>OX422212.1:229595284-229947784 GCA_949130495.1 Sambucus nigra
TGAGTGAGAAGTGATATAAACACTAGGTACATATATACAAGAAGTAATAGAGTAAAAAGGAACATACAAGAAGGTGCATATGAACACATGAGGAAAATGACAACACCCATTGAAGAATAGAGTCCATCCCCCTTATGACCAAAAAATTCCCCAGCAGATTCGCCACTGTGGCCATCCCAATCTTCCTCGATGCTGGCGCGCATGAGATCGATCGCTGGGGTTTTTGCCCTTCTTCGGGGCGCTTCGTCCGCTGTCAAAATGTTGGGTGACGTATAGAAATAGATTCGCCAGCCTATTTTGCACAAAATAGGCAAAAGAAATGTTGTCGCCTCTAGAGAACGGCATCAAAGACATACTGATGCTTTCGAAACCAATTAGTTCAAGGATTTAGGGGGTAAGTTACGGAATGGGAAGGTGTTAGGCACCCATCCCACCCTTTTGCTTTCTCATGGGCATGTGTGTGTGCATGTATATATAAATTAGAGAATGGAATTACTCAACTCGCATCATGGAGAAAGGCGGAGTGAGGTCATCGTAGGAGTGTTCCCAAAATAATAATTAAAAATATAACGTATGCGTTTGTCGGGTCATCGATCATTTATAGAAAGATGATGGTATAAATTAGATAAAACGCGGGCATGAATCATAAATATAATATATGAAAATAATATATGAACAAAAAATAGGAAAGGAGGACTTGAATCTCGAATTTTACCCAAGATGCCTACATTGCCTAAAAAGGCATCAAAGTCCACGTAGTTCGTATGCAACACGAGGTGGGGTTTATCCCATCAATCCAATCGGGGACTTTATTATATACGTGTGTGTAAAAAAGAGTGTTTTAGTGTGAGAAAGTGTAATGAGAAATCCTCGCTTGTAATTTATAAACAAACCCCCTTTTTCTTATTTTTGAGTTTTTATTTATAGAAAATACAGTATGTGTAATACTACTAATAAAAAGTGGGATATTAATATGTGTGAACAAACAAAGATGAAATGCTAAAGTAAGAATTGAATAACTATTGAGAAAATAAGGAAATTTAAAGAGAGAGTAAAAGATTTGGACCTTCTTCACAAGCTTTAAGATTGATCTTCATTATTGAAGGGATACTCTTGCAAGTGGATGGAAATGGTATGAGGAGAGAGAATAGAATTTTCTAAATTGGGTAAGAAAAGGATAGAAATGGAGTGTGGGGAGAGGTTTTAATATGGAAACCACGCTAACTTAGCGAGAATGCTAAGATCACTAAGAGGGATGTTTCTGAGGTGCCTTTCGAAGTGAGCTCATGGTCCCTATATATAGGGTCGGGGGTGCGTATCGACATTTTCCTTGACCTGACTATCGACAGGCAACCCCAAACAAACTGACGATAGGCAAGGAAATGGGTTTGCCATTAAGAGGTCTCATGCAGATTTTTTGGTAAAGTCGTCGAAAAATGCAATTCGTAAGTCCAAATCATAAATGGGGTGTACCTTTGGAAAGGGTATTCAGATCCCTTTAAGAATCCATTAGACCTCTCCCAGGTTTGTGAGTTTACTATTGTCAAACCGGGCTCAGAAGCGCCCGACGATCTTTTAGACAAGATATTACCAAAGGAAAATGAATCATTTGTTCTAATCATAAGGTCTATTCACGGACGGGACGGACCGTTGGAAATGGTATTCAGAGCCCTTCCAAGATTCATTCAGTCTCATTTGGTTTGGAGAGTTAACCGTGGTCAAACGGGGCCCAAAAGTGTCCGATGATCCTTCAAAGTAATATAGGTCGTTCGTTCGTACCGTTAGGTTACTTAGTGCATGGGGAGGACCATTGGAAAGGGGGTTCACATACCTTAAAAGATTCATTCAATCTTATTTAAGCTGAAGAGCTTACGGGTGTCAAATGCAGCCCAGGATCGCCCGATGGCCTTTAAATTTATTTTCAAGGGAAAATGGACCGTTCGTCAGAATCGTAAGGCCGATTCCCCCACGGCGTAGATTTAGAGACCTTCAAAGATTAATTGAGCTTTTGATCAGGAAAGGAAGTTGATTGGGGTCAAATGGGGCCTGAGAGCACCCGGTGACCTCAAGATCGGCTTTTGACGATAAAACGGATCGTTCGTCCAAACTTTGAGGTTGATGATTTGTGCATGAGGCGAACCGTTGAAAGGTGATTCAGATCCCTTCGAAGATTCATTGAGCTTTCGCTCAGAGGAGAAAGTTGACTGGTGTCAAATAGGTCTAGGGGCGCCCGGTAGCCTCTAGATCGGTACTCAGAGCATGACCTAGCGTTTATGATGAAGGAGGAGGTGTTAAGGACTTAAGGAGATGCTTAGGAGGGTCCTAGAATGTGGTGTCTACAACATGGAGTTCGACAACATAACTTTAACTGGGATATAAAATCACCCATTTTTGGCATATAAGGTTTCTCTGATAAGTATTTTACTAAGTGATTTTTAAATTTGTTTGGGTTAATCTATCATAATTTAAAACTTTTTTGAAATAGGTTTTAGCCATACTTAAGTCACTCCACCCAAATGGGTTGGGTGACATAACCGTTGAGTTGAAGGATCTAAAGGGTGCCCTCGTTGGCTCCATCCATTGCAAGGCCCTTCTTTTAGACTTCAAATATGAGAATCACATCATAGTGAGAGTTGTCTTGATTATCATATCATAGTTAGAGTTGTCTTCAAATATTTAAGGTTTTTTCGTGCATTTTCTCCATCCTTCAAATGACTTCCACAATATATGTGCCCATAATATATTCAGTGATGTTCTTCTTTGCATGCATTACATTAAATACATGAGGCTCTAGGTTGCCCTTCCAATAAGGAAAGTCAAATAAAATTGTCCTCCTAGGTCATCCATTTCTCGTCTCAGTTTCATTCTTAATTAAGAGTCTTCTTATGCTTGACATTCTTTAATTTATAATTCTTAACTAGAATATTAGGTCCACAATTAGAAGATTTACTCTTAATTTTTTAACGTGAAAGTTTTCCCAGAATTAGCTTATGTTCAACCGATCCTAATAAAATATTAGAACCTTTCTCAAATCTAAAACTATTATCGAGGGTAAAAACCTCCTTTGGGAATGGTATATAAATTTTCCAGTAGCGTTTAAACATAGAGATTCGGCCTCATTTGCACAAATAGGACACCCCAAATAATCATGAACTACACAACCAGATAATGTCCCATAAGCTGTAAAATCATGAATTGCCAAATCAACATAGTTTTCAGCATAAACTCTTCTTTTTCACAAGAGTCGGATGCCTTCACACCCTCTTCCCACAACTCATTTAGCTCTTCTACGAAAGGAGCCATATAGACATCAATGTCTTCACTTGGTGCCTTTAGCCTAGGTATCAACAATGACAACATCAAAAATTTAGGTCTCATATACTTTAAACAAGGGAAGTTGAGTGGTGCTAAGATCACCGTCCATACACTCTGATTCGTGCTTAGATTTCCAAATGGATTGAAACAATTTGTTGATATTGCCAAAGAAATGTTATATTGTTCTCGAGAAAAATCACGATACTCATAATTTGTCCTCTTCCAAGTTATATAATCAATAGGATGGCACATGAGATTATCCAGTACTTTTGCCCTAGCATGCAAATTCATTACCTCCGTTATCCATGGTAATATGAAAAACCGATTCAATCAAGACCCAAAGGGAAAATATTTCAATCTTTTTGAGTCATTTTTTAGATTTTGACCTCCTTGATAATATATTGCACATATCTAGGTTCCTCGCATGTCGAAAACCTATTAATATTTTCATACTCCTTTTGGTATAATATGCAGTCATACATACCAGAGTGAATTGATTTATACTTCATTCTCAAACCTTTCGAATTGCTCTTCTACTAGGATAGCTATTTGGAAGCGTATTTTGCTTGGGTATCAAGCCCTTCACATATTTCAGAATTCTTGTCACGCTTTTTCTAGACAAACCACATTGGGTCTTCAAACTATGTAAACCAACCATGGCATGAATTTTTTTTATCTTTGTTACAGCTAGGGTAAAATAGTTGGGTTGCCTTAAATTTTAAACTTTGATAGTCATCGTCAATTTTTAACCTAATACCTTCATGACACCTGAACCTTCTACATCATTAGTGAGCTAATTTTCTTCCACTCCATAAATTCCATATGCATAATCAACTAAATCCTTTAACATATTATGATCTACATTATTCTCCTGGATTTATAGATCTATTCTACTTGATTGTAATGAAGGTTGTTCGGGGACAAAAGGAACATACAAGTCCCCGTGAAAAACCCATGACCGATAACTATATTGCATACCCTATCTTAACATATATAGTTCAACTATTTGCCACTCAAACACCTTACCATTCCTATACCTTGCACACGAACACGGGAACTCTTCATCATTAAGATATCTCTTTGTGAATTTAACAAATTCATTAGCACCTCTACGATACTCAATCCCCAAGTCTATCTGTCCCATCCATTCACTCTTTCTATGGAGGATATCCCATCACAGCTACTACAAATAATCATTTATTATGGGTAAGAATCATATATTTATGGATTAGTATCAACAAATTATATTCTAGTATAGTTCACTCAAATTAATTTCTAGTATAGTACAAACAATCATATATTATGAGTAAAAAACCATATAGAGTAAACTGTATGTTTAATACACTCAAATTAAATTCTAATATATATATTTATTATTAGCTAACACTTTCTCTCCCTCAACCGACATAAAGGGTTCTACAAAAACTAATCAAATTTATTTACAAACAACTAAAACTATCCATTTTCTTCACCCTGAAATCAATACACCAAAATCCCAAGAAAAAATACATGTAAACCTAAAATCCCACATGAGATGGATCAAACAAACAACCAAAACAACATTATTTTGATGAACCATAAGTATGTATACCTTTTCAAAGGAAAGAGAACTATGAAACATTAATTTATAACAGTGATAACACTAAGAAAGTGACATTAATTTGTGCCAGCATTAATTTGTAACAGTTATAACATTAAAAAACTAACATTAATTTGTAACAGTTATTAATGCCAAGATTCAACAATAACTTTCATGATCAGAATTGTATAAAAATGTATTGTTTGCATTGTTATCATGGTGATCATGTGAACACACATTATGGAAGACTTAAACAGAACCCACAATCTCTTTACTAGTATTCATAATTAATTTGTTACAAACGAGGGATTTCAAGGATATATACGTAACCCCAAGAGCATGGGCACCAAGCTACCCTGATTGGATTAAATATAAAAATAACCCTACACTAATTGTTGAATAAAAATACTCCTTAGGCTAGAAATATTAAAACTCTAAAATAAATAAAGCACACCTTTTCAGCATGTAACTTACACCTTTTCAACATGTAAATGGATAAAAGTGGTATAAACAATTCCAATATCTGACTTGCACAAGAACAGTTAAAAAATTATGTAATAATAATTACCATCTAGTTGGTTCGTGCATAAATGAAATTCTAGTATAACTAGACATGGTTGTTAATTATTCAAGTGATGCTATTATGACTCAACAATATAAAATCACTAAAAAAACAAAGCAATGCAGATAAAACATTTACAGTATCACTTACAGTTCTCCCAAAGAATGTCATAGAGCATTTATAGATATTATAGTACATACCACAATTACCGTGTTTTGAGTGTTCATGTTGGTGGGATATATTCTATACGAACATATAAAAGAAACTATAAAAGAACCTTATAAATCAAAAACTAATGTTTTCAATACCTATTGTTTCGAATCAAAATCGTTTTTTAATACATGGAAAAAGAATTCTCAAAGTAACTGTCTGGAAGGAAAATATTACCCCAAGAACAAATCATGAACAAGAGTTAGATATTTATGATGAATTCATAAATTTACAAACATGAGAATAGCATATATATTTTACAATGCTTTCAGTTCAACTATGATAAAATTAAATAGGCCTCAAGTAGGATAATAAATTTGAGCATGTTTTCCCTTTAAACAACCAAATGAATTACACATGCAGACACATATATTGGGTTTTAAGAATAGAAAAATATAACAAACATGAGAATAGAAGACTTACGGATATGGAAAATTGTGATGTAGAACCAACTCAAAAAATTCCATGCCTGGTTTGAACTAAATCAAATTGTGGGATGAGCAGAAACCGTAATCCTATGCCAAATCAAAACTTGTCTAAACTAAATCAAAAAATTCACGATGTTATATATTAATAGAAATTCAACAAAAAAATATAAACACAAATTAGAGTATCATATTGTGAGATTAAGCGAAAAAAATGCTTGTTCTTGTTTCGATTTGTAAATTAAATAAGAAAATCCTTTCACAAAAAAACAAACACGAGGTTATCTTCGATTTGTTTATCGTGTTCAGTAAGACAAACAAGATTTGAATATTTATAGAATTTGATAAAAAATCTAAGAGAAAGAGAACAATGGAAAAAAGAGAGAGGGAAAATCAACTGAAAGAATTTCGATAACAAATTATTTTGAGAATAGTGGCTGAGTAGAATTTTGATAGTAAATTTTGATTTGTTCAATTTGCTGGCGATGGCAATTTATGTGTGTTGTGTGTGTGTGTGTGTGTGTGTGAGAGAGAGAGAGAGAGAGAGAGAGAGAGAGAGAGAGAGAGAACAACGATAAGAAAGAGAGAGAATTGAGAACAACAACTGATAATAATAACCGTGTAGGGTTTTAATTATGCTTTTGTTGTCAGAGTTGTGTCAGAGTCAAAGATCATGACAACGATAAAATATTATTGCAGTCTTTGACCCTGACAACCGTGACAACACACATGTCAAGGTCTATGACTGTGACACAACCATGAAAACAGCTTGTCACGGTTCTATCACAGTCAAAGACCATGACTAGGTCTTTATGTTTTTTTTAAAGATTTCTGTTCGTGACAAGTCTTTGCGGGTGAAAAGTGACAAAAACCCTTTTTTGGTGTAGTGAGTATTACAATTAAATGAGGGGTGAGATACTTACTGTATGCGGGTGCCGATGGGAGGAGTATAATGTGAATTAACTGCATATTATATATTGGGTTTGTAAGTTAATTCTTATAACTTTAGGGAGCTAACCCAAATTATAAAATATTACCCCGAGGTTTGCCTAGAAAAAAACAGTAGGACTGACAAGAGATCGGACTTGCGATCGAACTTGATTATTACGTGCTTCAGCTCGACTAGTCTCACCATCGCTTTAGCAGCGAACATGGCATTGACCATCCCTGCAGATTTTCTACAGTTCGTGATTAAAAACATTATTTTGGCTAGTTGAGCATCTTTGTTGCTTACAATGAGATGGATGGTATGATTTTAGACTACCCCGTGGTGCAAGAGTTTCCCAATGTATTCCCTGATGATCTCCCTGGAGTACCACCACGAAGAGAGGTGGATTTTACTTTAGAGGTGCATCAGGGTGTCTCGCCCATCTCTATTCCACCTCACAAGATGCCTTTGATAGAATTTCAGGAGCTACGGATTCAGTTTGAGGATTTAACCAACAAGGGCTATATTCGTCCTAGTGTCTCCCCATGGGGAGCCCTGTCCTATTTGCAAAGGAGGACAATACCCTGAGACTGCATGGATTATAGGCAGTTGAACAGGGTGACGGTAAAGTACAAGTATTCTATGCCCCATATTGATGATTTATTCGACCAGTTGCAAGGGGTGATTAGGTTTTTGAAAATTTACCTACGATCCATGTACCATTAGTTGCGCGTCAGGGAGGAGGATATTCCCAAGACTATATTTTGAACATGGTATAGGCACTACAGGTTTCTAGTAATGCCCTTCAGTTTGACCAATGCTTCTGCAACATTCATGGACTTGATGAACTACATTTATCGTCCCTACATAAACCGATTTATGGTGGTCTTTATGGGCTACATACTGGTCTACTCGGCCTCGGACATAGACTTTAAGGAGAACCTTCGCATGACATTATAGGTTCTCAGAGAGAATCTGTTGTATGTTATGTTCCGTAAGTGCGAGTTCGGGATGGAGGAAGTCAGGTTCCTTGGCCATGTGGTTTCTGGCGAGGGTATTGATGTTGATCCTTCTAAAGTAGAAGCATTCCTCGAAAGGGATAGACAAAAGATAGTTAATGAAGTGTGTAGTTTCTTGGGTTTGGCCGGCTACGACCATAGGTTTGTACATGATTTCTCGAGGTTCACTTTGTCCCTCATGATGTTGACTCAGAAGGATGTGCATATTGAATGGTCAAATGATTATGAGTCATCCATTTAGGAGCTAAAGGTGAGGTTGAACTCCGCACCCATTCTCATCCTCCCAGAGCACGGCATGAGTTACATGGTGTATTGTGATGCTTCAGGTTCAGGGCTCGGAGCAGTGCTGATGCAGAACTATCGAGCGGTAGCCTATGCATACTGCCAATTAAAGGTGCCTGAGAAGAACTACCACACCCATGACTTGGATCTAGCTGTTGTAGTGTTTGCGATTAAGAGCTAAAGGTATTTTTTGTAAGGAGAACCGTTTGAGGTGTTTTCCAATCATAATTGCCTTTAGTACATTTTCACACAACGTGATTTTAATCTCCACGACAGATGGTGGATGGAATTGATGAAAGACTGCAATTTCTCATTAGAGTATAACCCCATTAAGGCCAATGTAGTGTTCAATGCTCTGAGTATGAAGTCTAGTCTCACCCTTTAAATGATGAGATGCAATCGAGTGAAGATGCTTGGGGAGTTGCAGAAGTTTGACTTTCACATTCAGTGGGGTTATCACAGGGCATACTTGTGGGGTGTGGTAGTCAGGCCACTCTTTGAGAAGAAAGTCTCGGATGCCTAGTCATGTGATCCCGTATTTGTTCAGTATCTAACCATATTCTGAATGGGGAAGTGTTCGATAATCTTACCATGGATAAGGACAGCGAGGTGCGATACAAGGGTCGATTGATTATCCCTATTAATAAGGATCTTAAGAACAAGGTGATGGAAGAATCCCATCATTTACGCTTCACGATACATACCGGTGCTACCAAGATGTATAAGAACCTTTGTAGGGATTTCTGGTGATCCGGTATGAAAATTAATGTCACAATGTATGTAGCTAAGTGCTACACCTATCAGCAGGTAAAGGCCGAGCATAAGAAGCTAGTCGGGCTATAATAACCACTACGCATGGCAGAAAAGAAATGGGACCACGTCACGATGGATTTCGTGATTACATTACCACGGTCTGAGCATGGTCATGATGCGGTATGGGTTATAGTGGATTGGTCACAAAGTTTGTATATTTTTTTCCGATCAAGGTCACGGACGACAGGGCTAAGCTCGAAAGGTTGTATTTTAATAAAATAGTTAGGCATCACATTGTACCACTCTCGATCATCTTAGATAGGGATCCTCTCTTTTTTTATCTAGGTTTTGGAAGAAATTTCAACAAGATTTGGGTAGCTATCTGAACATGAATATCGCATTCCATACTGAGAGCGATGGGAAGTTAGAGCGAACAATCCAAATTTCGAAGGACATGCTAAGAGCTTGTGTGCTCGACTTTCAGGGTAGTTGGGCGAATAATTTGTATCTGACAAAGCTCACCTGCAACAATAGCTATCAGGAAAGCATCGAGATGGCCGCCTGTGAGGCCCTCTATAAGAGGCGATGTCAGTCTTCAATTTTTTGTGCTGAGGTGGGTGAGAAGCATCTCATCAATTCGAAATTGATCCAAGAGATAACTGAGAAGTTTCGGGTAATTCGATAAAGAATAATGACGACATAGAGCCGGCAAAAAAAATTCATCCATAACCATCGGGTACCTCTTGAGTTTTGGGTAGGTGACCATGTGATACTAAAGGTTAGAGAAAGTATTGGTAGTCAACGATTCAGGTAAAAGGGAAAGTTGGCGTATATCTACCCCCGTTGAAATCTTGTAGCGGACCGGGGACATATCGTGCTGCTTGGCGCTACCTCCATGGTTGTCCCAAGTGCATAACATGTTCTATGTCTCTATGTTGAATAAGTATCTACATTACCCCCTTCATGTCATCGACTAAAACCTCATTGAGTTGGAGGCAGATGTTACATTCCCCACGCGACCCATATCCATTCTAGACTACGAGGAGGGAGTCCTACGCAACAAGGTTATTTTGTTAGTAAAGGTCCTTTGGGGGTTTCAAGGCATTGAAGGTGAGACTTGGGAACGCAAGTCGGAGATGTGGGAGAAGCACCCAGAACTCTTCCATTAGTCTATTTTTCTTATTTCGAGGACGAAATCTCCTAAGGAGGGGAGAATTTAATACTTGCCCCCCCCCCCCCCCCCCCCCCAATATTTTATTAATTCTCATGTAATTTGTAAATATGTGAAATTATTCGAATTTGGATTATCAATATATGGTCTTTTATATCTATATCAAATTACTCTTTGGGCCTTAATGTTTATTCTTGGAAATTATTGAACAAAATTGGAGAATTTAAGAAATTTGTGTGGTTTGAACGAACTAAAGGTCATTTCAAGGAGATCATTATTTCGTTCGAATGAGGTCACAATGATTCGAACAAGAAATCCACTTTATTCAATGTAGACATCTAACAACAATCGAATGAGACCTAACTATATAAGCGCACGACCTCGTTAGAAGGTCATTTGAATGGTTGTTCGAAGGAGAATCCAATCTCGTTCGAACAACCAGGGAAGAATCGGTCAAACATGTTTACCCTTATGTGTTGTCATATTTTTAAACCTTGATTTTATGGCGTGTTAGGTCTGGTTGACTTGGATGATTAGATATGTTTTTTGGTGGATTATTAAATGAGTTTAGTGTAGGCTTGTGGGGTTATGATAGAAGAGAGGAGGAGGATTATTCCTCAATTTTTTTTATCATATATCTCTCTCTAAGGTTACATACACCCGTACTTCCCCTCTACAACCCTTATTACTCTATTGATAAAACTTTCTACGAATCCTACACCATAAGTTACACCATATTCAAACCCATTCTACCATCTTCAAGCTTGGGCCAAGGAAGAAAGTGGTGGATCAAATCTTGTAGAGAAGATTTTTGGCAGTCATTTGAAGTATCTTTCGAGTCTTGTAGCTTAGGAGTTTTTAAGAACTTTCAAGTCCTCCCTTTTGTGTTTCTCCTTTTCTAATCTAAGGTAGGGTTTTCCTCTTCCAAAGATTCAAGGTTTTCTAGCTATGAAAATTATGTAAGATGAATGTTAGATGATTTATAATTCCTAAAATAAATTTGTTTGATGAAATACTATAGTCTTGCAAAAAATGGAGTTTTCATAATAAGACAAACCCTAAAAGAAATTCCTTGATAGTTCCTTTAATCAAAAGTTAAAACAGTTAAGAAGGGTCTGATCTGTTTTCTTGAGGAAACTCTTTTAATAACAATAGAGAGAACACAAGATGTGTTAACACATTAAGGACAAGATATTTCAGTTACTGAGAAATTAAGTTTTAAGAAAACTTGGTCAATTATAGCAACAGAAGTAGTAAGATTAAGTGAAAGCAAGTATTAAAAACATTGACACAAGACAAGAAGTTTTTAATGTGGTAAAACTTTAAAGTATGGGAAACATCCACGGAGGTCTATTCACCTCAAACCAAAAATCCACTAAAATAAGTTTTAGGTCACAAAGAGTCAACTAATTTTACACACAATAAGACCTATATTAAGTCAAGAAATATACCAGCACACTCCAGCAGTTCTGACTTCTCTCAGGCTTTTGATGTTGTCCTATTTGGCTCCTTATTTCTCCTTTTAGTCTTTATGTCGACTTAGAAGTTGAAATCTCTCAACCAACACACAATTTTAGTGAAGTAGTGTGAAGGTGTTAGTGAGTGTTGTGCCTAAACACATGCATGAACACACACACGCTTATACAGACATGTGTCCTACAAATTATAAGATTTTATAGGAATGATATGCAGGGTTTCACAACATTGAACTAAGGTTTCTTTTATAAAAATACAAACTTTTAGATCTGGATTCTTGAGAACCTTTTAAAAGAGATTCTACTAATCTTTATCTACAAGTTTTTCAAAGTGAAAAACTTAAATCTGAAATTTTTGAAACCTTCAACTCAGCTTTGTAAAAACAGAGATAAGAGATTTGTTGAATAAATTTTGATAAAAACGTTTTATAACATAAATCCAACAAAAGAGGTAGATTTCTTAAAAAATAAATCAAATCTAACTACAACGTGACTGTATCACTTTGTAAATCATATCTATAAGTTTCTATTTGAAGAAACGAGTTCTGATTATAGTGACAGTGTTAGATGAAAGATTAAAACCAAAGAGGATTTTGATTTGAAACAAATAAAAACTCTCAAAACTCACAAAGCTATTTTTTGGGTTAAATCGGACAACGTTTTGTTTGGCCATTGTATTTTTCTCTCAATACATTTTTTCTCTCTCTCTTTCTCAACTCTCAAGTCTCCCCAAAGATTGTAAAATGATAGACGAATGACCCTATTTATAGGAAGCTATGAAGGATCTAGAATCTTAGTAAATCAATGATCAGGATGCATTCGACTATTCGAGTGGTCAATCTAAGGGCCCTAAATGCACCGCCATTGAAACATCCCCGATTGTTCCATTACAAAGTTACAAGGAGCCAAAGATCACATACAGACCACTGATTAAACCGACTGAACGTTCAAGATTAAGTCTTAAGTCTGTGAATGTAAGAAACCACAAATCCAGTCGATAAGATAGCAATATGTGTATGCAAGGGATGAGTTTCCAGACGCATGTTTTTGAATAATTAAAAATACGAATTCCACCCACAATATTATCAAGCGCTTTTGGTTTCTACCCAGCTTAGTTTTTAGGAAGTTTGGATATTATCACTTGAGCCCAAAACTTTTTAAAACCCTAATTTTTAATTTCTTAAAAATATATTTTAAATGTTAAAAAATTCCTAAAAATCAATAAAAATATTTTAAACCAAATTAAATACACACACACACACACTTACACTTTATAAATGCAATATGGAATGAAAATGTAATACTAGAGTGAGTGTGTGTTGGCTTTCTACCTGCTTGACCATCTTCAATGTTGATGAAGTTTACTTTCGAGATCATGAAGAGGCATTGAGGCTTTTGGTAAAAATAAGGATGACACAAATTTTGACTCTATTTCCAAACTAGATAAGCTCCTATATTTTATACTCAAGTAAGTCGTATATATAGTGTGCTTCAAGGTCCTTTTACAAATTTATGGCATTTTACCTTGAAGATGGAAGAAAGCATGTTAAATATATATAAACCCATAAGATTAATTGTCTAAGTGCATTTTGAGGTGTTTCTAGGCTTGAAATCATTTTTCACATATGTCGAAACATGTAGTAAAGTAGATGATATCATAAACTTGTTTAAGCATGTTACAAAGGATTTTATAATGAATTGAATAAATGTAGAAAAACAGCCCTAAAATGTGTTAAATATTATTAGAATGAATAAAAATAATATTTGGGTTCACATGTAATAATAGGGCAAAATTATGGGCATGTGGTTAAAAATGGTCTTAAATGAGTAATTATATTTTATGTGGTAAAATATAAAATGATAACATGATTTGGGCATAAAATTATAAGAGGATGTTTTAAAAGAGCAAGGTTATGTTCTAGTGCCAAAATGAAATTAAATATTTTTTTCACAAAAAATATAAAAAAATGGGCAAAATGGTGACTTTGGCAAAGGTTGGACTACCTCCTGGACCTTATCAGTCGTATATTTAGTGAAAAATAGATAAAGTGAATAAAGCGAATAAATGGAACTTTGATGAAATGAACGAATGACTTAAAACCTTGGAATGAGAAAAACGGTAAAAGGATGGAATAATATGGGCATTAGATAAAATGTTAACACACATAAAATTAAACTCAGATGACATCGAAAAGATTAATGAGGGCTCGAAGCCCTATAGTGAAAGATCCAAAATCACTAGCCAGAGCATATGGTAGCATAGTCGGCAGTGTGGAGCCCATTAATGTATGCGATTATTGGACGATTCTGAGAAAATATAATTTAAAATGAAAACGATAATAGTTGTACTTGGGAACGCATAAATATGACAACCTAATGAAATGTGATAAGTGAGACTAATGGCTAGAATATGATTAATTAGCTTATAGACCCGGTAAAAGGTGATGAAAATGGTTAAGTGTGAGTATGAGCTCGTTGCTCGGGTGAAATGCATAGTAATTGCATGAATACTATCTAAATTGTTAAACATTTTCTGAATTAAATAAAATACACAATATATGTATAGTATTTTTGTAGAAATGTTTAGCTTAGTATTACCCACACTGTGCTCACCACTCTTTTTATGATAAAACCCCCAGCCCACCCTAGGTACATCGAGCTGGGATGTCTAAAAGGATACTAGTAAGGCTTCGGAAGGCAACCCACGTCGCTAGATGCTCTCTAATTTATTTTGAACATTGAAAATTGGGTATTATAAACATTCAGTACTTTAAACTTTTATTTGGGTCGATGGCCATGGTCTGTAATAATACAGGGTGAATGTGGTTTATTTCCTATTTATTTAGCATTGTGGACTAAAATGGATTTTTGTAAATAAACCATGTAAATTGATTAATTACTTAAAGTGATCACTTCTTCTCCCAAGTTAAAACTGGCATATTTAGTTTCCAATTATTGAGAAAATCAAAGGATTTCTTAATTGAAGTAAGATGGATATTTCTCATCCCCTTTAAACTCCTTGACTTGGTGCGGGTTGACCCAACATTGATCCAAATCTGGGTCAGGGCATTCCATTGAATTTATTTATTTCCAGTTATTGTTTTAAATGATTTCATTGTATGTGTTTGGTTTAAAATAAAAATGTCCTATTATGGTTTAATGCTAAGAATGGTATAGATTGTTAGATAATCCCCCTCTTCGACGTAATGTGTCTGGCCAAATTTTAAGTGGATAATGGAGATTATTACACTACTTAATGCCAGAGTCATGGAATTTTTTACCAAATTTCTATTGACATAGCATAGGCAGTATCTCTACCTAACCTTGTCGGCCATCCACCTTCTATATAGCTCTGGCATCACGGCATTTATCCTCACATAATGATCATAAATCAAACATATATGCTAGCTCCTCTTATAATAAATGTTTTAACATAAAATAAAAACTAACTCCAATTATTTAAATTCTCTTCATTAACTACGACAAAATCTAGTGATAATACCTCCTCGTTACCGTCCAAACTCATGGATATCAATATCTTCCCGCTATATTTACCGTAGAGGTAGGTTCCTTTAATGCATATTACATGCAAACAATGAATAAATCCTTATCTTGAAGTCGGGAATGCAAAAAAACGTTTGGAAAACACAAGGCAAACCCATGTTTCGACCATACTTTGTATAATGTCTTCTTCATTTAGGACCAAATACATGAATTTTATTCCATCTAATGTCACTTGGGGCATTATCTATGTCTATTGAGCTCTATGACTTTCTTAATAGTGCATCATACATGGATGTTGGGGTCGAAGTGATAGCCTTGGGGGTCTAACCATCATAACTTATTACAATTATTTGGTTAGTACGAATTCTACCTACCTAATAACATATGACCATCGCACGTCTTCTTTCCATATGTTGATTTAAACATGAAAGAAAATATATTAAAGAATATTATACACTTGAAATATGTACGTAAGGAAAATTATCCAATCGATTCAGTTTTCTTGTAATTGGCATTATTTCGGACAAAACATTTAAGGCATAGAATAGACTTTGTGTTGTTGATCCCATAAGCCTATGATGTGTCTGATGAAGACGTAATGGCCAAGCTTCAAAGATTTGATACATCGTCGCAAACTTGTCTTCACGTTTATTGAGGATCTCACATGTATGAATAAATATTAAATATGGATCCTTGGATAATTTGATAAGGGTATTTCATTTTTTAGATTAAAATGTTTGGAACTGTTGTTAAATATTTTTAAGAAAAATATTTTTTGATTTTAATCTCGTTAGAATAAGAATTAAGCTCGTTAGAACGAAAATGTAGTTTTCCTTAAAACGACTTATAGTCTTGTTAGAACAACATTAAGATCTCATTAAAATAACTTTCTAATGATTATCGAATGAGAAATATCTATAAAGGATTTTGCACCTCAATTGAAGCTCGTTGGAAGCTCGTTTGAATGAGAAAGCAATTTCATTCGAAAAAAAGCTAACCTCATTTGAATGACCTTAGTTATTGTTTGAACTAGTTTGCTGCCTCAATTTTCATGCTTTTAGTATTTAAGGAATGTTGGACTTCGATTTTTTAAGAACTTTTGGCGAAAAATATTTTCCTACCTATTCACCAAAGTTCCAAAACCCTTGTTTCATCCTGTACGTTTAAAGATCCAAGATTCATAATTCATATGCTTTGAGATCTTGAAATTAGGCACCAAAGTTTATTTCTTTCATCTTGAGAGAACTTGTTCATGCGGTGGCCTCAGTATTTGTGGTTTTGATGATTGTTGACCTCATTGATAGATACCAAAAGGTTTGTGGACTCATGACACTATACCAAAATATGAGATTTATAACTTCCATTAGCAGTTACAAATGACCTTTATAACTGCTATATGTCATCACAATTTAGGGGGTCACAAGAAGAAAATTGTCACTCCTAATAGTAGTGACAATTTTTTATAATCTTTATGCGTGTTATGACATGGTGACCCCAAATTTATAACTGCTATTTGTAACTACTGTCAGTAGTTAGGAATCTAATATTTCTAAAACCATTGTGAGCAGTTATGAATCTAATTTTTATAACTGCTCACAACAGTTACAAAATTGGCAGTAGTGACAAATTTGTAACTGCTATTAGTAGTTACAAAGGTTAAATTTGCTAAATATGGTAAGAAATGTTACAAATATCTTTATATTTTGCAAAATGATGAAATGATGATAGTAGAATAAATATCATGAAGATGTAACAAGTCCAAAAAAATTCGACAACATTTCATTTATATTTCTGACATTCCAAATATCCGGTATACATAAAACTTATTTAAACTTAATTTAGCATCAAACAAAACCTTCTTGGGTGCCAAGTACAAAATGAACATAGAATAAAAAATAGCAACAAAACACTTCGATGACATGAAATGACATGAACATGCAACAAATCATTCTAAACCTAGACCAGGGGTCACCACGTGGTGGATACTCTTCATGAAGTCTATGTATATTAATCATGGGGGTATTGATGCAGTGACATCCACCCTCATGTACTCGGAGTACGCATGTAAAGCAAGTTCAATGGACTCAAAAAAATTTATATACGGCGCCTCGGTATCCATTGACGTGTGCTTGTGTTGCTTGCCACGAAGTGTAAACACCTAGATTCAGGCCTTTGAATACTATGTATATCGGGCATTCCATGTGTATACCTGTAAACAATAAAAAATAAGTTGATTCAGAATTTTTGGCATCAATATATTTTAAGACAAAGGTGTTGTTCAAATGAAAAACTATTATACAACAAAGGTTAGAATATAGTTCTAATTAATCTAGACATCCAATAATTCTTTCAAAGTGAAACATGTTTTCTGAATTTTTAAGAGCATATGGAGTAGCAAACAATTTTAGTATTAGAAACCAAAAATCCCTTTATATCAATAGATATATTGAAAGCCACTTTTTGTATCAACAGATATCACTTCATACGTGATATATCGAAAGCCACTGCATGTATCAATAGATATCACTTCATGCGTGATATATCAAAATCTACTATTTGTATCAACAAAAATTTTCACTAGTGCCTAAAGTCATTCCCATGTCGCATTACCTTGAAAACAGATACTAATGAAAACTCATAAATAACCTAACAGCAATAGAACTGAAGCACCAGCATTACCACGTATAAATATCACTTAGTTCTGAATTACCAGCATTAACATGTAAACATAAGTTGTTAGATCTACAAATGTATTAGTTCTAAATTATTAATGATATTCCAAAACAAAATAGAAGATATAGACAACACTAATGCCTTAAGTCATTCCCATGTCACATACATGAATCGATAAGTAGAAATATTAACATCCAATAGCATGAAGTGAAAATGACCAAGATAAACATCTAACAACATCAAGTGGAAATGACCAAGACAAAGGTGTAATTCAAAATAACATCAACAAGCTAAAAAGGTACATGAAAAAACATTAGTATTCCTACTTTATTGAAATATCCAGCCTAAATTTGAATTGAAAAACACTACAATGAACAATACGAATGATAACCCTATTCCTCTTATATATGATGGTTGTGTTCTTGTTTGGGAGGTTCTGTAAAGACCCCTATATGCAAAGGAGGAGAATCAAGGTGCTTGACAACGAGCACATTTTAATAGTTTGGATTCGAATGTTGTCATTTTTAGGAACTGTGAAAGCTTCAATGAAATGTAGGCATCAGATAATATAAATTATTGTTGATTAAACATATTGTATAAAATATGTTTATATAAATCAGCAAGTAGTTGAGTAGCAGATAATATGAATATATTTTACTAAATCAACAAATAGTTGAGCAATAGATAATATAAATCTTACTATAAAATCAGGACAGCTTAAGTAATATATATATATATGTAGGGCAAATAATATAATTTCACGATGAAATGCAATAATTTCATCCTAAAAAGTTAGTAATTTCATTCAAAATAGTAGTCTTTTCATAACAACATACATTCAAAATAGAGTACAAAACACTAAAATAGTTCCAAATAGTACTAATTGTTCACTTTAACAATTTGTTCAAATATGTCAAAATAAATTACTCTGTATCACTTAAGGCAAAGACACAACAAGGGAAAAAACACCCAAGATTTCTCGACATCCTTAATAGTTCCAGCCCCATGACTTTATCGATACAACGGATGATTCTCTTCTCCTAGCTCTACACTACTAATGTAAACCTTTCGTTTAAATATCAACACTTGATAGCCATGCACCACCATTCCAGTATTAATCGAACCAACAACTTATCCACTTACAACCTTCCTCTGATTTAAAAAATATACTAAATCAATATATGGATCATGTAGAGGATCAGTTGAATCTCCAAAGTCTAGCTCAGTTGACTCTTCAAAGTTTGTCTCAGTTGATGGAGGGATATGCGTGTAATCATGAGAACTTGGATGTGGGACAGGAGTATAACCATGAGAACATAGATGTGGGATGGGATTTTAATCTTTGGGACTTGGATGTGGGACAAGAGTGTTATTGTGAGGACTTAGGTGTGTGAACAGAGTATAATCGCGAGGACTTGAATGTAGGATAGGTGTATCATTAAAACTGCATTCAAATTATTGTGGTAATAATCGATTGGTTGGATTGGGCGGTTTGAGTCCATTCGATTCAAATGCATTAAAATTATGGTAAAGGATGATTTGAGAAAAGACATATCCTCATCGTGTTTTTCTTTTCGTGTCTTGGCTCTATTCAACTCTGATACTATAGGAGCAATGGACTTAAGTTTACTTTTGGACACGAGTCCAACACCAAGAGTTGCCCCCTAATGTATTTTCCTTTATAGGCAGTTAATGCCGCAGTATCCAAACTGGTTTGGCTTGAAGAACCTTGGCTACTTCTTACCTCACTCAATTTTTTCTACAAAATTATTAATGAATGGATTAAAATTATTAAACTAATAAACTTAGACGAATTTAATTATTACAACTAAGGTTACAAAACTCACCATATCATCATCTACCTTTGGGTGAAACTCCCAAGTTTTTCACCTATGACTTTCGATATACACTTTCCAACGATCAACAAGTCATTTATTTTTAATCACTTGCAAATTAATTTTGCATTAACTATATGAGCGATACATATTGTGTATATACCTTAAAATAAGAAAGTGCAGGTACCATCTCCTCGATTTTCTCAGCATATGATATCCGCCCAAGATAATGGACGTCAGTTTTTTTGGCCCTGTTCACCCAACCTTAGTGTCTTTATTTCAATTTCACCTCAGATGCTTCGTGCAAGACGAATTCATTCGACTCATGGGGGGATAAGATCATTTTCCAGCACTAGATCCTTCAGGGACTTTACCCCATCATAATTTATTCCCTTAAAATAAACCGAGCAGAGGTTACTTCTAATTGTCTTCAATTGAATACTAAGGGCTATCATGTACCCTTTCTTCCAGTTGGCCAAAAGATTGAACTCTTTCAAGAGAATATCCCACAAGTCATCTTTTTTTACTTGATCAACCTTGTCCCAACTCTCATATTTTACGCCTATACATGATTTTAACAAAGACAAGGCTCGAGCTTGTAGACGCAAAAAAACCTGAGCTAAAAGCTCAGATACCAATTTGTAAATGCCAAATCATCTAAGGGTGAAAACAAACAAAAATTGTAATACCAATTTTATATGCGGAAGCCACTTTTAAATTGATTTTTTTATCCTAAACATACATCTATGTGATAAACCAGATAAATCGAACAAGCAAATATGACAAGGGCAAGTTTCAAGAAAAAATTCCCGCAGGGAAAAAACCTTTTATTTCAGTAATAACTTGCAAATCATAACTTACAAACTTACAAGTGAAATACAACAATGAATTTCTATATAAACCCACCAAGACCGCAGTCTTCAACTCAGTAATGATTCCCTCGAGAACCATAATGGACCGCAGCCCTCCGGCAGCGTCAGCCTTCGTATTCAGCAATGAATCCTCACTCGTATATGTAGACACCCCATTATATTACCCCTAACTCTCCTTAGGTCCCTAGTACCTCCCTTCATCACTGTAAACCCAGGTCACATCCCGAGTACTGACCTGAAGGCCATCGGGCACTCCCCGACTCAGTTTGACCCAAAAGTCAAACTTTTCATCTTAATCAAGACTCAATGAATCTTCAAAGGGCACTAAATACCCTTTCCAACGGTCCACCCCATGCGTGATTCTAACTTACCATGCATACGAACGATCCGTTTGCGTTCGAAACCTGACCCAAAGGCCACCGGGCGCTCCCGGGTTCTATTTGACCTAAGTCAACTCTTCAGCTTGACTGAGGCTGAATGAATCTTTGAAGGGCACTAAATACCCTTTCCAATGGTCCAACCCGTGAACGATTCTAACTTTCCATGCGGACGAACGATTCGTTTGACTTCGGGAGGCCATCGAGCGCTTCCCGGGCTCGGTTGACCAAAGTCAACTCTCCAAACCGGGTCAAACTCTTTGGAATGTCAAAGTAAATCTCCTAACCTTTCCAACGGTCCTCCCCGTCCACGATTCGGACTTACCATGCGGACGAACGATCCGTTTGCGTCCGAGCGATTCCCCGTCCAATGGACTGACAAATGCTTTCGAGCCATATTTGACACAAAGTCAACTCCCGAACCCGGGAGCGGTCCAAAGGACTTTCAAAGGTCTCTTAATTAACTTTCCAATGGTATGCCCCATGCACAATTCTCACCAACAATTTTCCCTCGGCGACCAATTTTTTGAAAAAGCCTGAAGCGCACTGCCAAATGGCAGGTTCCAGACCCTGCCTATCGGCACCTGTCGATAGGCAGAAACAGGTCTATGCCGATCGGCACCCACCTGGGCCTATAAAAGGAGGCCTTCTCCTCATTTTCAAGGGGAGCCCAGATCTGATAAAAATCTCTCTGAACGAATCCCAAAAACCTCTCTCGAAGGCAGCGTGATTTCAACATCCAAATCCCCCTTTTACTTCCACTTTTCATCATCCTTTTCATCAAACTTGGTGAATTAGCCACTCTCCATCATCATCCAAGTGCAAGGGCTTCTCTCCCACATTCAAGATCAAGCTCAAGATCTTCAATAAGGTCCAACTTTCTCTTAAATTCTCTTAAATTCGCAATAACTTATTTTATTACTTAGCACTTTTTATTATCTCATTTCACACATCCTAATATACTTTTTTTATTTATTATTATTGCACATCTCCTATTTTTATATAAATAAAACCCAAAAAACAAGAAAAATAGGGTTTGCTCATAAATTCCAGGTAGGATTCTCACACTTTTTCCACACTTTTCTCACAATCTAAAACCCTTTTTCTACACACACACACACACTCACAAATAAGAGATTCCCCGTTTGGATTTATTGGATAAACCCCACCCCTCGTTTTGTATGCGAACTATGTGGACTTTGATGCCTTTATAGGCTACGTAGGCGTCTCGGGGTAAAACCCGAGACTCAAGTCCTTTTTCTCACCTTTTTTTCTCTTATTTTCTATTTTATCTAAATCCATTTTCCTTATATTATATATACTTGCCCTTAATAAAGCATTACTCCATATACGTTATCGTTCCCTTATAACGATCAACGTAGGGGTAATCGCGTAAATCTTATTTTTCTAATATTACCTTTATATCTTCCTACGGATGACTCGCTTTATCTTTTCCATGATATAAGTCAAGGATTCCTACCTCCATTCTATATATACACATGTACACATATCACAGGGGGAAACAAAAGGAAAATAGCAAATATTCATGAGAGACCGAAAGGGCGTAATGGGTGCCTAACACCTTCCCATTTCGTAACTAAGCCTCCGAACCCTTCTCGAATCATCTTGGTTTCGCACGCACCAGTATCATTTTGGAATCCATCCTTCGGGGTGGCTTCCCCCTTTTTCTTTTGTCTGTTTTGAGTAAAATAGACTGGCGACTCTGAATCTCTCTACATTTTTACACCACATCTCAAACGACGCCAGCCGAAGCGCTCCCGAGAGGGACGCGCAGGACCCGAAGGATCCTTCTCCTCCGCGGCCGGGATCGAGGATGGCCACAGTATCACAAGTCATTAATGGATATCCTATCCATAAATGGAGTATGAAAAAAAACTTTTTAGGGTTCTAAACTAATTCACAAGAATAATATTGCAGGATGTTTTCTTGCGAATTAAAATAGTCTTTTTCAACACAAAACTTGAAGAACTTTTTCAAAAGGATATGTAGAAAATGTACTGTCAAAAGTCTTAAACATTCTGTTAACGATACAGGTATTTATAAAAACTTTGATTCGGCGGGTCGTTCGAACGATTTCTTAATGTCGTTTGAACGAAAAGATGATGTCGTTAGAAGCGACATGAAATATCATTTGAACGATATAGGTATGTCGTTTGAATGACAATGGAATATAATTTTAATGATAGTGTGTTGTTGTTTGAACAACAAAAATGAAAACTTTGACATTAAAAACTCCACCTACAAGTATCTCAGAAAACATAATTTTGAAAACAAAAAGGCATAATCGTCTTTTGATAAAAATTAAACATCCCAAATACAATTCCATTAATTAATTCAAACTTTAAATCGTTTTATGCCTTTTAAGATGTCGGTAAGTCTTTTAACATGGAAATTCTTGAGTTCGGTTCGTCTTCTCGGTGAGCGACAATTTGTAATGGGATACGCCAAATTAGCCCAACGTTATGCTATGAACAATCTTAAAAAAATTGCTCTTACAAATCTCCCCCTATCATTTTTCTGGTACAAAACAAACAAAATGACCAAACACCAAATTGAAATCAAAATCTCCTATGAAAATAATAATAATACCCTTCCTTACCCTAGAACATAATGGCATAAGTCTTTTTGTCTTCAAACTTCTTCCTCTTCCCTTTTTGGATCTTCCTTTAATATTCTTGAGCCATGACAAAGTTTGGGAAATCTACACACATGAAACAAGAAATATACCTCGTGACGCATCGAGTTTGAAACAAAATATAATTCATAAATAAATACTCCCCCGAAATTCAAACTCATCAAAAACTCCATTCTAATTTGCTCTCCCCCTTTGTTTTTATCCGAAAAAGAAAAATAGATAAAAAAAAAGTAGAAACATAAACATGAAATACCAAGCATCACATAGAAGACAAGATATCATTACAAAATGATATAAATCAATCATATGTAATGATCATCTTAAAGGAAAACAAACACCAACTATTTTTGATATTTTTTTAATTTTTTTTCAAAAAAATGCAAATTTCACAAATACAACATGCAATACCATATATAATATATGCAAAATATATCAAAGAAAACCCGACACATATATATAGGTATAAACGACCACAAAAAATGACACAAAACACATAAGCCTTACACACTAGCATAGTATCGATGTGTGTAAACATGTGGATGGAATGAATGATAATGAACTAGTAACAAAAGAATTATAACCCAAACACTCAAATATGTTCAAGAAGTTCTAATTGACCGCAAAACTTTATCAAACTAAGCTTTAGCCTCAAGTGACCACTAAATTTGAACTTAATGAACAAAATAAGTACAATGCACACAAGCCTAGAATATTGATGATTCTACAAATCAATAGCGTCGTGACAAAATAAGCTTAACTAGGATTGTCATTGTGAAAACCCGTTGACATTTACATCCAAACTCCCTCAAAATATAATTCTTTTCTTTTTTTTTGAATGAACATATCAAACTAAACTATTTGGCCCCCTTTTAGCATATTATTCTTTCTATTGCCTCAATTTTTTTCTTGGGCTTTTTTCAAACGGTGCCTTTCATGATGCGATTATTATTCTCTCCCAGTCGTTTCCGGTGTACACTCATCATTTTTCAATAGTAAATAAATCCTCACGGGCAACGGTTCTTGCATGCATAAATCCTCCACAGTCAAATAAATATGTAGATGATAAAATTGATAATGGAACATATCACCAAGCTCAAATGTATATCATGAAGTCAAAATCCAATAAGCTCGTGCATGTGTGTATGGAGACATAAAAAAGTCGAATCCATAAAGCAAGTCAAGTTTGAAACAACTCCATAAACATGGTTAAGAACAATCTAAGAATCTAAAGTCATAACCAAATGTCCTAGCCACATGGAAATTACGTAATGAATTAGATTCAAAAATACCATTATGCCATACCAAACGTGTAAAACTAAAATACACAGAGAATCGAAAATATTTTTGAATTTTTCAAAATATTTTTCCAAGAAAGAATAATATTTTAGTGTTTTTAAAAATATATAAAACCAAAAATATTTTTGTATTTTTCAAATATGACTCAAAAATATAATACAAAAAGTACACATGTCTTAACACTAGCAAACATATATCGTGAAGCACAATTAGCGTATGACAAAAATATCATGCAAGCAATCAACAATATGAAATAGCATGTGACGCATTATTTGCAATCACGTGAGAATCAACCAATCTAACATTTAGCGTCTCCAAAACAGATTTCCTTACATAAGCAGGTGTATACCTAATTCGAGGGTTTATGGGAACCGAAGAGACACTATCCTTAAATTTCCTAGGACCTCTTCCAAGATGAAAAAAAGGCCTAAGGTGACCTTTCCTACCATAATGTGAACATGTGTAAACAGGAGGAATGTTACCTATGGGTTGATCTCTTCTAACATCCTTGGTTTTGACTGACCTTTTAAAAAAACTATGATTTTGGCATTAACAGTCAAAGCATGAGGATAAGACGAGCCATTACCATTATTACACAAACTACTCGAATATTTTAAATTATTTTTCTACTTCAAAATTTGTGTCTCAAGCAAAGAACTAGACTCTTTCAATTTTAGGGACTCCTTCTATTTTAAATCATTCCTAGAAGGTTATCTCGCTATCCCTCAATAAAATCAAACTTGTCCCTAAGAGTCTTCTCACGTGCATTAAAATCATTAATCAAAATATTTTTATCCTCTTTGTCACAAACACAAACCCTGGAATTTTTTAAGACCTCCAATTCTTTTTCTAAGACAAGGACTCTATCATCACTCTCCTTTTTTGCCACTTTTAAATATTTAAAATTATCATACAAAGCACCAAATTTCTCACGAACGACATCTCTTTGATTCTGAACTGTTTGCAAAAGTTCAAAAATACTTTTAAAATGATTTTCAAGAAATTCAATTCTTTCAGCAAACTTCAAATTCAAATAAGAATCCATCGAGAGACAAAAACAAGCACACAAGAGATGAATAAACAACCACCAAAAAAACAGGTAAAGAAGATGAAACACAATAACTTAGTGCAACCTGCTCTGATACCACTTTGTAGACTCAAAAAACCCGAGCTAAAAGCTCTGATTCCAATTTGTAAAAGGGAAATAATCCAAAGGTGGAAACCAAAAAAAATTGCAATACCAATTTTTTATGCGGAACCAATTTTAAATTGATTTTATCGTTTTATCCTAAACATGCATTTATGTGTTAAACTAGATAATTCAAACAAGAAAATATGTCAAGGCCAAGTTTCAGGAAAAAATCCCCACAGGGCAAAAAACTTTTGTTTTACTAATAACATGAAAATCGCAACTTACAAACTTACAAGTGAAATATAAAAATGAATTTCCAAAGAAACCCACAAAGACCACCGTCTTCAACAAAATAATGATTCCCTCGATAACCACAATGGATCGCAACCCTCCATCAGCCTCAAACTTCATCTTCAGTAGTGAATCCTTGTAGGTATCACAAGTCAGCAATGCATATCCTCTCAATTAAAAGTGTATGCAAAGATACAAACTTTCTAAGGTTCTAAACTAATTCATAAGAACAATATTTCATGATGTTTTGTTGTGAATTAAAACACTGCTTTTCAACACAAAAATTGAATAACTTAAACAAAGTATAAAAAATCTTGAACATGCTGTAAACGAAATAGGTATTTATAAAAACTTTGAGTCGATGGCTCATTCGAATGATTTCTTGATGTCGTTTGAATTACAAGATGATGTCGTTAGAAGCGACATGAAATGGTATTTGAACGACATAGGTATGTCATTTGAACGACAGTGTGTTGTCATTTGAATGGCAGAAACAAAAACTTTGAGATTAAAAAATCCACCTACAGGTATCTCAAAAAATATATTTTCGAAAACAAAAAGGCTTGTTCGTCTTTTGATAAAAGTTAAACATCCTAAATATAATTCCATGAATTAATTCAAACTGTAAATCTTTTTATACCTTTTAGGATGTCGGGAAGTCTTCAAACTTAGAGATGCTTGAGTTTAGTTCGCCTTTTTGGTGCGTGAAAATTTGTAACGAGATACGCCAAACTAGACTAACGTTATGCTATGAAAAATCTTAAAAAAATTATTCTTAGAGAGCTTTCAAACTATTCGTCTCACCTATTGTAAAACCACATATGTTAATGGAAACCTTTGCATGAGAACCAATGATTGAATGTTCATCACGACTTGAACTTTCTAGCCTGGATGATGGAATTTCACTCTTGGACATCATTTTCTTCATATATATATATATATATATATATATATATATATATATATATATATATATATATATATATATAGATAGATAGATAGATAGATAGATAGATAGATAGATAGATATGTTAATACAAGAGTAAGGAAATAATATAAAAAATGTAATATCAGTTATACCTTTTCAATATATTCCAAACGTTTTGATATTCATAAGTTTCATGCTTCATCATTTCACGTAAAGTTTTTATTGATCATGTTTGCGAAAGTGTGTTGACAATTGAATTTTTGACACTAAACATGTTAGGACGTATGCCTTATCTCCTAAGATGATAATATATGTTAACTTTATTATGCAAATGTTTTCTCACGGTAGATTCTGAAGGTATCCTTATCCTTTTCAGTTCTATCCATAAAGGATGGATTTTTCTTTCTTTGAGTTCTAAAAACTCTACTGACTGCATCGCATTACTTGGATTGTGTTTTATGAAAACCCTTTCAACTACTTTATGCCAACTTTGAGGTAGTGTACGTAGTATTGATTGAAATAAATATGGTTCAGGTATGTTTCACTCGTGATGTCGTAAGTAATTGTATTGTTTTATTTTCCGATTGTCGTGCTGATAAATTGATGTGTTCTCTATAAAAGACGTATTTTGAAAGTCGTTGCATGTATATATAATATTTGACATCCTGAAAAAATAATAATAAATATGTAAACAAAAGTAACTATGAATATGTCTTACGAGATAAGTGAAACACGCTATTAAACATAACTTTAAAGTCAACATTTAAAACAATAGGCCATGTGAATATTAAACATCTAATCCTCTAATGTTTCCAATAATTTCTTTAATTATGGGTTGTTATCCATAACAGACTGAATCTCGATAGGCACCTCTACGTTGTCTACCGATGTAGTCAAGCACTTAGGGGAATGTAAAACAATAGACCATGGATCATTATTAGGGCTCTCTTCATAAAACACGTGCTTTTAATTTTGGAATGCACAAATGAACGGCCCGTCATTCACATTATCTGTACTCTTCAACTTTGACAAATCAACCTTCACCATATGGTGTCAGGGTCGACCATACAAGCAATCTTTTCCTCCACTCTCACCCAATCACAATAGAATACAGGTATACTGAACGATATATAATCTAATATTAAATTTCATATCTGATGATTAGACGGTTGGAATTCCCTAATCTTTGGATATGTTCTTGCTGAACGAAAGACGAAGATGCTTTCTAAAAATCAGACCGGTCATAAATCGCTAGATTGTCTGTTAAATAGTAAGATCGCCTTGAATTTTGGATATCTTTTTAGTGAATTCCAGAAAAAACTGTGGTTCAAAAATTAGCTCGATTGAAAATCAGTAAGGTCACTTGATCATATTTTGGAGATCAAACTGTCGAATTGCCATGAATTATAAATATATTCTTACTGAAGACAAGACAAAGTCGTGATCTAGGACGGTAACACGAGGAGTTCACTTCAATAAGTATTCTTTATCTTAAAGATTTTTACTTCTAGAGGACTTTTAGTCCATGATCTTTTTTATATCTACTTGCATGTGTTTATATTTACTTAAGTCTGTATTATTATGTTGCATATTTTGGCGTGTTAATTGGATTAATTATTTGTCTTATAATCCCATAATATGTCATCTCAGCTTTTTTCAAGTTTTTATCTTTCGTGTTACCCTGAAATGAGTTAACGATTTATATGAAATGTCATTATTTTGTTTCCCAATGAGTTTTAGCTTTTGTGTGCTTGAAGAGAACATAAAACCATTGACACAATATTGTCCAAACTCCTTGGCTACAAAACTAGACCCATTTGCTAGACGTGTAAGCATCGTCGATACTTCACCAACTTTCAATAACTAATACCAGGAAATTATTTGCATTGTGAATATGTTTCAAATATAGTAAATGAAATTGAGGCATTACTATGGTCACCTCGGAAGCTATCAGATGCCTAAAGCCATTGTTTATGCTCGCGCCTCCCTTCTTCCTCTTGGAACACATGCACTCATTATATTGCCTAGGTTAAAATCATCAATATTAACTTTTTATGAATATAAAATTAAACATAATACATTATTTTACAAAACATTTTTAATAAACTCAACTTTTCCATTTATCTATGTTGTCATGCGTCTCGGATACATTTTGAGCCACCAGGTTATATTGTGTATTTGTTAGCCTCACTACCTTACCTTTCCCTAGAGACTCATTGTCTGTAAACTCTTCCAATTAATCAACAAAGCGTTCACAACCTCCAATGTTTGAGTTAGACATATATTCCTTTGCATACAAGGAAGGATCTTCCATAATCTACTCCTCAACAATGGACCGTTTAACGTACCGTATATTCTTAACATAAACTTTAAATATTTTCATTAATCGTTCAAAAGGATACATCCATCGGTACCTTACAGGTCCACATAAAAGCGCTTCTTTGCATAAATGCACTAAAATGTGGATGTTTATGTCAAAGAATGAGGGAGTGGAGCACTTCTCCAAAACACATGTAGCCTTAGGCAATGTTTCTTTCACTGCCATTATGTGCTTCTTGTTGACAACTTTCCCACACAACATGGAGAAACATAAGCTAATTTATAGAATGGCACTCTGGAGATCCTTGTGTTCCAAAAAATAGTGTCTGAACAACAGAGGGAAAAGTTACATAATCACATGCCAATCGCGAGACTTGCATTTTTTTAAATATTTTGTTGCATCAGAGGCAGTCCTACGTAAATTGAATGAGAAATTAGAAAGGACCTTCAAAACTATTTCTGAGAACATATTTCTTTCTTCAATGCTCAAAGTATAAGATGAAACTGGAATATGCTTTTTCCAATTTTCAGATCTTCTTTCAATCACAATGATCTTCTAATCCTCAAATCACGAAGATCTTCACCGACCTTTTCTCCATCTTTGGAATGAGAACCACCTATTCATGTGCCTAAGAGATGCTCAATAATATTCTTCTCAGCGTGCATAATATCTATCACATGCCACACATGATGTTCCTTCCAATATGGTAAATCAAACATTATTGATCTCCTCGACCATGCCGTCTTTATATTAATATCCTTTCTTTGACAATTCTGGGCCAAAATTGTGGGGTGTTTCTACCTCAACTTTTGATCAGCCTTTAATGACCTCTCTTAAACTTCCAAACCTGAAAATCGTAGTGGAGGTGACCTCGTCTCGGTGCCTTGTGGGAGAAATTTGCTTCGTATTGACCTGAATTTTTGACTTTACGGAAAAAATCTTCGATGACTATGATTGTTGATGTCTAAAAATGGACTTAATTTAGAATAATAATCACATATAAAATATAGTATATCAATTAAATCAAACACACAAGAGATTAGATTTTTAAAATGGTTCGGTTGTGAAAAAATCCTACATCCACTATTAGTTTTATTTTCCTTGATTACAAAAGGTCAGTATGGTGTGTTTGAGAATGATTGAATTGTCCCCTTAGTTAAGGGAGCATTTCGTATTTATAGTGGTGTAAAAACCTAGATGGAATGCCTTTATATTTCCAGGCATTTACATTTGTATGCAATAAATGAGACTCTTGGAATTTGGTGTTGGTCATCATTCCTGATAAGTAACTTTTGGTATATTTGATGGTTCGAATTCTAAAGTTAACCATCCTTCCAGCCGACTAGGTTCCTCTGATGCCAATCAAGAAAACTATAAGGACACCTAGGATGACATGTGTATGTATTTTATTGATCCTTATGGGGAGATAATTTTTACATACAACAAAATCCCATAATTCTCTATGCTTGATGATTGATTTAAAGTATGGAATGTTTTGCTTTGAAGGTTTCTCAGTGTACTTCTTGAAATTATGGTCGGCAGCTAACTTCCCACACTTGTAAAAACTTCCATTGGTACTGTTGATAATGGATTTTTTGTAAATAATTTAAACTTTTTTAACCGCCAAAGGGTATGATGGTCTTTTGTTCCCGTTTATCGAGGCAACCTATAAATAGGTAGGAGTCCCCCCCCCCCATTTCTTTTCACCTCAAATCTTCTACACTTAGCATTTCCTTCGTCCTCAAGCTTTCTTTGCACGATCATTCTCTACTTGTTCGTTTTCTATTATTTTTCTCCAGTTCTTGCAGTCACCCTTAAATCATTGTAAGCCTCCTTTCTCTTTTTATCTATTTTATCATCCTTTTCTCTATTTCCACCATGGTTCACAATGTGGATAAGGGTTCATTGGAGGATTTTAGAGAAAAAAGAAAAATTCCGGCTTGGGAAGATTTAGAAATAGCATAAGGTCCCATAAATGCATATTCTCTTCCTCAAGGTCAATGGATCCCCACCTTATTTATTGTTGAGTGTGTATCACTTTTCCACCAAACCCTCTTTTCCTTTAATTTTGTCAACACTTTGATGTGGTTCCTATTAGGGTGGCACCAAACACTTTGAGGGTTGTAAATGGTGTCAATATGTTAAATGAGATCTATAGGACTTATATTGGGGTCCATGAGTTGATGTTTTGTTATAAAAGGGGTATTGTTCGAGAAATAACTTACTATCCAAAGACTAGGCAAGCCAGTAGGGCTTTAGTAGTGAATTTACCAGATTCTAATAAAGACTATTGGGATTATGGTGTAGTTGTTAAGAACTGGCAACGCTCTCCTCTTCTAAAGGGAGTGTCTTACACTGGACGCAGGTGCCCCCAAGAAGGAGATGTAATAGGTTATAATTTAGCTCTTAATGTGTTCTTATTTTGTTATATGTTTATGAGTTCTGCCTCCTTACTTTGTTGTTTCTTTATAATGCGGAGGAGAGAAAGAAGAGGTGTCCCAAAGAAGGTGAATCAATATTAAAGAGCTCAAATTTCTACGAGGATTTAATCAAAGAGTTGGAGAAGAGCATCCCCGAGCTAATTCCTTGCTGTTAGAGTATAAAATCTTTAGTACTTCCTTTGTTTCCCAACCAACACTTATTCTACCCTAGGATGCCATTAATTTAAAGAGGAGCATGTGTCTACTTCTTCGGCTACTGAATCAAATGGGGATGAATTCAGGGAGGAACTTTATCATCTTTTGAGTATTTTGATATCTCTGAGATCCCTGTTTCTCCTTCAACTGACATGGTGAAAAGAAAGATGCCCAATTTGATGAGTGGGCCATTGTCTCCTCCCCAAAAGAAAAATACTGATACTATCAAGAAGCAAGTTGAGAAGAAATCCTAGGCCATTGAAAAAAGGTATCAAGTTAAAGTAATCCAAACTAATGAACCTCAGTACAAGAGGTTAAAGAAGGGCATGCCTGACCCTCAGAGGTAAGGAAATAAGGTCTAACCCAACCAACAAGAGTTGGTCATAAAGAAAAATCAGTCCAACCAATAAGATTTTGTTGAAAAAACTTAAGCTGACCTGGATAATATTGGGTCAGCTTCTGTTGCTATTAACCTTGGATTGACTAGGGGTTTAATCAAATATGGAACTCTCCTTGCTGATCGGGATGCATCAGCCTCCATGCCCAGGTCAAGGCTAACTAAGAGGGCATGCCATAATTTGGCCCTAGTAATTATCTTTCCTTTTTCTTTTTCTTTATGTTAATGCACTTCTTCTGACATCTAACTATTTCCTCTTTTCCCAGTTTTTTGTTGAATTTAACTAGATAATGGAGAAGGAAGACCAGCTAAGGTCATCCCATGGTGAAGTAGAGGAGTCATTTGAAGGTCTAAGACACGCTTTGAAAGATTCCCATAGGGCCTTAAAATTTAAACAAAAATCCTAATATGAGAAACTGCAAGAAGCCGAGAACAAGGAATTTGCAGCAGAAGATAAAATAAAAGTTGCTGAAGAAAAGGCATAAACTGTCGATAATAAGTTAAAGGATGACGAAGGTAGGGCCAAAGCTGCTAAAGACAAACTTACAGAAGCCATAAACCAAGCCCAAACTACTAAAAATAAAGTGGCTAGCTTGCTTTTGAGGTTTCTTATTTTAAGGATAAGTGTAAGAAGGACAAGGAGGTTGCCTTTGACAAAGTTTGGGAGAAATCTATTTTTGCTGCTTCTACCCAAATTGAGTATTCCAAGAAGTTATACTTCAAGGAAGGTTAGTCGTAGGCACTGAAGGTGATCGGCACAGAGGTAAACTCTCAGCTTTTCCATAGGCATGACCTAGTCACTCATCCTAATTTGGATGAGGAGTTTGACAATAAATAAGGTTTTGAAGAGTCTTCAATGATTCCCACTGAGTCATTAATGGTACCAGAAGCTAGTGTTGGCCTACCTACTTCCATCCAAGACCAGGCCAAGGATAAAGAGAAGGTTTAGATCTTTTTTTAGCCAGATTCTTTTTTCCTTTCTTTCATGTATTTTAAATTTCTTCTTCTTCGGTCTTTCTGATGTACCATCTTTGTAATCATAACTTTGATCAGTGGAATAACCTTTTTTTCTTAGTTGTTTACAATATTTAAATGATATTGATTTCTTATTGATTGGTATCTTCTATGCTATTTATTTCTATGAGTTTGACCCATATACTCGTACTTGTGCATTTCTAGTCTGATGCCAGGAAAAAATCTATTATTTCTATTAAATCCAACCATCTTAGGCGATGAAAAAATATCTTTGAGACTGGCCATATTCCTTTGTCTAAGAAAGATTTTGCAGGGTTGCTCAGCCCGAATATTTCTGATCAAGTGAAGGAATCTTACTCCCATCTTCATAGCCTCTTGTACAGAGTTATATCTAATAATGCCAACTATTATGAGATGCTTATAAAGATGCAGAAGGATCATAAAATTTCTAAAGCATTGATCCATTCTGACTATGAAGCTAAATATAAGACATTAAGTGAAAGTTTTGGCTTTGTCAAGACATTAAAAGACATCACTTCTGCTTTTCACAAGAAGGAATTGGCCTTGAATCAAGAATTAGAAAATTCTCGATCAATTATTTCCATGTTGGAAAGGGAAAATAATACATTGAGGAATGAACTTAATAGTCTAAGGAAATCAACCACTATCGGTCCAGATGATTGAGTTTCATTCTCGAAGACTGATAATGCCAGGTTGTTGGAGGAGTTGGAAGCTTTGCAGAAGAAAAAGACCAAACCTGACCAAGTATAGTTTTTCGGCCAACCATTGATGAGGAAAGAACCAAGAAGACTCTGGCCGACCAATCTGCTCAGCTTAAGGATAAAGACAAGGCCATCAAAAAGCTCCAAGATAATGTGGACCAACTCACCTTCCACTTCCACTAGAAACCCAAAGCTATTTGGATGGACAGGTATGATGAAGCTCTGACTTAATTGGATAAGCATATTGAGCAAGTAAAAAATAAGGGCTATAAATGGGGTTGGATGAACTTTCTCTCTCTGCTGAAGATAATCCAAGATGATAAATTATGGCATTGACATGACCTAAGGATGTTAGACTACCCTGATCCTCCTTCCTCAATTGATTTTATTTGGATCCCTCCTGATGTCATTCCTTAGAGTTTGATTCAAAAATATATTGGGGACGTTGGCCTTAAAGGAAAAGTGGAATATGTGCATCCCCAACATCTTCTTAATCGGTCGAGCGGTAGTAGGCGTATTAGGAGAAGGACTTTCAGTTCCATTAATCATCCGAGCACCCTTGATGAACTTCCTGTTGGGATGAGCAAGGGAGATGGGAAGCGTCCAGTGGAATAAATTGTATCTTGTATTTCATTGAATTTTGTTTTCTAATACAAGTTTATTGAGATGAAATGAAATTCTTTGAGATATTTTTCTCCTTTATATTTAAGCTTATCGTTACTTTTAATCTTATTGCCGACTAGATAATCGGTATAATGACTAGTTAATCGGCTTATTGATTAAAAGTCTCACTTAAATGGTAGATGTTTAATTCGTAATTGAATGTGATTCTAATGCCTTAGATTCTACTAACACTATTCTTAGATAAAACTATGAATAGTTTTGTTGAACTAAGTTATAGCATTAGTTATCAGTGGCGACCAAGTGTATTAGAAATGTATAATTATTCATGTATTTTGACTTAGTCGGGTAAAATCTCTTGTGTTCGAATTTGAGTCTCATAGGAGATTTTACTAACTTCTAGTTCATGAGTTATTAATGATTAACTTTTCTGAAGTTGGAAAAGTTTGGCAGGGAACATTTTTTTAAGTTGGAAAAGTTTGGCAAGGATCTTTTCTAAAGTTGGAAAAGTTTGATAAATATAAGGAACTTTTCAGAAGTTAAAAAAGTTTGACAAATATAAGGAACTTTTTTGAAGTTGGAAAAGTTACTTTTCTGAAGTTGGAAAAGTATGACAAATATAAGGAATTTTTCTAAAGTTGGAAAAATTTGACAAATATAAGGAACTTTTATGAAGTTGGAAAAGTTTGAAATTAAAAATTAAAAATTTATTGTTTAAATGGTGTATCACCATACTTAGAAAAAACAAAACAGAAAAGGAAGTCTAACTAGTAGAAACATGCAATTTCATTAACTAGAATAATTGATTACATCGAAAACAAATTTACTCATAGTATTTGTGAAGGTGATCGGCATTCCAGGGGTTCTTAAAATCCTCACCTTCTAATGTCTCCAGACGATGTGTTCCTGGTCGGATTTCTGCCAAGATATGACAGTTGGGTTTTAACTTGTTATTCTTCTAGATAAATTTCTTTAGTATGAGGTCTCCTTGCTTAAAGTTGGTCGGCTTAACACGCTGATTGTAGAACCTAGCAGTTCTTTGTTGGTAAGAATCCATCCAAATAGTAGCATCTTCTCTGACTTTTTCTATCATGTCACCTCATGAGATCACTTTTGGGTGAATCAAAGTTCAACACTCTATGAGTTGGCAAACTAATTTCCACCGGTACCACCGCCTCAGTACCAAAAGTAAGTATGTACGGGGTTTCCCCTGTTGCTATTTTGGGTGTGGTTATATATGCCCAAAGAACACTGTCGATCTCATTAATCCAATTGTCGTTAGCATCACCCTACCCTTTCTTCAATCCATCTAGCAAGGTTTTTTCTGTGATTTTTGTCTGGCCATTACATTGTGGATGTCCAGGAGCTAAATGAAGTTTATGGAAGCCAGACTTGATGCAGTACTCTTTAAATTCCTCATTATTAAATTGAGTGCCATGGTCAGTGCTAAAAGCACAAGGCATGCCATACTGATAAATGATCACCTTCTTTATAAACTAAAACACTCTCTGATAGGGCATATTAATCAAAGGCTCAGCTTCCACCCACTTGGTGAAGTAGTTAACTGCTACAACCAGATATTTGAACCTTCCCTTAGTGGTAAGAAATGGTCCAACCAGATATATTCCCCAAATAGAAGAAGGCTATAGAGAAGTGATGGGCGTTAAAGTTGTTTTTGGTGTTCTATGAATGGTGGTGAATTTTTTGCACTTATCATATTTCTTGGCAAAGGAAACACAATCTACCTTCATTGTTAGCCAGTAATAACCTTGCATTGCTATCCATTGTCTTAGAGATCTACCAACTATGTGAGCTCCATATAAGCCTTCATGTACCTCTTTAATCAAATAATTTACCTCAGTTGGGTGGACATAACGAAATAAAGAGACTGTATATCCCCTTCTGTACAGTGTACCTTTCTCGAGGACATAATGAGTTACTTTATATCTCAACTTCCTTGATTCTTTTTGGTCGACTCGTAACAACCCTTTTTTAATGTAATCCCTAATCGGATCCATTAACTCTATAGAAATGATGTTGACTGCCTCATCATCAATTCTCCTACTGGTGACAATCTCCACCGAGATAGTTCTTTTGAGATCCATTTGGGTTGCTGAGGCTAGCTGAGTAAGAGCGTCAACTTGGGCATTGTCCACCCATGGAATACGGACTATTATGACTCAAAGAAATTAGGAGATAACTTATTTTTCCTTATTCAAGTATCTCGTCATTATTTCCCCTTTTAACTCCATATATTTCTAGTAACTGATGGACAAGACGTTAAAAATCACTGTGAGCTATCACCTACTCGGTGTCCAATGATGAGGCTAGCTCTAAACCAGTAATCAATGCTTTGTATTTGGCTACATTATTGGACGCGTGAAATTGAAATCTCAATGCATATTATACATCCAAGTCATCGGGAGTATTAAGGATGAGCCCAACACCACTTCTAGTTATACATGAAGATCCATCTATAAATAATTTCCATATTGAAACATCATTGTTGAAATCTTCATCCATTAGTACCCCATACTTAAAAACATTTTGGTTTTGCTCAGGTAGTCCGAGAGTTATTTCTTGGACAGCTGATGATTTTGGCTTGTCAATAACCATCTCAATTGGCTTTAGAGTTGAGCTCTCTTCCGAAGAAGTCTACTCGACAGGCCAACTTAGTGTGCTGGGTACTTCGTCATAAGTGAATTATGCTGTGAAATATGCAACTTCTTACCCATTCAATGAAGTTCTTAATTCGTACACAATTTCATACTCTCCTAACTCAATTGCCTAAGACATTAATCTCCCAGACTTTTCAAGCTTATGCAAAGATTGTTATAAGGGTAAGTTAGTGTAAACTACAATGGTATGAGCCTAAAAATAGGGTATCATCCTCCTAGAGGCTTCAATGAGAGCCAATACCAATTTACCCAATCGTGGATATCTAATCTTAGCTCCTTGGAACGCCTTACTGGTGTAATACACTAGCTTTTTGAATGCCATCATCTAGTCAAATGAAGGTTGAAATTATAGCAGACTCTAAAACAACCAAATATAAGTACAACTTATCACCCAAAACTGGTCAGGAAAGTAATGGGGAAGACCCCAAATACTTCTTCAAGTCCAAAAAATCTCTTTCACATTTATCGTTCATTCAAAGCTCTTTTTTTCCACATATTTCTTATTGGTCTGGGATTGCATTTCTAGTAAAGCCTTTATTTTATAAAGATTATCTTCGATTCCCCTTTTATTCACAATGTTCCCCAAAAACATACCTTCCTGGACTCCAAATATGCACTTGGTCTGATTGAGCTTCATTTGATGTTTTTTCAATTGGTCAAAAGTTTAGGCCAAATCAGCGATGTGGTTAGCGATGAACTTTCTTTTAGTGAGCATGGCATCTATATACACGTCTATATTCTTGACAATTTGGTCTTCAAATACTTTTTTTACCAACCTCTGATACATTGCGCTAGCATTTTTTAGCCCAAAACGAATTACATTGTAGTAGTAAGTTCCTTGGTTGGTAATGAAGGGTGTGCTATCCTTATCCTCTGGCTTCATCTTGATCTGGTTATACCCAGAATGAGAATCTATGAAGTAGAGAAATTCATGACTTTCTATATCATGGACCAATTGATCAATCCTTGGTAAAGGGAAGTGATCTTTTATACATGCTTTGTTAAGGTTAATAAAATCCAAACACATTAGCCATTTATTATTCTTATTTTTTACCATTACTACATTGGCCAACCAAGTCAGATATTTAACAACCTCAATGAACTGTGCTTTTTGTAATTTGTCTACCTCTTCTTGTATTGCCATATTCTTCTCTGGGTTAAAAAATCTACGATTCTGCTTCATCGGCCTAACATCTTTGTCAATATTGATTTTATGACAATTGAAGTTGGGATCAATACCTGGCATATCTTCATGACTCCAGGAGAACACATTCTTCCTATTTCTAAGGAATGTAATCAGTACCTATTTTATAGGAGGTGTTAGTCTTGAGCCAATTTGGTTGGTCATTTCTGGTTTTTAATCGTCTAACACAATAGTTTGTGTTTCTGCCATAACATGTCCTTTCACCAAGACCTCCTCCTCACGATGATTCAAAGTGTCAATATGGAAAGTAGTTGTGCCTCTCTTCATTTTATATTGGTTGGCTAAAGTACATTAGCATTCTCGTGCTTCCATCTGGTTACTATTTACCACACCAAAACCATAGTTGGTAGGGAACTTCATGCATTGATGCAAAGTAGACGGAACAACATCCAGTTTCTTCAACCCTATTCGACCAAAGATTATATTGTAGGCTGAAGACACGTTCTTGTCCAATATGAAGAATCAAATCCATTCAATCCTTCTCGTCGACTAGGTGTCGACCTGTACTTACAACTTGACTGTTCCTAAGGGATATACCCGTTCTTCATAAAATCCTATAAGAGGTATGTGATATGGTTCCAGCTTACTATCTTTTAACCCTAAGATTTGAAAATAGTTATAGAACATTATACCATCTGAACTCCCATTATCAACCAAAACTCTAGCCACTCTGCTATGGTGAACTCTATAAGTAATTACCAACGGATCATCATGAGGATAAAGTTCCCCACTCCGATCATTTTTGGAGAAGCCGATCAACAACTTATCTTTATTGACTTTCTTGGGCTGACCATCACTTCTTTCGGCCATATTACTATGCTTAATAGTGGGACAAGCTTTGGATTCATTTAGGTACACCTTAGCAAGTCCATGTCCTCTTTTGGAGTCTCCACCTGCGATAAAATGATAACCGAAAAAGATCGTACCTATATCCATTTCTGGTTCATTAGGCTTCTTCGACAAGTCAGGGTCATCTTCATAATCATTATTCTGTACTCCTTTGGCACCCTCTTTTCCTCGACCATGTGGCTCAGACCTTCTCATGGTATCTCGACTACCATTTCGATCGATAAATTTTGTCAGCTTCCCCCTCCGAATAAGAGTTTCAACTTCATTTTTGAGGGATATATAACTATCAGTGTTGTGTCCATAATCGCGATGAAAATCACAATACTTGGACTTATCTCTTTTGTTGGGAGGTGTCCTCAATTTCCCAGGCTAATTTAGATACTTGTTACCCCTGATTTCTGCTATGATGTGGTGAACACCCTCAGTGAGCGGAGTATATTCTACAAACTTCTTGTTCCTATCAAAGTTATTATCTCTTTTATCTTTCTTATATGAATTGTTATTCTGTCCCTCAATTTTGTTATCCAGTGCTTCTTCTGCTACCATGGTTTCCTCGACGTCATGATTTTTCTATCTTTAGCCATTAACTTTGTCATAGTCTTGGATGGATTTTTCGGGAGGGCATAGTAAAGATCTTTTGCCAGTAACCCACTCATTAATGCCGTAATGGCTTTTTTATTCATAATCCACCACTTTCAACTTCTCATTATTAAACCGAGTGATATAATCCCGGGTACTTTCTCCCGAATTTTGTCGCACGATCAAGAGGTGAGTAACATCTTGATCGACTTGGCCCCTAAACAAAGGTTATCAATGAATAATTTAGCCAATTGGTGAAAATTAGAAATCTTACCTCTAGGCAGATTATTATACCATATCTGGCCTGGACCTGTGATGGAACTGGAAAAAGCCTTGCACCTCATCTCATCGGAGATAGAATAAATATCAGTCGCATCTTGATACTGCTGAATATGTATAATTGGATTAGTTTTCCAATCATATTTAGGAGTGACCACTGGTGGCTTGAACTTGTAAGGTGTGGGATAGTCCACAATAGCCTGGACGAAAGGTGAGCCTTTAACAAAACTCCTTTGCAAAGGATTTTTTGTTTTGGCCATTTCCCCGAACTGATCTTCAAGTCACTTCATAGATCCTTTCCAGGAATGTTCCTTTGGTTTGGATTTGATCGAAGCAGATTTAGTGGCTTTATTGTGTCTATGTGATGAACTATCTTCTTGAGAGGTCATCTCAGCATGCACAGATCCCTTCATACTAGCTCTTGACCTCACGGATCCTTTTTTGTGTTCACGATGATGCTCTTGCTACCTGTGATGGCCTCTAGTTGCTTAGGGACCTAGATGATCAAAAGCAAACTCCTTATTTATCCTTTCCAACACACTTGGACTTTTTTTGGAAAAACATCTACCATTATAGTAATCTAATGATCAAAATGAAGAAGTTGCTCCATGATGGTATGATCTGTCATGATAAGAACAAGAATAGTAACTCCTTTTATTTCTAGCTGATGGAGATGGTAATTCTCTTCTAGAATTAGAGGATTTGTCTTGATATGTGCGAGAAAATTTTGTGACTAACTCTTGTATAGCCTCCTGTCCTTTATCCAAATTGAACAGGATCCTCTGGAGGTCTGTCTCACCAGGGGCGATTATTTTCTAATTATTGTATGCAGTCATCAGGCTACGTTTAGGAACAATAGTCATTCTTTGCACCAAAGAATGAAATATATGAGGTAGAGAACACCGACTAGCAGTTGGTTCCCACAAAGGGCGCCAATCTATTGATGTATCAAAATGGAAATATTCCATATTTATAATCACCGATAAAATAGAGTAGGTCAATCTCATCAAACACAAAAGAAAATATATTTTTAAAGTTGTTTGTCTTTAAAGAAAGCCTACGTCCACTATTAGATTTATTTTCCTTGATTATCATAGATGAGTATGGTGTGCTTGAGAATGATTGAATTTTCCCTTGAGCTGAGGGAGTATTTCATATTTATAGTAGTTTAAAACCCTAGATGGAATGCCTTTATATTTCCAGGCATTTACATCTGTATACAATAAATGAGACTCTTGGAATTCAGTGTTGGTCGCCATTACAGCCGAGTAACTTTTGGTATTCTTGATGGTTCGAATTCTGGAGTTGGTCGGCCTTCTAACTGACTCGGTTCCTCTAATGCCAATCAAGAAAACTACAAGGCCACCTAGGATGACAGGTGTCTGTATTTCACTGATCCACATGGGAAGATAATTTTTACACACAATAATGATAAAAACGTTTACTGCTTTTCTTAAGCCAGTTGTCTTCAGTCTTCTCTCCATAAATAGGACAGCCAAAATAACCATGTACATTGCACCCAGATAAGGTCGCATAAGTAGGAAAATCATGAATTTCCCTTATTAACATAACTCTCAAATTGAATTCTTTCTATTTGTATGAGTCGAACACTCTCACACCTTCAACCCATAACTCATTCAATTCATCTATTAGTGTCTCTAAGAAAGGATCAATGTCACTACTCGGTTCTTCTGGACCTGATATGAACAATGCAAAATTGAGAACTCATTTCTTATGCACAATGACGGGGGGAAATTTAAAGATGGAGCGAACATTGGCCATATACTCTTATCTGTGTTCAATTTTACAAACGGGTTAAACCCATCGATTGACATTCCGATACGAACATTTTATACTTCTTTAGAAAAGTCCAAGTATCACTGATTTACATATTTCCACAGATGAATCAATCGGATGTCGCATGAAATTCTCACCCACCTCCGCTCGACCATTCCAAGTCATTTCCTCTACTATCCAAGGTATATTATAAAGTCTCTTCAATCGAGTTCCTAAAGGGAAATAATTTAACACCTTCTTAGCTATTTGGGTATCTACTTTCAACAGCATTTATTGTGTTTTATCATCTTTTGTTCATAACCAGGTTCCTTACATACATGACAAGCTCATTAGTCCTTATGCTCCTTATAGTATAAAACGCAGTTATACTTGTAACAATGAATCGATTTGTATTTCATACTAAAACCCTTCAAATTATGCATGTTGATTGGATAATTTACTGGCAGTGTATTTTCCTTCGGGAGCAAATCTTTTGCCCAAAGGAGTATTGTTCTCACACTTCTCCCTAACAAGAAAAATTGGCTCTTTAAGTTGTACAACCCAACCATGGCATACAATATTTTATGGTCGGGGTTAGAGTTATGGTATAATGGTGTTATGGCAGCTACTTTTAACCGTATATAATCCCTATCTTGGTCAGTATTATTGTTAACGTGGTACTCACAGCCTAAACTATTCCCTGTACTATCTTGTTTTTGCTACGTGCACTTCATACGTATCATTTATGAGATCCTTTAACCGAGCATGTGCTAACGAATCACCATCTGCGTGAACCATTTCCTTGACAAATATTTCTTCTGGAATATACGTAAAATCCCTCTCACCATGGAATATTCAAGACATGTATTTAGCTTTCATACCCCCACTGAATCAGATATAACTTTACATCGTCCCCTTTCAAACGTTTACCGTTTTTACAAGGAATGCAAGGGTATAGTGTAATACCCCGTATTTTTATGGCTTTTAAATTTAGGGATTTATTAAATTTAATTGAGATATATTAATTTAATATTAATCCGAAAATTTGTTTTTAATATTTACTAGCGTGATGAGAGTTAGTAATTATTAGAAATTTGTTTAATATTACTAGATGAGTAAAGTAATATGTAAGATTGATTTTATAAAAATTGTCACGAGTGAATAAAATGGCAATTATATAAATTAAGTCGGGACGCGCCTGTGTCGTGTTAGGATAAAATTATTATTATATAAAGTGAATAAATTATAAGTCACCCGAATAGTCATTTTGAGTGCACCAGTCTGTCTAAAAGGGTCGAGATAGTCGGAAAAGCGTACCCGGGGGTTTAGTTTGGGTCTCGGGGTGTTTTTAGGCCTAATTGACATCCCGAGACGGTATTATAGGTATTTTGTATTTTTGGGTAATTAAACCCACGAATTTAATTAGGTTATATCTTCCATTTGGAGTTGTCTCTTAGGGTTAGCAAATACAGAACCTTAGAACGGCCATTATAGAAGGAGTTGGAGAGCTTTCCAAGCAACTCATGGCCAAAGACTCACCCGTTTACACCGCCATGTAACACCGCGTCTAATTAAATACCGGGCAACTACTCCATTATTAAATTAATACAAAATATCAAGTTGGTTCAGTCTTAGCATCGCTGTTGAAAAACATTTAATTAATTACTAGCCACCTAATATTTAAAAAGAGAGATGTAAATGTTCTTAATTAAGTTAACAAAACCAAGAACTAAATCATTAATCATTAACCATTAATCGCATAAACAATTTCATAAGAATACACAACGAAATGAAATCAACTAAGTCTAGAGTAAACACTCCAATAATAAAATGGCATAGTAATTAAAGTCCCAATACAAGAGTCTGAGTAAATAAACCAATAACCGAAATAATGAAAGTCTACAATTACAACCTCTTAATAAGAATGGGCGACATGCCATAACTGATACAAATGACTCTGAAGGAATCAAGGATAAATATGAAGGCGTCTACTACCAAGATCTTGTAGCTTCCACAGCAGCTACAACACGTCTTCAGAATGGAACTCCTATGCTTGGTGTCCCTGTAGCTGGGCACCTAAAATGTTTTTACAAAACAAAAATAGATTTGGAGGAAAACGGGTCAGAGACGGATGTGAAAATAGTTTAAAAGTTTAGCAAGTGTTTAAATTACAATTAAACAACACACATTATAAACACGTTAGTTGCGTATTCTCACATGAGTTTCTTACCTCTCAACTACTGTGCACGCCTAACGTATGCCCTTAACCCATCCTAATTATGCCACTATCTAACTAGTTTCTACCACTCCTGCCTTCGCATTCTAACATAGAGTATCTACTTGTAATACCCAAATAAGCCATATTTATAACCCATGTTCACATTCATTAAATTAGTTATCTCAAGTGTTAATTAAATTCTCATTCTTAACCCATTCAAATATCTTAGTTATACACATCTACTAGGCAATAATGAACCAGTCACAAGTACATATGTATATCACTCTCAGTACATAAATACATATATGGCACCCCTAGGCTAAGCTGCGGTGCACACATACTCTGCTATCAAATCCATGTACATCACGTACGTAAGGATCATGTGTTTTGAATCACTCAGTAACCGTCTAAATACAAATCACACATATTGGAGGCGAACATAGTTCACATACCTATAAATCACGCACATACCTACGCTCCCATGGTCAGCTGACTTATCAACTCATAAATAAGTCATTCACAGTCCTATGTGCTTAAGGTACTAGTCTAAATCCCCCCGAAGGCACACAAGGATAAGAGGGTCCTTTTCCAAAATAAAACTAACCTCCTGTGATAGCAAGTATGGTAAGTATGTCATACACATAATAAATCCATACACTAGGCATTCACACAATCTAAGTAATCATATTACAATATAGGTATTCACACATTCCATCTAGTAATGTCCCATACGTAGCAAGTTTACCCCGAATATAATATGTAATATATATATATTCACCTTGATAACTCTCTCGTTGTATCAACTTGGGTACTTAAACCTATCTCAAAAGGTTACTATGTCTCTTATTAGTTTCTAATGTTATCTCAATACTTAAAGTCCCTCCGTTACTGCCCTTAATCTTATATCAACATTAATTCATGTTATAGTTTCAAATCGAACGATTTCCAATCGTACCTCACTCGGTAGACCCTCGTAAGCAATGCCATTTAATTCCATAAGTTATAACATTCTCCGATCATACTAAGACCTACTGACTTTATCTAAGTCCCACAATATTATATTAATCACCCTAATAATCAACATCGGCTTTGGAATAATCATTAAACCTTAAAGTGAAACAATTGCCAAAAATCATAAGGGGTCGATCGATCGAAGAAAATGGGTCGATCGATCGATCGACATTCTTGAGTCGATCGATCGATCGACATTCTTGAGTCGATCGATCGATCAAGCAGGTATCAACCCATAATTTCTTAAATAGTTACGAGGTCTCCTCTTTTTACACCTCAAATTCTTCATCCTAACGTCCAAAACTCACAACTAAGTATACTAATCATCATGCCAACATGTTTACATAATTCCTAACACTTTAGAATCGTTAAATTATCCCCAATCAACGGTCTCTTGGATTAAAAGTCATAATTATTCCTCTAAACCTAGTTCTTCCAAATTTCTTCCATAACATCATAAATCTTGATTAAATTTCATAATTACCTACACATGAAACATGATTTCGTATCTAAGATCTGTCCAGGAGCATTAACTACATGCAACCCTACCCGGATTCAATATTTAATGCTCCCATTTTACAATTTATTTCATTATTCATGATAAATCTTCAAATCTATAATAACATGTAAAATATATGCCTTGAATCTTTGCAAGATAAATTACTTGCCTGAAAATAACGATTATGATCCGTTGATGACGTTATTGGTTGTTTCCCTCTCTCTTTTCGGTCACAAATCCGGCGGTGATGGTGGTGTGTGGTGGTTATGGCCATGGAAACCCTTGGAACTTCTCCTCTCTTCTTCTCTAACTACTACTATGATTTTTGGTTGTGAAAACCCTAAGGGACTCAAGTGTTGGCTGATAAAAACTATCTTAAATTCGTGGGTCACTATTCACCCAAAAATAGGAATGATTAAAATACCCTCCCGGGTAGCCGGTCATGCCTAAAAATGCCCCGGGACCCAAACCAAACCCCCGGCTAGTGTTTTCTGACTATTTCTAACCTTCCGGACACGTTGGCGCACTCAAAAAGCTCATACGGATGACAAAAAAATAAAATACTTTTAAATCCATTAAATTGGGTCCTGACACGACTGACACGCGCATCCCAGCTAAATTATCGAAATTGTCGTATTTTCAACTCACAACAATTTTAATAAATTCAATGATTACATATTACCATAATCACTCAGTAATATTCAACAACATAATAATAACCAAATACTAACTCTCGTCTCGCTAGCAGTTAAATCCGAATTAATTTCCAATTAATTATCCCAAATTAATTTAATAAATCCCAAATTAATTTAATAAATCCCATAATTAAAAGCAATTCCATTTAATTATCCTCATAATTAAAAGCCATAAAAATACGGGGTATTACATACTTCCCCCCTAATAACGGAATTTCATCCCGAAATTCGGAAAAGTAAGGCATACCTGGACAAATTAGGTATCCTCTAGTACTCAATGTAAAATTCAAAGTAAGGCTTAATCACTACAGCCCCTGCTTCATAATAAGCTTGTTGAACACTCTTGACACTTTATTAGTTATAGGATTTCATCTCGATAAATGCACCTCACGTTGTGCTCTTACTAAACATCATTCAAAAGAAAAAATAGCCTATACATTATTGACCGCAATATCTCAATATGATTGTGAGTCCGCACCTCACTACGTATTAACTCCCGCGTTTATAAAAACACCAAAACCCCATCCTGGAAGAAATCATTACACATTTGACTACTCTTGCCCATTCTTTGAATCTCTATTCCCAGCGTTGTGACTTTTACACAAGGAAAAAATGACTTCAGACAGTTGATGTTACACAAACATTTGTAAGCACCTTGTCCACTATAAATAGATACGGGTTCTTTCACCCAACTTTACCATTAGGTAATATCTTCTCCCCATTACCAAAATATACCTCACTTACTAGTTATACCCATTTTGGAAATGAAAAGATCGCAATGAATCTAAAATTTCTTTCGTACAATCCACCAGTCGTCAATCACCTTGCACCTACACCTTGGGCTATAGGTGATACAACCCTCAGAACGAAATGTTATTTCCACTACTTCTTGCTACCCCACGTTGAAGGTGGATTTCTAGGATCTCCTCTTAGTTATGAATAATACTGTGTGGACCACATACCGGCATTTCTACTATCTAATAGTGTAAATCACCCAAGTATGTAACAATTTCTCTCCTTCTGGACAACATGTCCCACATATTCGAAGGAACACGATACTTATTTATAAGTTGGCAACCCCTCAAGAAAATTTATTAACTTCACTCTTCCATCCCTGGAATCTTCGGCTTGATAAAAAATTTATCTGGTTGATCATCTTACCCCAACAGATCTACTACTTACTACACCCCTTTTAATGCCGACTTTCACGTAATTCTTCCCGTTAAGTGATACTAAATGATCTTCTTCTTCTCACGGCGTATACCAAAATTTTTTACCCTTGCACTTTTCACCATGTTGTGCACATCTGGACTCTTTATACCTTATTGACATCATCATTCTATTTACTCTTGAGTCACCCTCAACATTTGATTGGGTGGAACTCCGCTCCAAATTATCCATAATAGTTAAATACTTGTCTTCTCAAGGAATACATATTTATTAAATGGCTTTCCACTGCCTTTCCCCCAAGTTCGAATGTGCTACTCATCGCACATGAGTACACTGATTATCTCCCTTTTATTACGATGCTAAATCCACTCTACCACCACTATTTTGCCATAACAGCCTCACAAGTTTAAATCTCACTAATCTCTATATCTCTTATTCCGGTGATTATCACATTAGCAAACCAAGATGTCTACACCCCTTGTAACTCATGCATATGGTTTTAAACATCATATACACTTCATACGTATTCCAAATTCTTTATTTCCCTGCATTTACAATGTGGTTATACCACTTGGGCGTTCTCAATCACCTCCGAATTTGAAATCCTAAATCCTCCTTAACCTCAATGCATCCTTCAACCTGCCGTAATAAAAACCAAAATTTTTAGTACTTCCTCACCACACCACTGGCTCTACTGGCCTTATATCGTTATTTACCTTTTTAGCTCCCAGTTCTAACTACATACTTCCATAACGATCGAGGTATCCAATTCATGGACGAATGGTCAGACATCTCCCTACTACCAACCTTACGCTAAGTTTCATATGTGGGATGCCTCGCAAAGCAAAATCCAAACAAGGACCCCCCCGATACACTACTACCTAACATTGTCGGTCATCGGGATCCATTAAGCCCTCAGTCCATAACATGTACCCCTATATTCCCGTCTCTTAACAATAAAGTTACATCTCCTTCCACAATTACACTTAAACAAGGAACTCCTTCCGAAAGACACTTTCTCTTGACATTGATGGTAATCACATTCCATATACATCATGCAAATATAATCAGGGTTCTCAAAATCCCGTCCCGAGACACACAACTATGAGTATAAACTCCCAAATCTTTAAAGGGTGATAAAACCATGCACTCTTCTTATTACGACATCTTGAGAATTAATTATAATAACCAGCTAAATCTTTTCGCTGACTAGTAAACCAATTAAATACGAATCATATCAATTAAATACCTACGCGTACTGGGATTAAATATCCGAGACCATTATACCTTTTTGAAATCTCAACAATACATATATACAATTATATAATCGCGAGCCCGACCCTCTCGTAGATGGGGCCTCGCCATAACAAAACATTCTACACCAAGGTAGTAACCCCGATAAACTTGCAATATTCGCACACTATCAGTATAATCATATTATAAAACCATAATTAGGATAATATCATACTTGTATAACACAGCACCAAAATGAGTAATTTCAATAAAGTAAATACTGCTATCAATATACCCATTTATCCTCCGCGGATGGCAATAAAGGTAACCCCACACTACCAGGGAAAATATTCACATAAATAATAAAATTTGTCGATATACTCACTAAACTCGACTCTCAAGAAAAAAAAAATAATAATAATAATAACAAATGTAGCAACTCGTTCATGCCACAAACAACATGCAACATCATCTGAAGATATAACTCATACTTCTATCCTGACAATCATCCTCGCTGCTCAAATGGTTCCTGGACTTAACACACCTGTCCGAACCAAACCGAATATTTCAATAACTATTGCCCTTGCCAGGAACAATACCTTTATCCCTACACTTACTTCAGGAAACATTTATAACGCACGGGTTTCACTCCCCACAAAATACCTCTACACATACTCCACTTATCTTCGGTCACACTGACTATGTTAAGGTGGTCCTTCTCTCGTACATTGGTAGTCTCGGCTCTGATGACTACCTCCATTGCTCCCTTAGCTTTGATGGACCTAAGGAACACGCTACTAGTTTCCACATCTCTTACTAAAATCGCCATCGCTCGATAATAATTCATCTATTCGAATCATTTTAACGGTTTCCCCGTTGGGTCTTCTCCTTGTGGTGCTTCTCCAACACCATTTCTCCCAGTCTTACTCTATATAAATTCCTCGATTATTACATCTCCCCACCCAAGGAAACGTTTACCTCCAAATTAACACTACGTGACATTACCATCTGCATTGATCGTCCAAGCAGAATTCCCCAGAAGAGCTAACAATTCTTCTTATATGTAAATTCTCCCTTTTATGTCCTCTTCTCCATTTCACCTACTTCACCCGGTGTAAGGTTCGCTAAATAATTATATTTCTACTCACAAAGTGACCTCTGTCCGGCCCTCTTGTGTGAGTTCAGAATAACATTCGCCTTTCATCCTGAACATCTGATGAAGGAACTTATGGTCAAACTACACATGTACGCCTTCTCTCGTCGTCATATTCCACTTCTAAGTGTGGTGATTGCCTCTCACCATTGAAACTCCGCTCTTACGAGCCAAGAAAAATTTACCCCAATTTTCACTCCCGATTGGCCATACCCCGACATACGTACAAGCCTTTGGATATATTACGTTCGTTTGGCTAGCACATGCCATCTCCGCATTTCTAGCAATTTCACTGTTAGTTCTCTTCAATGTTTCACTTAACTCTTTCTCTCCCATTCCAACCTTGTTGGGTGAGTCTAAATTGACCCCACTTTCTACTATAGTTGTACCTAGAAGTCACAAGTCGCGCCTTAGCCGTCTATACCGTCCTGGACTTCCGTGCCATAATATGGGTGACTTAAACTACGGTCATCCATCTTTAATAAATTAAATAACCTCAACTGATCCTTGCCTCCTGCTGTTAGCCCAACTGTCTTCGCCTGACGTACTACATTGTTCGGCGCACGAACACACCCGATTACAAATAAGATTCACTATCATATATATCGAAGCAGGAGAATGAAATCTCACCAAAGAAATCAACAATCCTAAACACAGGGCTCTACATCAAAGAAAGCTACGCTGGAAGCATAATAAGTGGCACAGATCCTAAAGGACACTAGAACCTGATGCTCTGATACCACCTGTAACACCCCGTCTAATTAAATACTGGGTAGATACTCCTTTATTAAATTAATACAGAATATCAAGTTGGTTCAGTCTTAGCATCACTGTCAAAAAACATTTAATTAATTACTAGCCACCTAATATTTAAAAAGAGAGATGTAAATTTTCTTAATTAAGTTAACAAAACCAAGAACTAAATCATTAACCATTAATCTCATAAACAATTTCATAATAATACATAATGAAATGAAATCAAATGAGTTTGGAGTAAACACTCCAAAAATAAAATGCCAGAGTAATTAAAGTTCCAATACAAGAGTCTGAGTAAATGAATCGATAACCGAAATAATGAAAGTCTGCAATTACAACCTCTAAATAATAATGGGCGACATGCCCTAACTAATACAAATGACTCTAAAGGAATCAAGGATAAATATGAAGGCGTCTACTACCAAGATCATGTAGCTTCCATAGCATCTACAACACGTCTTCAGAATGGAACTCCTATGCTTGGCGTCCCTGTGGCTGGGAACCTAAAATGTTTTTACAAAACAAAAATAGATTTGGAGGAAAATGGGTCAGAGCCCAATGTAAAAACAGTTTAAAAGTTTAGCAAGTGTTTAAATTACAATTAAACAACACATATTATAAACACGTTAGTTGCGTATTCTCACATGAGTTTCTTACCTCTCAACTACTGTGCACGCCTAACGTATGCCCTTAACCCATAATAGTTATTCTACTATCTAACTAGTTTGTACCACTCCTGCCTTCGCGTTCTAACATAGAGTATCTACTCGTAATACCCAAATAAGACATATTTATAACCCATGTTCACATTCATTAAATTACTTATATCAAGTGTTAATTAAATTCTTATTCTTAACCCATTCAAATATCTTAGTTATTCACATCTACTGAGCAATAATGAACTAGTCACAAGTACATAAGTTTATCACTCTCAGTACATAAATACATATATGGCACCCCTAGGCTAAGCTGCGGTGCACACATACTCTTCTAACAAATCCATGTACATCACGTACGTAAGGATCACGTGTTCCGAATCACTCAGGAACCATCTAAATACAAATCACACATATTGGAGGCGAACATAGTTCACATACCATGGGTAACGCACATACCCATGCACCCATGGTCAGCTGACTTATCAACTCACAAATAAGTCATTCACAATCCTATGTCCTTAAGGGACTAGTCTAAATCCCCCCGAAGGCACACAAGGATAAGAGGGTCCTTTTCCAAATTAAAACTAGCCTCCCGTGACAGCAAGTATGGTAGGTATGTCATACACATAAGAAATCCTACACTAGGCATTCACACAACCTAAGTAATCATATTACAATATAGGTATTCATACATTCCATCTAGTAATGTCTCGTACGTAGCAAGTTTACCCCGAATATAATACGTAATATATATATATATATATATATATATTCAACTTGATAACTCTCTAGTCATATCAACTTGGGTACTTAAACCTATCTCAAAAGGTTACTATGTCTCTTATTAGTTTCTAATGTTAACTCAGTACTTAAAGTCCCTCCGTTACTGCCCTTAATCTTATATCATCATTAATTCCCGTTATAGTTTCAAATCGAATGATTTCCAATCGTACCTCACTCGGTAGACCCTCGTAAGCAATGTCAATCAATTCCATAAGTTATAACATTCTCCGATCATACTAAGACCTACTGACTTTGTCTAAATCCTACAATATTATATTAATTACCCTAATAATCAACATCGGCTTTGGAATAATGATTAAACCTTAAAGTGAAACAATTGACAAAAATTAGAAGGGGTCGATCGATCGAAGAAAATGGGCCGATCGATCGATCGATCGATCGATCTACATTCTTGAGTCGATCGATCGATCAAGCAGGTATCAGCCCAGAATTTCTTAAACAGTTACGGGTTCTCCTCTTTTTACACCTCAAATTCTTCATCCTAACGTCCGAAACTCACAACTAAGTATACTAATCATCATGCCAACATGTTTATATAATTCCTAACACTTTAGAATCGTTAAATCATACCCAATCAACGATTTTTTGGCTTAAAAGTCATAATTATTCACTGCACCAAAATGACAAAATTGTCACCTTTCAGCCGGCTACCCTTGTTAAGGTCATTGACCGTGATAAAAAAAAACATGTGTTTTGTGTCACAGTCATTGACCTTGACACGACTGTTACAAATAATTGTCACGGTCATTGACCGTAACAAGTCTGTGACAAATTTACTTGTCACGATCAATGACCGTGAAAATTCTTTAAATAATTATCACGGTCGAGGAGCTTGACACGACCGTGACAACTTCTGCAGCAAAAACCCTTACCCCTTATTTTTCCCCCGTCGTTCCCTCCTTTTTCCAACTCTCTCTCTCTCTCTCTCTCTCTCTTCCATTTATATATATGCTTGTGTGTATATATATATGTGTGTGTGTGTGTATATATGTGCGTGTGTGTGTGTGTGCGTGTGTGTGGGGTGGGGCAGGGTGGGGGTAGGGGTCGGGCAGGGGGGTTGTTATGTGTGTGTGTGTATATGTGTGATGGGTGGGGGTGTGGAGGGAGGTGCATGGTGGGGGGCTATTGTGTGTGTGTATGTGGTGGGTGGGGGTGGGGTTGGTGGGGGTAGGATGGGGGTAGGGGGTATATTCACGAGTTATTTGTATATATATGTGTGGTATTTTTTTATCTTTATATGATGTTTATATGTTGGAAATAACTCATAAATTTGTCAATTTATTTTTGTATTTGAATTAACCTAGGGTTCTTGAATTTTTTGCACTTTTGTTGAAACTAACTCGTGAATATATGTTTGTGTATGTTTGTTAGGTGTATATGATGTTTATATGTTGGAAATAACCCATGAATTTGTCAATTTGTTTGTGTATGGGGGGGGGGGGGGTAAGGCAAGGTACCATTGTAATTCTCTTAATATCGTGCTTTGATGATTCTATGAGATAATACATATTGTTTCAAGGTTAACTCATTGTCGATAAAAACATTCACATAGTAAGATTAAATTGAATCCATCCATAGATTCTATAATTACATCCACTAAAATATAATTAATAAATGAAACAGTTTTATATGAAAGTAAATTAATAATTAGTGCCCATTTCATATGAAAGTAGGATTGCCCCTCAGTGTAAATTAGTAAATTAATAATTGTATACGTTAATTGTTAGTTTAATTGATGAAATGAATTAATTGAGTAGATGAATTAGAAGGAGTACGGGATACACATTTGTTGTTGACATTGTTGTTGGATTATTTTGTTTAGTAAATGTTTGGTTGGTTAGTTTTAAAAGTGTCATGACCACTGGATTATTGTCCATATGGGGGTGGGATTTTCAACTTTTTTTGAAAATTACTTTCTATATCGAACAATATAAATAAGACATAATTAAATGAAACATACTATATATAATTATTAATAATTGAATTTGAATATAAATAAGACATAATTAAATGAAACATAGTATATATAATTATTAATCATTATTGGATTATTGTGTGTGTGGTGGGGGCAGGGGGTGGTGTGTGTACATGTACGTGTGCGTGTGTGGTGGGGGTGGGGGCAGGTACTTTAACCCAAACCACATGAAACGCAGATGTTGTATGATTAAACCCCAAAATGTCCCAATCAAAGTCCCTAGTGAAATCCTAAAGGAACACATAGGCCTTAAACTAATACAATACACCTTTAATTTCTACCGACATCCATGCGCACGAGGCTAAACATGATAATTACAACTTATGATCATTAGTAAGGTTAAAACTGAAAGTAGGATTTAAATCATCGATTTTAACATGAAGGCGACTAAGGTTCAAAATAGTTTCGAATTTTGATAAAAAAAAGTTGTCTTAAATCATTAATGTTTCTTTAAAACATATGATTCATCAATACAATACAGATTTTATATCAGTTTAAACAAGTGTTAAGAAAAAAAACATGATTTTAATTAAGGTACATACCTATAATGAATTAAATTTGGTTTCTTTACATAAAGCCCACATAATGAACAATGTACCCCCCCCCCCACAAGTGTTCGATTCAAACCTGGCATGTTTTTAAACCCGAATAGATTCTTTATGGCAACCAAACATAAACAAGTAACATGTTAAACCTTGATAAAGCAAGATATTTCTTTCCTGAACAATTAAGAATGGGTGATTCATTTTATTCGATCCCTTATAACACAAAATATGTGGTGGGATGGGGTGGGGGGGAGGGGGTGGGGGTGGGGTCAGGGATGGGGGTGGGTAGTGGGGTAGGGGTGGGGGTGGGGGGCTGCGTGTGTGTCTATGTGTACTAATGACATTTTTTTTATCTGTACTAATAATATTTTTTTTACAGCAAATTTCTCCTTCAGGTATTAAGGCGAGGATGATGATGTTGGTTATGATGATGTCGTCTGGGCTCGGTGGTAGCGGAGGCGACGAGGGCTCCTTGGCCTCTAGGCTCCCCAAATTTGGCAAATTTGGGATTACCATCGAGAACAAGTCGGAGCTATTAGCGAGATCCCTCGAGCTGCTAAAGACGGTCATCGGCCCGGGGTTTATGAGTTGGAAGGAGGTGCCATATGAGCTCAAATTAGCTGTTTGGGCGGCACTACAGGTAATATATTTATATTTATATGAATATGAATATTTCAATTTCAATTTCGATTTCAATTTCATTTTATATTTATATTTATATTTATATTTATTCACAACTAACATTTTATTTGTTGGACAGGAACAATTCAACTTGGATCCAAAGCTACGCAATTTCGTCTTGGAGCAGTCGAGAGAGCAACACAAGACGTGGAAGAAAAATATGCGAACACGGTACTTTGAGAAAACACGAGAGTCCATTATCCAATGGCGTGGATCCGTCCCACCCAAGGAGCCGATCTCATTGGAACAATGGCAAAAGTTCATTGACAATGAGATCGAGGATCGACAATTGGCATCTCGCCAATCGGGAAGGGAAAATCGGGCAAAAAAGACGGACGTACACTACTCCGGCCGGACGCCTTATGCCGAGATGGAGCATAGGATGAAGGTAAGATTTAATTTTTCTATAACTACAGAAATATATTATTCTTCATTATTTTACTTTACGGGGCCGATAATGATTTTACTTTATTTTATTTCAGGGGGTAGGGAGTGGCCCAGAGGTAAGCCACATAGGCTCGATACTTATGTGGCTCTTCGAACGAAGAAGGGGAAGGACAAGGAGGTGTCACCGAGCATCGCGGCCACGATTGTAAGTAATCCGACAGTTTATTTTTTATTAATTACGTTATAATTTTTTAGTTTACTTATTTTACTAATCATGTGATTTTTGTCGTTTCAAGCAAAGCTTAAGGAAGTGCATGAGTCGCAGTCTTATGCCGACAAGGCGTCTTTGTCCACAGACGCACTCAGCCAAGTGCTTGGCTCTGATCGCAAGGGAAGGACAAGGGGGTGCGCTCACGGGTGGCCAAATCTAGGATCATCGGATTGGAGACGAGCGACACCGGGTTAGCTCGAACGGTGGATTCACATGACACGAAGTTGTCCCGTTTGGAGGCGACGGTCTAAGATATGTACTCATTCATGAAGCGTACGTTGGGCGGAGACCGTAAGGGGAAAGGGAAGGAGAAGGCGGTGGAGGAGGAGGAGGAAAACGAGGCGTAAGATGACGAGGATGTGGACCTCGCTGCTTCATCACCGAAACGTGCGTACTTCGATGATCCACTTCCTTATTTGGCTCCCTTCCCCAGACCGATGTCGACAATTGGTTGACCGAGCGTGTTCATATTGGACGTATTTGATGGCCAGCGGATAGGTCGGGGGTTGAGGGACCCGAATATCATCCAGGGTGGAATAGTTCATGGACGTGCGCTTCAAGAGATCGAGTCCAAAGTGCTCGTCACGCATGTGATACCCGGGAAGGAGAACTCCCTATTGTGGTTGCGTGAACAATGCGGCACGATGTATATTAGTGGGTGTGTCAATTCGTATATCGTGTGGCCTACTCACCTCCTCACATTTACCCCAGACATGTAGTGAGATTATTTCTAAGTTGGTACATTTGAATTATATTTTGATTATGTCGTCATGTATATTATTTCTATTTTGAATATATATTTGCATTATCTTTAGTTTGTTTGGATATATGATGTTTGAACAGGTACGACGTTGCTATAACAGGTACAAATATACTGTTGGGCAGTGGCAGTGGCCATACTGTCCAGCAGATTTTTTTTAAATTCTGCCCAGAATTGTCACGATCATTGACCGTGACAAGTCCTTGACAAAGGAAGTTGTCACGAACTTATCATGGTCATTGACCGTGATATTTTTTAAACATTGTCACGGTTTTTTCACGGCTATTAACCATGACTAAACTTGTCATGGTCATGACCCATGACACGACCGTGACAATTCTAACGAACTTCTCACGGTCAATGACCGTGACACGTTCGTGACAAAAAAAGTTGTCTCGCCCCGAATTGTCACGGTCATTGACCTTGACAAGTCCAACTTGTCAAGGTCAATGACCGTGACAATAGTGCAGATTTGGTGTAGTGATTCCTCTAAACCTAGTTCTTCCAAATTTCTTCCAGAGCATCATAAATCTTGATTAAATTTTGTAATTACCTACATATGAAACATGATTTCGTATCTAAGATCTGTCCAGAAGCTTTAACTACATGGAACCCTACCCGGATTCAATAATTAATGCTCCCATTTTATAATTTATTTCATTATTCATGATAAATCTTCAAATCTATAATAACATGTAAAATATATGCCTTGAATCTTTGCAAGATAAATCACTTGCCTTAAAATACCGATTCTGATTCGTTGATGACGTTATTGGTTGTTTCCCTCTCTCGTTTCGATCATAAATCCGGCTGTGGTGGTGGTGTGTGGTGGTTGTGGCCATGGAAACCCTTGGAACTTCTCCTCTCTTCTTCTCTAACTGATACTATGATTTTTGGTTGTGAAAACCCTAAGGGACTCAAGTGTTGGCTGATAAAAACTATCTAAAATTCGTGGGTCACTATTCACCCAAAAATAGGGATGATTAAAATACCCTCCCGAATAGCCAATCATGCCTAAAAATGCCTCGGGACACAAACGAAACCCCCGGCTAGTGTTTTCTGACTATTTCGAACCTTCTGGACACGTTAGCGCACTCAAAAAGCTCATACGGATGACATAAAAATAAAATACTTTTAAATCCATTAAACTGGGTCCTGACACGACTCACACGCGCGTCCCAACTAAATTACCGAAACTGTCGTATTTTCAACTCACGACAATTTTAATAAATTCAATGATCACACATTACCATAATCACTCAGTAATATTCAACAAAATAATAATAACCAAATACTAACTCTCGTCTCGCTAGCATTTAAATCCAAATTAATTTCCAATTAATTATCCCAAATTAATTTAATAAATCCCATAATTAAAAGCAATTACATTTAATTATCCTCATAATTAAAAGCCATAAAAATACAGGGTATTACACGCCACCGCCACCAAAGAGTAGATCGCGCGACGGGGAACACAACCATACCTTTTCATCCACGAAATCAGAACCTTGAATTCCAGGCAAGTATCTATTTTCTTTGTTTTTAGTTAATGTCTCACCCATGTTAGTTTAGGATTATCAAGAACATGTTTATGAACGAAATTGATAATTTAGAGACTTTAAATCGCATGTTTAGGGAAATTTAATATATTCTGGACATACCCATTACATGTAGAGGATTACCCACGAATTAGTATGAATTTAGAAACAAGAAATCTGGGAAATAATTAGAAGAATGTATGTTTCCTCCAAAATTAGGGTTCTTGAGGATAATATCAATTTTACCCCATTAATTCGATATCGTTGATGAATTTGAACATGTTTCACGTAGGAAATCATGTTGTTGGGTTTATAGTACCAGTAGTAATGTTGTTTGGGAGTTTGGGCAAAATTGATAGAGGTTTTGAGGACTTTTGGTGATGAAACCCGTAGGATAGTATATACAGAATCTGGGAAATATCTGGGCGATCGATCGATCGACCTTGAATGTCGATCGATTGACCTCTTCTGAATTTTGAAGCTTTTTCTTTATTCTTAATGATTAACCCTATGTCACTTTGTGGGAACCATTATACATATTTTATTTACCATAATGGGAATTAGGAAAGACCAGTAGGGTCGTAGGTAAGGTCGGGTGATACGATTCATATGTGATTTAACCGTGGGGTTTCGTTAATATAAATTTAGTGGGAAATCGTGCATACGTTATGGTATATCTTGTGAGGTGATAAATGTCAATTTGTATTCCTTCGGATATGGAATTGGAATGTCGCTGCGGGAGTCACAGTCTTCTCCCCAAAGCCGAAATGAAAGGTGTGGGTAGTGTCCCACCACCTCTCTCCCAAAACGCACAAGACCGTTGTCAAAGGAGGCATCTCATCCAACACCGATGCCAACCGCCCAAAACCCGCTGATGAGACCAACCAGCACACCACAGGTGGGAGATGCTCCCAGACATCCCTGAGCCCCGTTGTCCCACGGGCACGCATGTTCTTCCAAGAGATATCAGACTGGCAAAAAGAAAAGTCTCATCAAAGGTCAAGAAAGAAAGAAAAACCACAAAAAAAAAAAGAATGACAAAGGTCGGATTACTTACATAACCATCGGGACCCACTCTCAAAGAGCGATGACGCGATGGCTCCCGCAACAAGGTCCGCTCATCCGTAACAGGCTCAAACGCATCAAAGGAGTTCTCACTCCCCAAAGCAAGAGGCGCCCTAATCCTCCACTCCACATTCGTCCAATCATCAATAGTCAACCACTCCCGGCGGACTGCAGTGCTCACAAAAGCGGCCATTTCTTGAAGATAGGAATGATAGAACGATTTGCAGAAGAATTACAGAGAGAGAGAGAAAGCAAAAGAAGCTGTGAAAAAATGAGGGGATTCTCCCCTTTATATAGGATGCCAAGCGGCATGCCTTTCGGCACCTCCCCCTACCATACTGATCGGCACTGACCCCTTGCCTTCTCGAGGAGCCCAAAAGTCCGTGCCACTACCGAATGGCACCCTTCATACTATGCCGACCTGTACCCCCCCCCCCCCTAAATTTCGTACAGAAATTCCCAGAAAATACCAGAAAACCTCAAAAAATCCTCGAAAAATTCCCAAAACTCCCAGGAAGGATTTAAAGCCTTTTTACCAAGAAAACTTCGTGTTCCCTCGAGCGGAACCCCTCTTCCCCAGCAGAATCCTCAAAAACCAAGTGAAAACTCCTCCCGGCAAAGCTCCGCAGGATCCCTAAGGATCACCTGATCACTTCCCCAGCGGAATTCTCTTACAGCACCCGAAATAGGTTATTCCCCCCCCCCCCCCCCCCCGCGAGGTCTCCTAAAAGCTTCCCCAGCTATCATCTCCCCAGCTCAGATCAAAATCACAAAGCTCTTTCTCCAGCAGAATCAAAATCCAATCTTTATCCACTCTTGGGTCAGAATTGACCCCGGTCTTGGATCGTCACTTGAGTTAGGTCAGAATTGACCTCGATCCTCGGTCGTCATCACTCTTGGGTTAGAATTGACCCCGGTCTTGGATCGTCACCTGAGTTAGGTAAGATTTGACATCGGTCCTCGATCATCACCACTCTTGGGTCAGAATTGGCCCCGTTCTTGGATCTTCACCTGAGTTAGGTCAGAATTGACCTCGGTTCTCGGTCGTCACCACTCTTGGGTCAAAATTGGCCCCGGTCTTGGATCGTCACCTGAGTTAGGTCAGAATTGACCTCGATCCTCGGTCGTCACCACTCTTGGGTCAGAATTGGCCCCAGTCTTGGATCATCACCTGAGTTAGGTCAAAATTGACCTCGATCGTCACCACTCTTGGGTCAGAATTGACCCCGGTCTTGGATCGTCACCTGAGTTAGGTCAGATTTGACTTCGGTCCTCGGTCGCCACCACTCTTGGGTAAGAATGGCCCTGTTCTTGGATCTTCACCTGAGTTAGGTCAGAATTGACCTCGGTCCTCGGTCGTCACCACTCTTGGGTCAGAATTGGACCTGGTCTTGGATCATCACCTGAGTTGGGTCAGAATTGATCTCGGTCCTCGGTCGTCACCAATCTTGGGTCAGAATTGGCCTCGATCTTCGATCGTCACTTGAGTTAGGTCAGAATTGACCTCGATCCTCGGTCGTCACCACTCTTGGGTCAGAATGGGCCCCGATTTTGGATCGTCACCTGAGTTAGGTCTGAATTGACCTCCGTCCTCGATCGTCACCACTCTTGGGTCAGGATTTTCCCTGGTCTTGGATTGTCACCTGAGTTAGGCCAGAATTGACCTCGGTCGTCACCACTCTTGGGTCAGAATTGGCCCTGATCTTGGATCATCACCTGAGTTAGGTCAAAATTGACCTCGGTCCTCGGTTGTCACCATTCTCGGGTCAGAATTGATCCCGATCTTGGATCGTCACTTGAGTTAGGTAAGAATTGACCTCGGTCCTCGGTCGTCACAACTCTTGGGTCAGAATTGGCCCCGATCTTGGCTCGTCACCTGAGTGAGGTCAGAATTGACCTCGGTCCTTGGTCGTTACCACTCTTGGGTTAGAATTGGCCCCGGTCTCGGATCGTCACCTGAGTTAGGTCAGAATTGACCTCGGTCCTCGGTCGTCACCACTCTTGGGTCAGAATTGGCTCCGGTCTAGGATCGTCACCTGAGTTAGGTAAGAATTGACCTCGATCCTTGGTCGTCACCACTCTTGGGTCAGAATTGGCCCCAGTCTTGGATCGTCACCTGAGTTAGGTCATAATTGACCTCGGTCCTCGATCGTCACCACTCTTGGGTCATGAAAAGTCGTAACAGTGTGATAATTGATTAAATTTGCAAATATCTAATATGGATCACTTATTTAATTAGAGTGTATTAATTCAGCACCTAAACATGCATCTATGGTGCGTGTGTCAAACCATAAACAAATAACGCATGCGACACAACAAATATGCTGAGACACAGATTTCAGGAAAAAAACCCTTTCGGTTAAAACCTTTATTTCACTACGAATCTATAAATTGCAACTTATAATTACATAGAGAAATCTTCAATGGATCAATGCACAGCCAACCCACAAAGACTCGCAGTCTTGAACTCAGCAAGAGAATACCCACAGCACCCTCCAAGGACTCGCAGTCCTATCTTCAGCAAAGAATCTTCACGCAGCAAGATCCTTAATGACACGCAGCCATACAATGTAGAGACGCACTCCATAAAAGATGAACAAAGGAAAAGATGTGTTCTTGAACACCAACACAATTCACTAAAGCAAGATGGGAGTTTTGTGAATTGTAAATCAAAAAGGGAATTAAACCCCTAAAAGAAGAAGCCTAAAGATTACTGCTTTGGCAGTGTTTCTATTCTGGAAAACGTATGGACTTCTTAATGAAAATGTTACCATTTAATGAGTATTTATACAAAAATGTACTGCCTCAAAATTCGAGCTCATTCTAACGAGAAGCATATGTCTCTCGAACGAAGTACGCATGTCGTTCAAACGACATCGCGCGACTTCCAATCTCGTTCGAACGAGATGCTGATCTCGCGCGAATGACCTGGGCGTCAAAATCGAGGTCCGCTTCAAAACATAGAAAAAAATACTCATTCTCAATATTTGACGAAAAAGTCCGCTCAAACACTTAGAAGATATTTTGTAAAAATCTACGAAAAGCTTTAAGTGAAAAGTTAAGGTATTTAAAACATAACCTTACCAAAGTAAACTTTGCGGAGTATTGATTGATGAAGAACTTGAGTAATTCGGATCCGTCTTTCATGTAGATATCTCTTGAATGCTCTTCGACGGTGTAGAGGTATATGACATAACAAATTGATAACGGACCTATGAAAATATGTCCTTACGAATCTCCCCCTATGTCTATGCCGGTACATACATAAAAAATCCGAATTATCAAAAAACCAAATTGTCTCTATACAAATCTACCCTCCCATGAATAAATTTGCAAGAACTCAAAACTGTTCTTCAATGATCTTCGTCAAATCTCGAAGCTTTTCTCATCAGGGTGTGCAACATCATGATATTCAATCTTTGTACCTACACACATGAGATAAAGCAAAAACCTTCGTGACGCATCGAGTTTGAAATGATATAACAATATAGCATTAATAATCAAATCTCCCCCATAATGCAAAAACTCCCCCATAACATGATAATTCTTTCTCCCCCTTTTTATGATGTCCCCAAATAGGCAGATAAGAAGTAACAATCAAAACATGGAGTGTCACGATAAAAATGCATAGCAAAAAAGAATCAAGCTACGTGCATGCAAAGGAGTATCTCACAAATTTCACAAACTATTTTTGAATTTTTCAATTTTTCATACAAAAATAAGATACCACTTTGAAAAATATGATACAAAAATCACACCATGGATTTAAACTCAAACAACCAAGTCATGGAAACGAAATGAATGGGTGTGAACACATTCGATAGGAAAATCAACTCAATCAATCATATGTGCACGATGAATACGTGTACCCCTAACGAATGAATATCAGAAGAATCCTTAGGTGTAAAAATTTGTTGAATTTAAATGACATCGTCTTATGCAAATCAACAAATCAAAGTCTAAATGATTTCCACACCAATAACGTCCAAAACTATTTAGCGCTTTTTCAAGATTTTCAAGGACGTTCAAACCCGTTTTAATTCTCCAACCAAACTCCCTCATATATATTTTCTTTTAGAGGTGAATAAACTAAATCCTCAAACTTTGGAGAATTAGTGCAAAAACCTAAATGGCCCATAATTGGCATGAATTTCTTTTTATTGCCTTTAAATTTTTTCGGGCTCTTTTAAACCTCTTTGGACCCCGAATAATAAAATTCCTCCATTTTTAGGTCCAATTTAACGGTGGCTTAGTATTCGCAAAGGCAAAGTGAACATTTCGCAGCCCTTTCCCGTTTTTTCAACAAAGCACACAAACTCACAAAACGGTTCTTATATGCAGAATTTCCTTATCAAAATTTATCGCGCTTGGTTCGTTTTAAGGACAGGATTGAAGTGAAAACACCCAACCAACATGTGATAAGACAAGCACAATAATCAAACAAATTCGTGCATGTGTGCAATAAAGGAAACATGAGTCAAACATACAAGAAGTAACACTTAATTACATCTTAATGAATCCAAGCATTATAAAGCACAAGGATGAATTGACCTATTGTCTCAAAACACTATCAAATAGTCACAGGAAAATAATGGAATGATGTTGTGACTCGATCATCCTAAGTCTTCATCCATAAACGGTGCAAACAAAATACAAAAATCTTTTTGGATTTTTCTAAAAATTTTATCAAAATAAAATCTTTTTGTATTTTTCAAACTATTTCAAAAATAAAAATTATATATACTAGCAATAGGCAAACAATGTCATCATGAAAATCATCCTATGCTAGTAAACAAGTCAAATCTCAATCCTTAGGTGCGGAGGGATTTTCCAAAGGTGGTGACAACTTATGAAAAACCTCCATCAATTCTTGTGAAGTTTTGACTAAAAACTTAACTTGTTCACCTAAATGTGCAAACTCTCTCATATAGTCTCCAGGAGCATGTAAAGAATCATGTGTGGGTGCATGTGCTTCAAAAACACGTGTAGAAGCAAAATGTGACACATACCCCAACATAAAGCAAAATTCCCTAAGGTGTCCTCTCCTTTTGCAATGTGAGCAAATATAAATAGGCCTCGGAACACCTCTCTCAAAAACTCTAGGACGCACTTTCCTAATAGGAATGGGATGCCTAGGTGGGTGAGGGTGAGACTCATGTGAATCTATCACAAAAGTGGGAACCGACTCGGGTGCTAATTGGGAAATAGAAGCACCGTCATGACTTATTCCTAAGTTCTCACCTTTACGCTTAAGAACCACATTTTCAACCTTCTTGGGTGCGTTCTCAAAAATGACTTTGACCTCCCTGGCACGTTCGAGATCACTCTCGAGTTGGGATACACGTATCGTTAAACTAGACAACGTGTCGGTCAAATCACACTTCTCCTTTCTTAAAACCACCTTCTCTCTCTCCAAATCTAAAACCCGACGACCTAAATATCTATTATACTTCTTTGTATACTTCTTTGTTTTCAAGGTCTCAGTGTACAAATCTCTAAAAGCTTTTTGGAGCTCACTTTCATCTCCACTTTCTTCCTCGCTCTCATCCTCACTAGAAGAACACAAATCACTATCATCTCTCTCGTGTGCACTCTCGTGAGACAAAGTGGGTGTGCTCACACGACTAGAAAAAATGACAACCGTCCCATGTGCTAAACCTTTATCGAACTCATCTCCCTCATCACCCTCACTATCACTAAGTGTGGCAGGCATGGCTACTTTCTTCCCTTTCTTTCTAAGCCATGTTGGACATTCAAACGACTTATGTCCCTTACCCCCACATTCAAAACAAGTCACATTCTCAATATCTTCCTCACACTCCTCATCTGAGTCATTCTCTTTTTCTCTCTCACCGCTTTCTTTGGCCTTTCCTTTCTTTTTATTTTTCTCAAAAAATTTCTTTTTGTTGGAAGAATTATTTTTGTTCATGTTGAGAAATTTTTTAAAATTTTTCGCAAACAAGGCCATATCATTAAAATCAAAGTCTCCCTCAGAATCGGACTCACAAACTTTTTCTTTCTTTTTCTTACAATGAGTCTTTAAAACAATGCCATTATCCTTAGCCTTAATGGTTTTGGGAAACATGTCAATCTCATAGGTTTGAAGATCTCCTACAAGTTCTTCCAACTTAAGTGATTTCAAATTTCCCAAAGAGTTCAAAACAGTGACTTTAGGAATAAAGCGTTTTGGGAGAGATCTCAAAATCTTTTTAACGACACGCATGTTATCAATCACCTCATCCAAATTAAAACTGGTGTTAATAATGTCCGACAAACGTGCATAAAAATCATCAAAGCATTCAGATTCAGACATGGTGATAGTCTCAAATTGAGTGGTCAAATTTTGTAACTTAGATTATTTAACCGTGTTCGTACCCTCATGCGTAAATTTCAAAACATCCTATACCTCTTTAGACGTGGTGCACGTCATAATTCGGCAAAACTCATCAGGAGTAATAGCTCCAGAAATAGCACTCAAACCACGTGAATTATATTTAGACATTTTATGATCATCTTCAGTCCAGGCTGACACGGGTATTAAAGAGGTGATATTATCAACGGTGACCGTGGGAGGAGTCCACCCATTTTCGCAAAAGTACCAAACACGCCCGTCAATGGCTTTTAAACTAGATTTCATGCGAGCTTTCTAATAGGCATAATTAGACCCGTCAAAAATAGGCATCTTATTATAGAAGTGCTCCATAGAAAAAATGCGATTTTTCACGAAATTGATATTTAAAAAAAATCAATATCACATGATTTTGCGGAAAATAGGAATACGCGATAAATTAGTGTAACTCGCTCTGATACCAATTTGAAAAGTCGTAACAGTGTGATAATTGATTAAATTTGCAAATATCTAATATGGCTCACTTATTTAATTAGAGTCTATTAATTCAGCCCCTAAACATGCATCTATGGTGCGTGTGTCAAACCATAAACAAATAACGCATGCGACACAACAAATATGCTAAGACACAGATTTCAGGAGAAAAAAAACCTTTCGGTTAAAACCTTTATTTCACTACGAATCTATAAATCGCAACTTATAATTACATAGAGAAATCTGCAATGGATCAACGCGCAGCCAACCCACAAAGACTCGCAGTCTTGAACTCAGCAAGAGAATACCCGCAGCACCCTCCAAGGACTCGCAGTCCTATCTTCAGCAAAGAATCTTCACGCAGTAAGATCCTTAATGACACGCAGCCATACGATGTAGAGACGCACTCCACAAAAGATGAACAAAGGCAAAGATGTGTTCTTAAACACCAACACAATTCACTAAAGCAAGATGGGAGTTTTGTGAATTGTAAATCAAAAAGGGAATTAAACCCCTAAAAGAAGAAGCCTAAAGATTACTGCTTTGGCAGTGTTTCTGTTTTGGAAAACGTATGGACTTCTTAATGAAAATGTTACCATTTAATGAGTATTTATACAAAAATGCACTGCCTCGAAATTTGAGCTCGTTCGAACGAGAAGCATATGTCGCTCGAACGAAGTACGCATGTCGTTCAAACGACATCGCGTGACTTCCAATCTCGTTTGAACGAGATGATGATCTCGCGCGAACGACCTGGGCGTCAAAATCGAGGTCCGCTTCAAAACTTATAAAAAAATACTCATTCTCAATATTTGACGAAAAAGTTCGCTCCAACACTTAGAAAATATTTTGTAAAAATCTCCCAAAAGCTCTAAGTGAAAAGTTAAGGTATTTAAAACATAACCTTACCAAAGTAAACTTTGTGGAGTCTTGAATGATGAAGAACTTGAGTAATTCGGATCTGTCTTTGATGTAGATGTCTCTTGAATGCTCTTCGATGGTGTAGCGGTATATGACATAACAAATTGATAACGGACCTATGAAAATATGTCCTTACAGGTCAGAATTGGCCTCGATCTTGGATCGTCATCTGAGTTAGGTCAGAATTGACCTCGGTCCTCAGTCATCACCACTCTTAGGTCATAATTGACCTCAGTTATTAAATCTTCACCCTAAGCCCACAGAATTGGCTTTGACCCGCATAATCAGTCACCCTCATCACTTAAGCCCGCAAATTTGGCTTTGACTCGCAGATTTGGCTTTGACTCGCAGAATTGGTCACCCCCCCAACACCACTTCAGGTCCTCAGAATCGACCTAAACCTCCGATCGTCATTCATCGCTAGCACACTCCTTAGGTCCGCAGAATCGGCCTCGACCCTCTGAATCGATCATACTCCCTCAAAAGCATCATGTGGTGTCTATTCGACGGTCATCATTTATTCCAAACTCACCCATCGAGGGGCTTTGTAGACACCCCATTATGTTACCCCCTAACTCTCCTTAGGCACCGTAAACCCAGGTCATATCCCGAGTACTGACCTGGAGGCCATCGAGCACTCCCCGGCTCAGTTTGACCCAAAAGTCAAACTCTTCATCTCAACCGAGACTGAATGAATCTTCTAAGAGCACTGAATACCCTTTCCAACGGACTACCCCGTGCGCGATTCCGACTTACCATGCGGATGAACGATCCGTTTGCGTCCGAAACTTGACCTAGAGGCCACCGGGCGCTCCCGGGCTCTGTTTGACCTATGTCAACTCTTCATCTCGATCGAGGCTAAATGAATCTTCAAAGGTCACTGAATACCCTTTACAATGGTCCATCCCATACGCGATTCCGACTTTCCATGCGGACGAACGATTCGTTCGACTCTGAGAGGTTACCAAATGCTTCCCGGGCCTGATTGACCAAAGTCAACTCCCTAAACCGGGTCAAACTCTTTGGAATGTTGAAGTATATCTCCAAACCTTTCCAACAGTCCACCCCGTTCACAATTCGGACTTACCATGTAGACGAACGATCCGTTTGTGTCCAAACGATCCCCCGTCCAATGGATCGACAAACGCTTCCGAGCCATATTTGACACAAAGTCAACTCTCTAACCCGGGAGCGGTCCAAAGGAATTTCAAAGGTCTCTGAATTACCTTTCCAACGGTATGCCCCGTGCACGATTCTGACCAACAGTTTGCCCTCGGTGTCCAATTTTCCGAAAAAGCCTGAAGCGCACTGCCAAATGGCAGGTTCCAGACCCTGCCTATTGGCAGGTGCCAATAGCCAGGAACGGGTCTATGCCGATCAGCACTTTCCTGGGCCTATAAAAATAGGCCTTCACCTCATTTTCCAAGAGAGCCCAGATCTGATAAAAACCTCTCTCAACGAATCCAAGAAACCTCTCTCGAAGGCAGCGTGATTTCAACATCCAAATCCCATTTTTACTTCCACTTTTCATCATCCTTTTCATAAAACTTGGTGAATTAGCCACTCTCCATCATCATCCAAGTGCAAGGGATATTTTTCAATATTCAAGATCAAGCTCAAGGTCTCCAAGAAAGTCCAACTTTCTCACCTTTCTCTTCAAGTTATCTTAAATTCGCAATTACTTGTTTTATTACTTAGCATTTTTATTATCTCATTTCACACATCCTAATATACTTTTTTATTTAGTATTATCGCACATATCTTATTTTCATATAAATAAAAAACCCAAAAAACAAGAAAAAGAGGGGTTGCTCATAAATTCCAAATGGGATTCTCATACTTTTTGCACACTTTCCTCACAACTAAAACACTTTTTCCACACACACACACACACACACACTTACAAATAAGAGATCTCCCATTTAGATTTATGGGATAAACCCCACACCTCATTTTGTATGCGAACTACGTGGACTTTGATGCCTTTATAGGCTACGTAGGCGTCTCGGGGTAAAACTCGAGACTCGAGTCATTTTTCCCACTTTTTCTCTCATCTTCCTATTTATTCTAAATCTAATCTTCCTATATTCTATATACTTGCCCTTAGTAACGTATTGCTCCATATGCGTTATCGTTCCACTATAACGTTCAACGTAGGGGTAATCGCATAAATCTTATTTTTCTAATATTATTCTTATATCTTCTTACGGACGACTCGCTTTATCTTTTCCATGATGCAAGTCGAGGATTCCTACTTCCATTCTATATATATACACATGCACACATATCATGGGGGGAAACAAAAGGAAAATAATAAATATTCATGAGAGATCGAAAGGGCGGAATGGGTGCCTAACACCTTCCCATTTCGTAACTAAGGCTCCGAACCCTTCTTGAATCATTTTGGTTTCGCACGCACCAGTATGTCTTTAGATGCCATCCTTTGGGGTCGCTTCCTCTTTTTCTTTTGTCTGTTTTGAGTAAAATAGACTGGCGACTTTGAATCTCTCTACATTTTTACACCACATCTCAAACGACGCCGGTCGAAGCGCTCCTGAGAGGGACGCGCGGGACCTGAAGGATCCTTTCCTCCACACGCCCACCCGCATGGCAAGGATCGAGGATGGCCACAATAGGGAGTAACAGATTCAACAACAAAGGGTCCAGACCAACGGGCTTTTAACTTCCTGAGAAATAGATGAAGACAAGAGTTATATAACAACACTTTCTGACTAGGGTGGAATTCTTTGCGGAGGATGCTTTGGTAATGGATCCATTTCATTTTTTCCTTCTACTTATTGGACAAATCATAGGCATCATTACGTATCTCCTCTAATTCATTAAGTTGGAGCTTTCGATGAATGCCAGCCTCGTCGATATCAAAATTAAGGGCTTTGACAGCCCAATAAGCATGATGTTAAAGCTCGACACGTAAGTGGCATGGTTTACCAAAGACCATGCAATAAGGAGACATGCCAATCGAAGTTTTAAAAGAAGTACAGTATGCCCACAAAGCATCATTCATGCGTAAGGATCAGTCTTTCCTATTAGGATTAATTGTTTTTTCTAAGATTTGCTTAATTTCGCGGTTGGAAATTTCAACTTGACCACTAGTCTGAGGGTGGTAAGAGAGACCAACTTTGTGGGTAACACCATACTTTTTTACGAGATGTTCAAAGACTCGATTACAGAAATATTTACCCCCATGATAGCTTTGGGAGTTCCAAAACGTGTGAAGACAGACTCTTTAAGAAACTTGACCACAATGCGATCGTCATTGGTGCGGTAAGATAGGGCTTCAACCTATTTGGAAACATAATCAACTGCAACTAGTATATATTGGAAGCCATGAGATAAGGGAAAAGGACCCATGAAATCAATGCCCCATACATCGAAGATTTCGACGATGAGAATGGGTGTGAAGGGTATCATGTGACGACGAGAGATACGCCCAGATTGTTGGCATTTGGCTAAATCCTGGCAGTAGTGGTGGGCACCTCGAAAAAGAGTGGGCCAGTAGAAACCACTTTGCAAAATTGTAGTGGCAATTTTCTTGGAGCTAAAATGACCACCACAGGCACCATCGTGACAAAAGGAGAGTATACTTGACTGTTCATGGTCAGGAAAACAGTGACGAATGACTTGATCAGAGCAATACTTAAACAGGAAGTGATCATCCCAAGAGTAAAATTTCACCTGGGCCATGAACTTAGAACTCTCTTATTTCAACCAATGATTGGGCAGTTGGTCGGTAACAAGGAAATTAACAATATCAGCATACCAAGGAGAAGTGGAGAGAGAAAAAAGTTGCTCAGCGGGAAATGTTTCATAAATAGGGAAAGGATCAGATATAGACGTAACAGTGAGGCGGCAGAGATGGTCTGCAACCAAATTTTTGCACCCTTTCTTATCGCGAATTTCGAGGTCAAACTCTTGAAGCAAGAGAATCCGCCGTATCAAACATGGCTTAGAATCCTACTTTTGAAGAAGGTGCCTCAGGGAGGCATGGTCAGTGTAAATGATGATAGGTGAACCGATGAAATAAGATCTAAACTTATCGAGTGCGAATACGACAGCTAGCAACTCCTTTTCTGTGGTCATGTAATGAAGTTGAGCGTCATGGGGGGTTCTGCTGGCATAATAAATGATGTGTTGGCGCTTGTCAACCCGCTGACCAAGTACAGCACCTAGAGAAAAATCATATGCGTCACACATGAGCTCAAATGGTAAAGACCAATTAGTAGGCTGAATGATAGGATCGGAAGTGAGCTCGGCCTTAAGGCGCTCAAAGGAAGCAACACATGCATCATCAAAGGGAACATCTTTGGATAAAAGGGTGGTTAAAGGTCGAGCGATTTTAGAAAAGTCCTTGATGAAATGATGATAGAAGCCCACATATCCTAAGAAGGAGCGAATGTCCTTAATAGACTTAGGAATGGGAAGCGAGGAAATTATGTCAACTTTTGCTTTATCTACTTAAATATCGTCGTGAGAGACTACATGACCTAAAATAATCCCCTTTTTTACCATGAAATGACAATTTTTCCCAATTGAGGACAAATTTCTTTTCTTGACAACGTTTGAGGGCCATAGTGAGGTGAGAAAGGCATTGCTCGAAGGAAGAACCAAACACGGAAAAATCATCAATAAAGAATTTGAGAAAACGTTCTACCATGTCGCTAAAAATGCTAATCATACAACGTTGAAAAGTCGCAGGTGCATTGCAAAGGCCAAAGCGCATGCGAGAGTAGGCAAAAGTTCCAGAGGGACAGCTGAAGGTAGTTTTCTCTTGGTCTTCAGGGGAAATCGGAATTTGGTTGTATCCTGAATAGCAGTCAAGGAAGCAGTAATACGCATGACCAGCTAAACGTTCGAGCATTTAGTCGATATAGGGAAGAGGAAAACGGTCCTTGCGAGTGACCGCATTTAGCTTTCGATAGTCAATACAAATACGCCAACCCGTTTTCATACGGGTGGGAACAAGCTCATTGTCACTATTTTTTATGACGGTGACACCAAACTTTTTCGGTACGACGTGAATGGGACTGACCCACTGACTGTCTGAGATAGGGTAGATAATACCAGCATCGAGCAATTTTAAAATCTCAGCGCGCACGACTTCTTTTATAACAAGGTTGAGTCGACGTTGAGGTTCACGAAAAGTCTTGGCGTGCTCCTCTAAATGAATGCGATGACTACAAACATTGGGGTTCACACCGTGAATGTCTGAAATGGTCCATCCTATAGCAGTGTTATGCTGAGTAAGGGTGTGGACTAATTTCTCTTCTTGCGCAGGGATCAAGTCGGAAGCAATAATGAATGGGTGATGGTTGTTGGGTCCTAAGAAAGTATATTTCAACTCGAGAGGTAAGGGCTTAAGTGCCAAATTAGTAGGTGGCGCATGAGTGACATCGGACTCAGACGTAGAAACAGAGTTCGAAGAGTTATCGGTACATAAAGTGGAGGAATCTGATGTGGTTAGGAGTTCAGAAGGTGGAACAGGGTGATCCAGAGAGTGAATAGTATCATCATAGAGGGGCTCGAATGGAGGATCCCAAGAGGAAGTTTCCATCAGTGGAGTGGAATCTAGCAGGGCATTGAGTTCAGAGATGGAGGAATCAATGTCAAAGTCGGATCCAAAATGAGCCAAACATTATTGGAGAGGATCGACAGGGTAAGTTTGGTCCAACATTTCATTAACTAAGGAGTCAATCACACACACCTCATCAATATAATCGACATCAGCCAGTTTTTGCATAAGGTGGAATATATTGACTTCTACAGTCATGATGGCAAAAGAGAGATTCATGGACCCGTCACGACAATTGATGACGGCATTGGCACTGGCCAGAAAGGGGCGACCCAATATAATAGGAGTATTGGTTGAGTCAGGCGCAGGAGTGTCTAAGATGATGAAATCCACAGGATAGTAAAAGTCTGAAACTTTCACCAAAACGTCTTCAACGATACCTTTAGGTAGTTTCACGGAACGATTAGCAAGTTGAAGAGTAACTCGTGTATGTTTCATGTTTTGTAAACCTAACTCAAGGTAGAGGGAGTAAGGTAACAAATTAACACTACCCCCAAGATCAAGTAAAGCACTAGTAGTGAACTTGTTGCCTAACATGCAACAGATAGTTGGATGACCAGGGTCTTTATACTTCACAACACCGTTATTATGGAGAAGGGACGTAGCTTTCTCAGTGAGGAAAGCGTCACGCGGAACATTGGTCCTACGCTTAACAGTGCACAAGTCCTTAAAAAATTTGGCATAGGAGGGGACTTGTTGAATCGCGGTGAGGAAGGGAATGTTAATGTGAACATTCTAAAAGACTTTCTTGATTTCATCAAATTGCTAGGCTTTCTTAGTGGGATCCAACCAATGAGGGAAGGGTGCTTTGGGCACATAAACAGAGGTGGGTTCAAGACGATTGGACTCAGGGTGAGATGGGGATTTAGATGGTGGGGTAACCTGAGGGGTAGGCGATAAAGGTGGGATGGTAGGGTGTGGGACATCAGTGGGAGCATGAAAACCATTATCAACTTATTTTCCCGAATGAAGAGCAGACACTGCTTTCATATCCGCTTGGTAATTGGGTGGAGTGGAAGTGGAACCAACCTCGTAGGCCGAGTCTTTTCCATTCCCCTTAGGGTTAGCAATGGGTTGACTGGGAAAATGACCTTTCTCTCGCTCATACTCGAATTGGATGAAATGTTGCTCAAGCCGTTGGAGGACTTGCGTATGAGTGGTCATAAATTGAATGAGGAGATTCTCGAGAGAAGATGTGGAGGAATTGGGCGGAGGGGCATAAGATGGTTAGGGAACCAACTCGCGCTGAGAATTAAGCGGTTGTGAATACTCGTATGAAGGAGGGGGAACAGGAACAAGCTAATTATTGTTGTTTTAATGTCCGTCGTGGGGGACAAAGGAAAATAGAAAGTGCGATTGATGGTAAGAAGCGGACTGATGCGGGACAGGAGGGTGAGGTTGACTTTGTGGGTTGTATGGAAACCCAGGGGGACCACCAACATGTTGTTGTGGTTGGCAAGGAGCGAAGTTGTGGTCATACTTATAAGAGAAATAGGGGTGATTACTATTGTTAGGATTGTAAGTAAATTATGGGGGAATGGGTTCTAGTGGTGTCAAAGGCACATGCTTGGGCCATGGTGGGTACGGGATCATCTTGCAGAAGGGGGTACAAATGAGCTAAATGATCTTAACTTAAGTAGATACTGCAAGAGGAAGGACTATAATCATTGATAGTCATTACTTGTTTAGAAAGTGTAACATTTTGTTACATAGTACAACTGAGAGCGTCAACAATTTTAGTCAAAGAGTGTAAGCTGTGTAGCAAAGTTTTAAAATCAGGATCATTTTTTACCTCAAAAGTGTTCCTTACACGTGGAGGATCAAATCTTGAAAGCGCATTGGTACCCTCCCAATCTTGGGAGTCATCGCCTAATTCAAGGAGAAAAATATAAGCGGCACTGGGAGTCAAATGCATGAACTTCCATTTATGCATGGATTCAATTATGATGCGAGAAGAAGGGATAAAACCATTGTAAAAACTATGGACTAAGTAACTTTTCTCGAGACCGTGATGTGGGCAACTATTAATGTAGTCTTGAAAATGGCCCCATGCTTCACAAAACTATTCGGTAGGCTTTTGTCTAAAATCCTAAATTGCTTGGCGCATTTCATTTGTTTTGCTCATGGGATAGAATTTAGACATGAACTTCTTGACAAGTTTTTCCCAAGTTTGAATAGAATCCGGGGGCAAGGAATGGAGCCACATGGATGCATTATCATGAAGGAAAAAAGGAAACAACCGAAGACGAACATTCTCTTCGTCTAAGTTTTGATTTTTAAAAGTAGCTCACACAGTGAGAAATTTCCGCAGGTGAGTATAAGGAGACTCGCGTTCAAGTCCATGAAAACTTGGCAACATAGAAAGAGTCGCGGGGCGAATTTCAAATTGCACGATCGGAGTGGGCGGAAGGAAGATACATGAAGGCGGAGTGGCCGTAATCGGGGCAAAGTAGTCCCTTAAAGCGCGTTCGTCGGCCATGATGGGTGGGGTAACAGAACCAGGGGAAGTGGGAGAACTAGGCTTCTCCAATGAAGAAGAACACGGATGAGGAAAATGAGGAGGAAAGGCAACGATAGGGACACGATCACCTAAGAGGGGATTTAGAGATGGAGCACTAGGGGAACGTGTTAATCGGTGATCAATGCCTTGCCAATTTGGCATAAAAGCAAGGAAAAAAATATTTTTGGTTGTTTAAAAAATAAGAAAATCTTTTTGGATTTTTTTTGGAAAATAAGGAAGGAAAAATGAAAAATATTTTTCGAGGTTTTTTGTTAGAAAAAATGAGGCGGAAAAAAGGAAAATATTTTTGTAGTTTTTTTTTTAAATGCAGAAAAACGAGAAAAATGCCGATGGACTAACGGTGGAAAAACTTACAGTTGGAGCAAGAATTGGACTACCTAAAAGAACAATTGAGACACATACACAAAGGGAACAAGTCCGAACGAGCAAATAGCCAAATTATTATCTTCAAGTTAAGTGAGTGGGTTGTCAATTTTAAATAATTTGCGTGCGAGAAAATCATGGAATCTTAGGCCTCGCCGGTAAAAGTGTACTCCTACTTTCTTCCCGATAGATAAGAGACTTACTATTTAAGGCTCACCACACTAGCTACTACAACACACAACTATCCGATACCATGCTGGGGAAAGTACAAACCCATTTTGCCGGGCAACCTCACTTAAAATCCAGTTTTCCTAGACAAAAGTCTTAAGTTAGTTGAATGAAGATTTGCAGGGGTGGATAGGACTCACTAGAGTATCCTACGAGGGTCTCATTTCGAAAGGGTCCTAATGAACACCGTTCCTATTTGGCTTGCTAGTTGATTGATTTTAATTTAAGTGAGAGCACGGGTAACAAGAAAATGGAGGTGTGATTGAGTGGGTGGTGAAATCCCAACTCGTTGCAATGACCGGGTATAGGTCTTAGGTAAATTTATTCATCAAACCATCCAATTTAAGTGCGAGACAAAAATAAAAAGCATATAGGAGCAAGTAACACACAAAAATTGACTCGCTTGCAGGAGATTCACGAGTGATAAAGAGTTTACCTCCCACGGTTTTTACACGCGTGGGGTGAAGACCAAGTTGAGTCGACCGGGGGGAAGTACGCCTACTTCAGTCATCCCGGGGAGTCCTACCGACCCAAAGTAGAGAGGCTTCTAAATCCTTGCCTTTGGACGCCCTCTCTCTACCTTGTCCGGTTTCCCTTTTCGCTTTCTTTTTTTTTTGGAATAAATATTACAAAAATAAATCGGTGTCAAAATGCATCCAAATTAATTACAAGGCCTCAATAATCCTAAACAACCAATCTAAGGAGGGAAAGGAAGGAATAACTACTAAAAAGAAAAAATAATAATAAAAATGAAAATTACAAATCTTCACGGGCTGCAATCTTCAAGAAATCAGCAACGGCGCCATTTGATAACTCTCAATTTGTATTCTTTCGGATATGGAATTGGAATGTCGTTGCGGTCAAACTTCGAGTATCAAAATTCCTGGAATTACCTACAAAACTTGTTAAAAATTTAGTATCGTGGCAAATTCGGGTATCAATCCAATTTCTAGCGTTGAAAATTTTATCGTGAAAACTTGCAATCCCAATTTTTATTAAAAAAAAATGTGTTTTTTTTAAATGTATTTTTTATATATATTTTAAAAATAATTTTCAAGGGCGGAAACGATAATTTATGCAACTAAAATGACTATGAAAATTTAGAAAGTAATCTAGTTAGAAAATTTATGAGATTACACCGCGTAGTCAAATCAATTTAATGTTCTAATTATTCAATTGAATAGTTCAAAATAATATTGAATTTAAAATTCAACTCTCGTCACAATCCTAAATTCAATTTTATCTTTTTCAGCAATTAAATCTGGAATAATCATAACATAAAAAAATTAAGATTCACACTCATTTCAACAAAATATCCACAAAGATTAATTTATTAAAATTTGTACGAATCTTTGAATTGCCTACACATAATTAATATTTAAATTTAAGAGTAATACTTATCTCTAAGTGAAATCCAAAAATCAAATACTAATTTTCACCATTAATTTATTAACTCTCGTTAAATAAATTATTGTATGGTTTTTCCCAATTTAATTAGCTTAGAACACATCAACGAACAATTATTCAAATAAAACAATTCAACATATGTGTTTCATCCCACTCCTTGAATGGGGTGTTTAGCCAGATATAATTAGAATTTCAGCACAAGCACAATTAACAAACAAGAAACTACAGAAAAAGAGAAAGAAATACGATACGCAATAATTTTATGTGTCAACTGTGTGCATGAACACGCATTCCAAACTCGTCACAAAATCTGACTGGTTTCGAAAACTAAAAGTAAAAAGTGAACCTACAAATTTTTCTAAACCTAAAACTATATTTTTTTTCTTTTTTTTCTGACTATTTTTCGACCCTCTTTTTTTTCTTTTTCTGTCTTTCACATTCTCTCTCTCTGTGTCTCCTCTTTGTTTTTTGATGAGAGTGTTTCTTAAATGAGCTTCCCATTTTCATTTATAACCCACAATTCTCATTTTGTTGGAGAAATTCTTAGGATTTGGTTCATCAAGTCAAGAGAAGCATGTGGAAATAATTTGAATTCTTTAAATCTTGGCAGGTTTGTAAGTTCCGATTTTAGTGGGGTGGAGGTTGACTCATGGGTTCAGGTTTTTGGGTGTTGTTCCGTTTGGGCGAACTCGGGTCGGGTCTGGAGGTTGTGGTTCCATTTTTGGTCCGGTTCTGCTGGAGCTGGGGGTGTCGGAGTTGGGGCTGGCCGGAAATGGGTATGGCGACGGGTGGAGGGTAAGGCTGGCGGGTCACTCCGGGGTTTTGAGATGTTGGGTTAAAGGGATGTGGTTCTCAGTTTGGGTATTCCGAGTTTGGAAGGTTTAAGGCTTGGTTTGGTTGGAAGGAATGGAGATGGGGTAAGGTTGTGTTGGTTATGGTGGATTGATGAGAGAGAGTGTTGTTAGGTGGAAGATGAAATGGTGGGGTTTGTGTGTATGAGGGTGTAGGTGAGTTTTGTGAGGATGAGGGATGTGTTTGAGTGTGTTTAGGTGTATGGGTTTAGGGTGTGAGTGGGTTGTGTGTGTTTAATTTGTACCCCTGAAAATTAACACAACCTAAAAAATAAAACTAAAACTAAAATAAAATAAAATAATAATAAAAAACTTAAAGTTTAATAAACCTAAAAAAAAACTAACATCTCAAAATAAAAATTAAAAAACACTAAATAAAAAAAATTAAAGCTAAAAAATATAATCCTAATAAAATAAAACTAAAATAAATAAATAAATATATAAAATGAAATCTAATAAAACTAAAAAATAATCCTAATAAAATAAAATAAAGATTAAAAATTAAAAACTAATAAAAATCAAAATCAAAATATAGAAATAAAAAATTAGAAAATAAATCCTAGAAAATTCTAATTAAATCTAAAATAATTCCTAAAAATAAAACCACTCAAAATAAAAAAATCTAAAAAATGCTAAAAGTAGAAACTCAACACACACTGGGCTCGGGGTATGGACTGGGCTCAGTTTGGGCTAGGTTAAGGTTACGGAACAGATTCGGGGCATCGAAACACATCTCGGCACGCTCAAATAGGACTCGAGACTTCGCGGTATCTTTTGATTTCTCCATTAAACGCTTTTATCCGCTTCTTTGTCGCAATTGACTAAATTTAGCATCATTTGATGTTGTGATTGTCGTTTGACCTTAAAAATAATAAAATACGACATAAGGCCAATTTTAATTAAAATGAGAGGCTAAAATGCATCTATTCGGGGCATAAAATATACACTTTTGGGTGCTTATCATGAGGATTAAGGAAGACTTAGACCAGTAGAGTAGTGAGGGTGCACCTACTGATTTTATATTATTTCGAGAGGATGCACTTCGAGAGTCGAAAAGTACTTAAGGATTTGTTATACTTAATAGAATAAAAAGAGTGATTTACTTATACGTAAAACTCGAGTGTGATATGTTACGCATGGTTAGAATAATATTATGGGTTGTGGGCGCACCTAACTTAGAAATGTGAATATTTATATATATATATATGACTGTGTGATTGTGCATATTATATATCTGTGTAAAAATCATACTCGGGCTACTTGCTATCACGGGAGTTTCCGCGTCGGGACAGTCTTATCTCGATTGGACCTTTATGGGGGATATTGCCTCGTACCCTAAAAGATAGTATCCTCGATACAGGCTATTCGAAAATGATAATCAGATATTTTAAGAGACGTAAGGGTATGTGCTGATCTCTTAGGACCTGGAACTATGCTTCGCCTCCATTTGTTTGTGTATTGGGTTAATACAGTTCGAGAGTGATTCCGAACTAGTATTTCCTTTAGTTTGTGTGATACGGGGACTTGATAGCAGAGTATGCCAGCACCATAGATTTTATGTTGTGTGCCGTTAGTATATGTATTATATGTGTGACTAATATATATACGTATATCTGTATGGGAACTTTCTACTTTGCGTATAAGTAGATAAGTAATGAATAAATGCTTCAATTTTATTATAAGTGTTCGGGAACTTTATAATGGAAATGAGTTGTTCTAAATAACATAAGAAATCTTGAAGAGAATGATTTCCTAAAGTAAATATCATAACCTCGCTTTTCACCTGATAAAACCTTATGGAGAATAAGTTAGATAAACTTATGAGATTTATTAGTACAGTAGGCATGCGCACTAGATAAGAGGTGAGAATTCTCAAGAGAGTGTCGCATACTAATATGGTTGTTGCATTAGCCGGTAAGAATTTTAAATACTTGCTAAACTATTTTTAAAACTGTTTTACACTCGGGCTCTAACCCATTTCCTGTCTTTTTCTCTCTCTTGTATATATATATGTATGTATTACAGGTGCCCAGCTACAGGGGCGTCATGCTTAGATCCCTTGGAACGGACGCGCTGCAGCTTATGTGGGAGTTGCAGGCCATTGCCTAGACGACCTCGTTGCTGACTCTACTCTTAATTTAGTTCTGATTAGTCAAGGCATGTGTTGCCCCATTCAGTTGGATTTGTCAAAGATTTATGTTCATTTATTTTCAGTATTTGGTACTCTTTGGGATGTAATTTGTGTCAGGATGATTTCATTTGTAATTTTTAAACTTGTTATTGGTTTATCTGAATAGTTGAATTCTTAGGTGTTTATTACCATTCTTCATATTTGTGTGATTCTTAAACTGTTAATTATTAAAAAGGTTTTTATATCTGGATTTAAATAAAATGGAAATAAGGCTTTAAATTGTTTTGATACTTAGCTTAATTATTTAGGGTGTTTAAATTGGAAATTTATTTTACGATAGTGATGCTAAGAATGAACCAACCATTCACCTTGATTTTAATTTAATAAAGGACTGATCACCCGGTATTTAATTAGGCGGGGTGTCACACATAGGATAATATCAGTTTTGAGATTCTTCATTGCATAATTCACAAAGTCTTTAGCCCCATTAATGTATACTTTCTCCACTCTAGAACTTTCACCCATCCACTCTTTATATTATGGAAACCCCATTAATTCTACAATACAAACAAACGGAAACTCAAAATCACAAAATATTATAAGGATATTAATGAAATTAATTCTCTCAATATTTTTTTTATTAATGAAATTGATCATATTCATTAATCAGTAATACACAAAGGGAGCTAAAATTATATGTCTAGCTTAAGGGGTAAACTTTTCGCACCAATCATTTTACCCCGCCCCCACATTCCCACACACACCCCTCTATTACCAAGCCCATTCAATCCCACTGTAGAGTTTAACTAGTTTTCGTAAGAAATCACAAATCATAAATATATGTATGCATGTATATACATACCTTAAAAATAAAACCCTAAAAATATATGTATGTATATGTTGAAACCAAATTTAATCTGCTGACTTGGACCAATCATATGAAGACGCGTGGCTATCTACATGGCAACAACAAACACTTCCGAGGAACCCACGCGCTCCAAGGAATAAGACTACAACGAGGAAGACTAGTTCCCCGAGGAACACTGCTTACCCGAGGAACTCACACGCTCCGAGGAACAATGCCTCTCCGAGGAACTCTTGAGTACCGAGAAGCTTAGGCGGTCCGAGAAACTCAGGCGGTCCGAGCTGCATCTCGAACAAAGCATTAGTTGCTGGATAACCAACAGTTCAACTGATTCATTAAATGCTTATCATTCAGACGCACACGCAAAGAGGACATTAAATGTATTACCCTTTCATATGTATATCATTTAATGTATTACCCTTTCACATTACAGCCTCAGGGCTATAAATACATTGTACAATCCTCATTGTGGAGGGACCGAATCTAGAACGGAATTTCTTATAATCGAGAATTCCCAAACATTCAGCAATAAAACAACAGTGGATGTAGGCCATCTTTATAAGGCTGAACCACTTTAAAATCTTTTGTCTTATTTATTTATCTGTGATTAAATTATTAGAGTGATCTAATTTTTTACATCAACAGATTGGCGCCATCTGTGGGAAACGACTGGTAATATCGTTTTCTCACCCAAAAATAATCCATTACCAATGGTTGATATTCCTGAATCCAACAATCGAAACGCTGGGACCCCTCCAAATCAATCTGCTCCACCAAGTGTTCCAGATCTGACTGGAATAATGGCAAATCTGGCTCATGGCCAGACTGTCATGCAAGAAACGATGCGACAACTCATCCAAACCCTCCATGGCGATGCATCAGCCCATTCCGGACCACGAAGCATTTAAAGAAATACCCGTGTGCCTTCTTCGCGTACTAATTCATATCGTAATGGTGAATCTGAAGATTTTTCTTATCAACCTGGACGAACTTTGTCAGTGCGAGCCACAGATACTGAACAACGTGTCACCCTCTCCCCGAAAAGGACCAGTGCATTGGAAAGATTAAGTAGGGCTTCTCCTTTCGACCAATTAGGCCCTATGAGGAATAAAAGTCCTCTTAATGCAGCGTCGAGGAGCTTTAGACGACCATCAAATTTAAGGGAAGGATTTGCCCAGTCGCGACTAGCTGCTCGTCAAGATGGATCCTATGACCGACCAGCTGCTCGTCGAGATAAATCCCAGGAAGCCACTTCAACGCGATCAGTTGCTCGAACCAATAGGCCCGAGGAAGGAAATGATGCATTGAAAGGATCTATTCAGAGGCTGGAGGATAGATTAGGGGAAATAGCTAAGGCCAAGAACCCTCTACAACGAACCTTTGTTCGATGAACACCTTTTATCCAGGACATTGTTGTTTTTCCAACACCATCAAAGTTCAAAGCACCTGTTGTGACACCCAAGTATGATGGGAAGACTGACCCTGTCCTTCATATTGAACAATATCAAGCTGCTGCTGACATCTATGCTGTCCCAGACGAGATGAGATGCAGGGCATTCTTGGGAACTCTTACCGGATCTGCTCAGATATGGTATAATAATCTTCCTTGGGGTAAGATTTCAACTTTTCTTCAACTGGCCGAGTCATTCATTGGGAATTTCTGCTTTGGAGCAAAGCCAGTTAAACGAGTAGCACATTTGTTAAGTGTTAGACAAAAAGCTGGGGAGAGTATCAGAGATTATATAACTCATTTTAATAACGAGAAGCTCGAAGTCATTGATTATGAGGAGAAGACAGCGATTACTGCTTTGATGAGTGGACTGCTGCCAAACAAGTTGTACTACACTTTGGCCAAAGATACACCTCGAACCATGTCGGACCTGATGGGAAAAGCGTCCAAAATTATGAATGCCAAGGAGGCTATGTCTGCGAAGAAGAATATGGACACCAAAGAAATCAAGGTGGAAGGTGATAAAGCTAAGAAGAAAGAACATAAGAATAATGGTGGTGACAAACAATCCAAAAATAGGTCGTCATGGGAGGTCTTTAGGAAATTTGATAATTACACACCTTTGAAGGCAAATATCAACCACATCCTGGAAGAAATTAAGAACAGCAAGGAGTTAAACTGGCCAAAGAAAATGAAGGCAGACCCTGACACGAGGAATAGGGAAAAATATTGTGAGTTCCACAAGGATCATGGCCATATGACAAAAAATTGCATAGCTCTTCAGAATGAGATTGAAACACTCATCCGACGAGGAAAGATAGCAAAGTATGTTGATCGGTGAGGCGAAAGAAGAAACAACGACCGAACTAGAGAGAGGTCTAGATCTCCTCGTCGAGTAGAGGAGAACAATAAGAGAAACCATGAAGTTGATCCAGAGGATGACCCCGATCTTCCCAAGAAACCAAGGCAGCCAGAACGAGAGGTATTTTCAATACGCTTTGGGTCATTTGATTGTAATGTTATTACAGGAGGAGATGCAGGAGGAAGAGACCTTACTGCAGAAAGCAAAGCTTACCTCGGTGAGGCTCAAGCTTGCTCGTACATTCAGCGAATAAATTTAGCTGAGGAAGATCGCCCGAGAAAGGTGAACAAGGAGAAATTGGTCATCGGTTTTTCAAAAAATGACCTTGCAGGTGTTTTATATCCTCACGATGATCCACTGGTGATCAAGATGAGAATGAAGGAGGTAATGATTTCAAGAGTGTTGGTCGAAAATGGTAGCTCGGCAGACATCATGTTCTACTCGTGTTTCGATAGTTTAAATCTAAAGTTATCTCAACTGGAGCCTTACCACAGACCCCTCATCGGTTTTGCTGGCGAGAAAGTATTTCCACTTATGACGATCAAGTTGGATATATTCATTGGTACATGGCCTGCTTGTCAGACAGAAAGAATAAGATTCTTCGTGATGGATAAGAATGTCCAGTCATCGTACAATATCATCATGGGAAGAGTAGGATTGAAGAAGTTCGAGGCTATACCATCTACAGTGCATCGGTGCCTAAAATTTCCAACAAACTTTGGAGTAGGAGTTGTGAAAGGTGATCAGAGAGTAGCTCGGGAATGCTATTATTCATCCGCCGAGCAAGAAGAACTGGAAGAATCAAAGAAAAAGACTACTACCTATCAAGTGGATGAAGGTGCAGAAATTGAAACATTGGATCCTCGAGATGAGTCACAACTCGTGAAGGGTTAAGTGGTGGAAGCTACTGAAAATATCATTCTGGACGACGAGCACCCTGAACGAACTACTCAAATAGGTTCGTCGTTGGATACCTCATTAAAACAAGAATTGATAACTTTCCTTAGAAGTAGAAGATGAACTTTTGCGTGGAGTCATGAAGATATGCCTGGGATAGACCCAAACTTCTTATGTCACGAGCTCAACATGAATAAGGAGATCAAGCCTGTGAAGCAGAGAAGAAGAGTATTCAGTCCCGAGAAGAATCAAGCTATACAGGAGGAAGTCGAGAAGCTCCAGAAAGCTTGTTTCATTGAATATGTTAAATATCCAGATTGGTTAGCTAATGTGGTGATGGTAAAGAAGAAGAATAACAAGTGGAGGATGTGTGTAGACTTCACCGACCTCAACAAAGAATTCCCAAAGGATCACTTTACATTGCCCCGAATTGACCAACTGGTGGATGCTACCTCGGGACACGAGTTGTTGAGCTTCATGGATGCTTATTCTGGTTACAATCAGATCAAAATGAAACCTGAAGATAAGGTGCGACATATCAGAGGCTGATGAACAAGGTCTTTGCTGAACAAATCAGTAACAATATGGAAGTCTATGTTGACGACATGCTGACAAAGAGCAAGAAAGCTATCGATCATCTAGTTGACTTAAGTCAGACTTTTGATCAACTAGATAAATATCAAATGAAGCTGAACCCGACGAAGTGCATATTTGGAGTACGAGAAGGCATATTCCTCGGGTACATTGTCAATCAACGAGGCATTGAAGCAAACCCTGAAAAGATCAAAGCTTTATTAAGGCTGCGATCTCCAACGACGAAGAAGTAAGTACAGAGTCTCACAGGATGAGTAGCGGCACTCAACAGATTTGTGTCACGAGCAACTGATGTCTCCCATTCTTCAAGACACTCAGAAAGACTTTTGAGTGGAATGATGAATGTGAGAAGGATTTTCAAGACTTGAAGAAATACTTGGGAACACCTCCATTGTTGTCCAGGACGGTGATGGGAGAAAAATTGTATTTGTACCTCGCAGTGTCCGAGAATGCAGTTAGCTCGGCGTTGATTAGAGTGGAGAATGGAGTGCAAAAACCAATTTACTACACAAGTAAGGCCTTTCGAGGAGCAGAGATCAGATATCCAAGGCTGGAGAAATTAGCACTGGCACTGATTGAGGCGAGTAGAAGAATGAGGCCATACTTCCAGGATCATACTATAGTAGTATATACCGATGTGCCATTGAGACAAGCCCTTCATAAGCCAAAAAAATCAGGGAGATTGATGTACTGGGCAATAGAGCTCGGTGAATATGATATAATTTATGAACCCAGATCATCGTTAAAAGGGCAGGCTGTAGCAGACTTTATAGTGGAGTTCACCTATCCTGATACCCCCGAGGAGCAAAAATTGCTCGCTGATCAACCTGTGGATGTTACAGGATCAACAAACACAAGCTCAGACCAATTCCGATTAATAAAAAGGCGTGTGGATGTCACAGGATGTGATGCATAGATAGTTGTGAGGACTCCGGATGAGGAATAAGAGTTTCTCGGTGATCAACCTGTGGATGTTACAGGATCGACAAACACTAGCTCGGACCAACTCCGATTGGTAAAAGGGAAAGTGGATGTTACAGGATCATTAAATTCGAGCTCAAACCAACTCCGGTTGGTAAAAGGACAAGAAAAGATGATCGACGAGGAGAAGGAAAAATTCGGGGAGGATGAAAAGAAGCCGCAAATATTTCACCGAGGAACTCTGACTGATTCGAAATTTGAAGACGAGTTTCCTATATGGAGGCTATATGTAGATGGCTCACCTTGCACTGCAGGATGTGGAGCGGGGATAGTTTTGAGCACTCCGGACGAGGTGGACATGGAATACGCCTTGCGTTTCCAATTCAAAGCTTCCAACAATGAGGATGAATATGAGGCCATGATTGCAGGGCTTAATTTGGCAAAAATTATGGAGGCGCAGCAGGTTGTGATCTTCAGTGACTCTCAATTGATCGTAAACCAAATGATGGGAGTATATGCAGTTAGAGGAGAATTAATGATCAGATATCATGCAAAGGCAAAGGGGATGGTGTCAGAATTTGCCGCTATTCAGCTGGTCAAAATACCAAGAATGGAGAATGCGAGAGCAGACGCCCTAGCTTGACTAGCATCAGCTACTCGCACCGAGCTACGACGTACAATCCCAATTGAAGTATTAGCTGGTCGGAGTATAGATGAAGATCTAACGATGAACTTTATCACCCTTGATTTAGTACCATCTTGGATGGATCCCATCAGGGTGTATATCGAGGAGGGAGAATTGCCAATCGATAAGCTCGCAGCCAAGAAATTAAAGTTTAAAGCTGCTCGGTATGTATTAACTAATGGTGTATTATATAGACGAGGAATTATGGCAGGTTTGCAGAGATGTGTACATCCCTCCGAGGTGAAAGAATTGATTGAAGAAATCCATGAAGGGTCTTGTGGAGCACATGTAGCAGGTCGGACGCTTTTACAAAGGGTGATGACACAGGGATACTACTGGCCGATGATGAGGGCTGACTGTATAGCCTATGCCAAGAAATGTGACAAGTGCCAGCATTTCTCCTCCATCCGAAGAACTCCATAAGCATTGTTGACACCCATAACTTCTCCTTGGCCATTTGCCATGTGGGGAATAGATTTGGTTGGACCACTGCCAATAACTCGAGGAAGGTTCAAGTATCTCGTCGTTGCAGTGGATTATTTTACTAAGTGGGTAAAAGCTGAGCCACTCATTGACATGACGTACGAGAAGGTGTACCAATTTGTTTGGAAGAACATCATTTGCCGATATGATCTCCCTCATGCCTTCATCACAGACCATGGAACACAATTTGATAACGAGGAGTTTGCCGCCTATTGTCAGCAGTCAAACATTTTGAAGGTTCATTCAGTACCAGGTCATCCTCAAAGCAATGGACAAACTGAAGTGACAAACAGAACGCTGCTGAACGGTTTGAAGAAAATATTGGATGATGCAAAATCAAACTGGATCAATGAGTTACAATCAGTACTTTGGGCTTACCGAACTACTCCCCGAGTAGCAACTGGAGAATCACCATACATGCTGGCGTTTGGAAGTGAAGCTATCATACCTGCCGAGTTGGGCCTCCCAACACACAGGGTACTGAATTTCAATTCCCCTCTCAGTGACTTAATGAGAAGACTGGATTTAAACATGCTCGAGGAAGTTAGAGAAGAAGCAGCCATTAGAAATGCTGCTTACCAGCAGCGAACAGCTTTGTTCTACAACAAAAGGGTGAAGAAGTGCGACCTGAAAGAAGGAGACTATGTGCTGAAAAAAGTAATTCAAAAGCATAACAAACTGGAGGCAAATTGGCATGGACCATACCGAGTTACAGAAGTTGTTCGACCAGGAACTTACCGAATAGAAACTCTAGAGGGGGAGGAGTTTAAGAATGCATGGAACGCAGAGCATCTGCGCAAGTATTATCAGTGATGTAACACAGTTCCATCAGTATGAATAAAATAAAGATATTATGCCAAAGTCTCTCCTTTTATTGAGAATTTTTCGGGGAATACTAGTGCTGCACACTACTCGGCAAAGCTTAGACTGCTCAGCGAAATATTCCTAAAAATTCCAACTTCGGTTGGTTAGGAAACAAAATATTCCTAAAAAATGCCAACTTCGGTTGGTTAGGAAATAAGATATTCCTAAAAATGCCAACTTCGGTTGGTTAGGAAATAAAATATTCCTAAAAATGCCATCTTCGGTTGGTTAGGAAACAAGATATTCCTAAAAATGCCAACTTCGGTTGGTTAGGAAACGAAATATTCCTAAAAATGTCAACCTGTTTGGCTAGGAAACGATATATTCCTAAAAATGCCAACCTGTTTGGCTAGGAAATGATATATTCCTAAAAATGCCAAACTGTTTGGCTAGGAAACGAAATATTCCTAAAAATGCCAACCTGTTTGGCTAGGAAACAAAATAAGCCCACAAATGCCAACTTATGTTGGTCGGAAGGTACATACATTCTCGAAAATGCCAACTTATGTTGGTCGGGAGGTAAGATTATTCCAGAAAGTGCAAAAGTTGCTAACTATGGTTGGTCGGGGATAAAAACCCACTAACTATAGTTGGTCGACAAGTAGAATTTATCGACCTTGGTTGGTCGAACGAATTTTATGAAAAAGATAAAAATCTACCAAGTATGGCTAGTCGGGGATAAAAACTCACTAATCGTAGTTGGTCGACAATGAAAATTTACTAACTATGGCTGGTCGGGGATAAAGACCCACTAACTGTAGTTGGTCGACAAGCATAATTTAACAACCTTGGTTGGTTGGAAAAATTTTAAACAACATTTTTATACTCATTACTTTATTATTAAGTAATTCAAGGTACAGTACTGATACTTGTAACTTTTTAATTATTATTGAGTTGGTCGACAAACAACATAATATTGTTATCTTTTTAACAGATATACATAAATATAAAGTGTTTGATAACTACAAGACAATAGCAATTAAGATTTGCAAACAAAAATGAAAGTCTTTCATTAAATAAATTACAAAGTACATTGATATTGAAATGAATACTAACTATTACATCAAAAATTCCTATTCAACTGGTCTCTTCCCCTCTGCTTTTGACACAGGTTCCTCGCTAGCAGGCGGATCATTTAAAGACTGAGGAGAATTGATAAAGTTAAGATCCTTCAGCATCCTGACATTCATCACGGATGGTCGATCTAAAAGATGCTCGGGACGAGATACCTCGATTTGAGAGTGAAGATTGTAGTCACCGAGGTACTTTGAAATTAAGCTCCGAGGAATGGCCCGAGCAGGGATCCAATCCATCTCCAAATTGTATGGTGGCACAGGCAAGTCGAGCAACCCGGGATCATGGTAGTCCCACAGATAATGACCTTATTCGAGCTTCAACACACCTAAGGCATTCAGCTAGCCTTGCTTGTAGCCCTCATTGTTGACATTCTGGATACGATCGTCCAAGTGGAATAGTGCTTCGTTGTATCCAACCATCCAGAACTCCCTGGGCTATTTTTGGAATTGATATGTTAGCCTTTTTAGCTGCTCGTGGAGATTCTTGATGAAAAGCTCCTTATTCTCCAAGACTGACTTCTGCGCAGAGAGATTTTTTTCCAAGTCCCTAATTTTCTTTGACATATCAGACAAAGCATAGTTCTTCGCCATTAATTGGAAAGCTTGGTTCTCTAACGCAGATTGAGTTCTCTGTTCCTCAATAAGAACCTGAGATGCTCTTCCTCGCCCCCGAGGAGCTCTTGCTCGACCACGAGAAGATGTAGAGGTGCCAGAACTCTTCAAAGTCTCCAACTCGTCCCTCAACTTAGCATTCTCAACCTCTAAGAACGAAAATCCCTCATCAATCACTGGGATTAGGGCTGTTGAAGAAGAAGCTGCAGACTTCAATTGTGACAGCTCCTTTTGCAGGTTGTTGTTTTCCTTTTCCAGCAACTCAGCAATCTGTCTGCATTGTTCGACCTCACCCTTCAAAGTTCTCTCCCTCAGATCATACCCAGCAAAAAGCTTCTCGTAGCCCTTGTCAGCCATGATCAGCTTCTACTTCTTCTCGTACCCCTCATGCAACAAGGCAGTGGATTCTTTATATTAAAGCTGAAGGTCCTCGAGGGTGATTTGAAGATCCTCAATCATTTCATAATAGGAAACGTTATTGGCTACAGCTCGATCAAGTAGACATTTCAGATATTGATATGCTTCAATTGCCTGTTCTGAATCATCTTGGACGAGGATGTCTATAACTTGTTATGCACTCAGGTCTGTGTGACCAGCCTTATAGTATTCATTACATTACCGCATCAGCTTTGTATCATGGGAAGATAGCAGTTCCATCCTGGCCAGAAACTAGCAGAGAAAGAAGAGCAATCATCAATAAGAAGAATATGAACAAAGTATGAATAGAAGATGAACAACAGTATGGAAAAAAGTTCAAGTTTTATTAGATCATAATTCGGAGTTACATCTTCTGAGTTACATTTGATAAAAAGAAACAAGATAAAGAGAAATTTGAACAACACTAAACCTTTTCCTTATCTCCCAAAACCTTCTCGGGAGGCTGGGATGAAGAGGTAGGTTGCTCGAAAGGAAGGGGTAGTTGCTCGGGGAGAGTAGGTAGTTGCTCGGAGGAAGAAATGATTTGCTGATCTTCCTCGGCAGTAGGCTGAATGGCTAGGGCATGATCTCCTATCACCATCGAAGACTCTTCATAGGTAGCTTCGTCCTCTTCTAATTCTTCTGGAGTTGGAGGGGGACCAGGGATATGTCTCTGGAAGAGATCGGATGACTCGTCGACCTTCATTTCCTGAAGGGCAGCAACCCATCCATCCATAAAGTACTTTAGACTTCCATAGTCCACTTGAGATACCATGGCAGCCAACCCCTTATTCCACCCCTTGTCCCAGCCAGAGCTGAAGGACTTCTTCACAGCAGTTTTCCTCTTGGTCTTCTCCACGGCAAGCTTCTTGGACAGCAGGTTCTCAGCAGCCTTCAACTTATTTTCTACCTCATCCTTCTGCTGACCTACTTCCTGAAGTTTAGCCAACTCCTCCTCGGCAGCCTTGAGTTTATTTTCCAACTCTCCAGCAGCTTTGAGCTTCTCTTCGAGTTCTTTATTTGCCTTCTCCAAGGCATTCTTTTTCTTCTCCAACTCCTTGGAGGCATCAACAGTCCGAGCTTTTTCTTGCTCGGAGGAGGCAAATTTCTTCTCCCAGACAGCTTTGTCATCAGCATATTTCTGGCGAGAATCTGCCAGAGACTTGGTAGCTTCTTCCAGATCTCCCTCCACACTAGACGAGGAGCAAGAAGCCTTAATCACTTCATCCTTCTTTAGGATTATATTAAAGCAGCTCGTCAACTGTGAACAGAAAAAGAAAGCAAGTTAGAAGAAGAAATAACAAAGGAAATATGAAAAATTCTAAGTAAAGAGACTTACAGAAGCAAGATGACGAGCAGCTAGTGAGGTAACCATATCCCGAGTAAGGTTTTCTTCAGTACATTAAACCTCGGGAATGATCAAGGACTTTAGCGAGCTCATGTCAGAGCTCGGGGGAACAAAAGTGGGGACTCCAGTCCCAACAGCTGGGGGCTGAGTGAAGGTGTCAGCCAAATTGATCGAGGAGCTCTTCTTCAGCCTCCTCGGGGGAACAGGTACAGATTCAACCAAGGAAGAACCCTTGGTCGGTGATATCACAATCACCTCTCCAGGAGCAGCAGACCTGATCGGATCCACTGCGGGCTTATCAGCAACCTTCTCGGCAACTTTAGCAGAAGCAACTGGAGGAGCTACATCATTCTTCTTCGTCCCCTCCTTTGGGACATCTATCCTACTCCTTTTTGCCTCCCCAGAACCGGAGGCATTCTTCTCAAATAGGGTAGGAGGTCTTCTATTCTTAATCCTTTCACTTAAAGGAATATGAGATTCAGGCGATGAGCTGGTGGAAGCCGGTATTGGCTCTGATTCACTTATCACTGGACGAGCAGTGAAAGAAGTGGTGTAGCTCTTGTACTGGAGTAGATACGAAGCTGATCTAATGTGTTCGTCGGCAACACTTTGATTCAAACTCCAGATAAGTTTCAAATGCCTTATATTGACATCTGCTTCTTTGGGTCACTTTCTCTTGCTATCAACTGCAAATAAATAAACATTGTTATCAGTGGCACATTTTATCAAACACAAAAGAAACATGATTTCAAAATAAATAAAATGAAATAAAAATAACCTATCCCATTGCCATAAGGAGGGAATCTGGGACCCTGGTAAACCTCATCTCCAGTTAATGGAGGGTGTTTCCAATTTTTTATGACAACCCCATGCTCAAAATAATCCCTATTGGCATCAGGGAGATTGACTACTAAGGCTCTATTTAAAAATCTAGTTTTTAAATAATAAATATTTTCATTAACTGCCCATCTGTAGCAGTAATGATTTCTTGAATTCCTATACGAGTTCCATGCACTTGATTTAACCTATGCACCCCAAAGTACTGACAGAATTCCAAACACAAGGAATATGGAGGAAAAGAAAATCCATACTCGGCAAAAAAGAGACTGGGGAACCAATGTCCCTCAGCCAAATGGAAGTAATTAGAAGGCTCAGAAAGATCTTCCAAGACAACCCAATAGGGAATGGAGAAATCAGAACGAAACTTCTCAAGAGACTGAACAGGGTAAACCATGGTGAATAAAGAAATAAAGAAGAAAGAAGAAGATCTTACAGGAAAAGAATGGATCTGCTGACAACGAACGACGAAAAAGATGAACGCACAAGAGAGTAGGAAGAGACGACGTAAAACTCAAAGATGAAAATTTGAAAAAGGTAGAAGACGATGGGAGTGTCTGTGAAGTTTAAATACCTTTACTTGGGAAATGGTGAAGTAATGATTACAAAAAAGGATGATTACGTTACCGACGGCTAAAAAAATGAAAAGTGGCGCGGGAATCAAAGCGGACAGCAGCGGCTAAAAAGACGAAGAGTGACGCGAGAATCGAAGCACGCAGAAAAGTCCAAAAAATCATGATTCTACGAATTTGGAAGGAGAAATAAATACAAGGGAAATGCTCCTAAAAATCAGGAAGACTATTTAAAGCTACCATATTCCGAGAAAGAATGTTCCATACTCCTCAAATTTCGAACTATGAAACATTGGGGGCTTCTGTTGATACCAAATTTAATCTGCTGACTTGGACCAATCATATGAAGACACGTGGCTATCTACATGGCAACAACAAACACTTCCGAGGAACCCACGCGCTCCGAGGAACAAGACTACAACGAGGAAGACTAGTTCCCCGAGGAACACTGCTTACCCGAGGAACTCACACGCTCCGAGGAACAATGCCTCTCCGAGGAACTCTTGAGTACCGAGAAGCTTAGGCGGTCCGAGCAACTCAGGCGGCCCGAGCTGCATCTCGAACAAAGCATTAGTTGCTGGATAACCAACAGTTCAACTGATTCATTAAATGCTTATCATTCAGACGCACACGCAAAGAGGGCATTAAATGTATTACCATTTCATATGTATATCATTTAATGTATTACCCTTTCACATTACAGCCTCAGGGCTATAAATACATTGTACAATCCTCATTGTGGAGGGACCGAATCTAGAACGGAATTTCTTGTAATCGAGAATTCCCAAACATTCAGCAATAAAACAACAGTGGACGTAGGCCATCTTTATAAGGCTGAACCACTTTAAAATCTTTTGTCTCATTTATTTATCTGTGATTGAATTATTAGAGTGATCTAATTTTTTACATCAACAGTATATATACTCTATTGCCAAGCACTAATCATTTTATAAGTGATCTAAGTGATTCAGCAATTTGAAACTAAAACAACGAAACCAAAGAGTTTGAATAGTTTTTATAAGTAATAACAAGTCAAAAATATATGTATGTATGTATATACATATCCTAAAAATAAAAACCCAGATTCATAATGAAATTATAAATTACCCACAGCTAACAACCAAAGGGATCCTAAAGAATCTATACCCTAACATTGAAAATGAAAGCATCAACCAGCTAATAACCAAACGGGTCCCACACAATCTAATAGTAAGTCATAGCTCAAAACATTATTAACACCACAATAAAATTCAATATAGTCATACTTAAATCTTATTTAAGTTCAAATGAACTATGTAAAACAACATACAGGGAAAAAGATCCATTTTTATTTATAACTTTGTGTATATTAAAAACACTTAATTTGTATAATAAAACACTACAAAAAAGGGTAAATCACAGTGAAATGAAGGGAAACTCATAGCGGTTCTTCACAGTAAAATAAAGGAGAGTTTCTTCCCAGTGAAATGATTGTCAAGCGAAATGAAGGAAAGTTTCTTCATTAGGAAATGAAGGATAAGGATGAGTTTCTTTAGTGTAATCGAGAGGAAGAGAGAAGATTGTCATTATAAAGAAAGAGGAGCGGGAGATGAAGAGGAGGTATGAGAGAGAAAAGGGAAATTAAAGTTAGGTCATAAATTTTATGACCCCTAATAGCAGTCACAAATTAAGTGTGAGGCCAAAATTTGTAAAGGCCAAAATTTATAACTTCTAGGAGAAGTTATAAATTTATGGATGCTAATAGCGGTTATAAATAATGTCTTAGGCTAAAATTTATGACTGCTAGGAGCAGTTAAAAATTTATGACTGCTAATAACAGTCACAAATTAAGCCTTAGGCCAAAATTTGTGGGTGCTCATAGCAGTTATAATTTTGTGACTGCTCATAAGAGTCATAACTTAAGCCTACTGATAAATGTGTGAGTTCTTGTGGAAGTTACAAATTTGATACTACTTATAGCAATCACAAATTTGTAACTTCTTACAGCAGTCACAAATAAATTATATGCCAAGATTTGTGACTGTTATTAGCAGTGACAAAACAATTGACTTAAAATTTTTATCACTCAAATATTTTATGACTACTAATGGCCGGCAAAATAGTTTTGTGATTGATCCCGAGAGTGATAAGTTTGTCACCCCCATTAGCAATCATAAGAAGCCAGTCGCAAAATTAGTATTTTGGTGTAGTGTGCATTGTGAAAGCGTGTGTGGGTGAACTCCGCATTGCAATATGGAGGAGCGATCAAAGATTTGATGAGAGTCAAAGATTACAAGGATCAAGTCGTTGAGTTATTCTACTGTTAAACTTTTGTAATTCCACATCATGTTGATCAGTTTTGACTAGATCGTCCGAGGTTTTTCTCTTTGTGATTTTCCTTGTACATAGGCCTCTTGTGGATGGTTTTTTATTTTAATCGCTTATGACGTAAGTGCATGCTTTAGGATAAAAAGACAAAATTGGGTAAATTTGTTTTCCAGGACAAAGAATTAAAATTGGTGCATAAGTTTATTTGGGTTAATTTAGTTTAAAGTTTCAATCTTTAAAAATTCAAAAAATATAATAATTTGACTTGTGTTTATTCATACCACCCTTTCTTAGTGGGACCACACATTCTCAAACTGGTATCAGAGCTAGAGCACTTAGCTATTAGGTTTTGATACCGTGTCTTTAAGGCAAGAATTTTGGTGGATTTGATTATACTGGAACTTAATGTTTGATGGGTCGAGCTACAAATACTGGAAAATGCATATGAAATCAGCACTAAAGGTTATACATGAGAGAATGTGGTTAGCAGTTGTTAAAGGGTGGTATCCACTTGTCACGAAAGATGGAGATGAAATTCATTTAAAACACGTAGAATCATGGACTGATGCCGAGCACAGGTTAGAAAATTTTAATTCTCGAGGTTTAAATGATCTATTTTATTATATTTGATACATATATAGAGGCTAGGGACATACTCTAACTCAACCATTAAGGACATAATGTGGTAAGGATTCTAAACTCCAAAACCTCACCACTCAATTTGAAACGATTAAATATTGGAGAGTGAGACCTTTGATGAGTTTTACGCTAGACTGTTCGACATAGTTAACTCATATTTTAACTTAGTAGAAAAGATACCCAATAATTGAGTAATCAAGAAAATCTTAAGGTTGCTATCTAAAAGATTTAATCTAAATGTGACCATTTTGAATTCGTCGGGTACTCTTGACTCTACGAAACTTGAAGATTTTGTAGGTGACTTACAAACTTGTGAGCTTAACATGTTTACCTTCAAGAATGTGATGAAGAAAGAAAAAGGGCATTGATTGGAAAGTTCAAAAGGAGGAAACACCTATTTCAATTGGTGTGTTTGACATTGAGTTCGAGGATGTGGCTGTTTTGGCAAAGAAATTCAAGAAATCTCTCAAATTCTAAAAGCAATCAAAAGATGCAAAAAGGTTTGAGAAAACTAATCATAACAAGGCCGATCACTTCCCTAAAAATTAGAATGATAATTTTAAGAGGGATTAGTTGGAAAGATTTTATGGTTACGACTTTGGGGTAGCTGAGTGCCCCACTATACTAAGGAAGGAGGGTAAAAAACTGATAGCATTTAATGCCACCCTTAGTAATAGTGATCCAAAAGAGGAAAACGATTCCCCCATTGTGAGAAACTTTACCGCATTCATGTCTAGTCATGTGATCTTTGATGAGAGATCTTTCCATGAAGATATTTCTTTACATGACACATCTGAGGCCATTGTTTGTGCACCCTAAGTGAGTGATTATAGATTGAGTGGAGATAAGAGTGAGAATGAAGAAGAGGGAGAGGAGAGTGAAATCCAAGTTCCCATTCATGAATTATATGCAAAAACTTTCAAGGTGAAGAAGTCTAACTTGAAGTTGGAAGCTAAGTTGAAAGAAAGTTCCATAGTGAATGATGATAGTGTTTTAATTGAGGAACTTAAGGGACATGAGAGGACTCTTATAAAGAAGCTAATGCACGTTGAGTGTGAGAGAGATAGTATTCGTGGTTTGATGGAGATCGTGAAGAAAGAGTTTCCAGAGTTTGAGTACTATAGTCATTTACTCAAGTCGAGGATAGTTGAGCTTGAGGAGAGAATGAGATTTTCAAGTCGTGTCAAATTTGATTTAGAGTCTAGCTCAGAAAAATTGGATAAATTGTTAGGCACTGCCCAAATCAAAGATGACAAATGTGGAATTAACTTCGATAATCATAATACTTCCGTAACTAAAGCCAAGACTATACATTTGAGAGAGTCGACTAAGAAAGTTAGTAAAGATCAACCCTTAAGTAACACCTCTCACTATGTTTTTACTTGTAGTCATTATGGTAGGAAAGGTCATCATAGGAAGATTTTCTATTATCTTAATAAAAGTCCTAGAAAGTCTAAGAATAGAATCATCGTGGTTCCCAAAGCCCGTAAGCATCATGCTATACCTACTTGGATTAGAAAATCCGATTTGGAGGCTTTATGTATTAGACTTAAAAAACACTCTTTATCTTCCTAGTCTTTTGAGAAGCTAAATTTCTTTATCAAGATTTGATGTTGGTAATTATTCATTGGAATTTAAGAATAAATGCTTTAACTTATTTTAAGGTCTTAATTATGTTGGTTCTAGTTTTATAATTGATCGTTTGTATCAAATTATTTTAGAAAAAAATTTTGAACAAGCATTACTTACCCTACAACCTAATTGTGGAATTAAACATGATTTAGCTAATGATAATTCTTCTTTCTTATGGCATAAAATATTAGTGCACACATCTAGGGATAGAGCTCAAAGACTCATAAGAGAGGGAATTCTCCCTTACTTGGATTTTTGTAATTTTTGTGTATATGTTGATTGCATTAAAGGAAAGAAAACCAAACACATAAAGAAAGGATCCACAAAAAGTAATGATCTTTGTGGTGACAATTATGTTCAACACAAATAAATAAGAAAAGCGCAATCACCAAAGGAAATAAAGAACATAAAATGCCATTCACACAACACAGTATGTACGTGGTTCAGCAAGAATGCCTACATCCACAGTGGTGCAGTCAGTGTTATTTCTATATCCTCCGGGGAGTGTTTACAGAGAATACAAATCGTGCCCTATTGCCCCGGGCTTAGGGTTGTTATATACATATTTGTTCTTCGGGAGTGGGGGTGTTGGACTCCCCCGCGTCCATCTTCTACTCCTAGAATATCTCCCTGCGATATTGTAGGAGTGGACTAAGTCTCCAACTGAATTCTATTAAGATACGAGGGGCCAGACTTTGGGTTATTTTTATTAGGCTACTCGGCTGGGGCCATGATGCCAAATCTGAGTACCCACAATTGCCCCTGAAGTTGTTGGGCCACAATTTGGGCTCAATAAATTTAAATGGTTTGGCATAATGTCTCTTTTGTAAATTGTGTGGCTCTTTCCAATGTTGGAGTTCTTTACTTGATTTTAGCGGGAGCCTGCTTCGTGTTCTGTGCATCATGATTGAGAACGTTTAAAGAGTCATTTGGAGTGGCATTTTTATATTATCGTTTCAAGCTTCCTAGCGTTCCCTCATCTTCTGCGGGTTTTAGCTATTGTGCCCTCTTCTTCAGGTCTTCATTTTCTTTGCTTTCAATCTCCCTCTTCATCTGGGCTTATGATCTTACGTTGTCCATGTCAAACTTTCATCTCATAAGTCCCCTTTGCTCTCTCTTTGTGCTTTCCCTGTTGAGTTTTCTTTGAATTTGCAATTTAGGGTTTACAATTGACGAAGATAGGTAATAGATCAGTGTCTGAGTTTAGGAAGTTTTATAATATCCCAGAATGGGTAGAGATTGAGTGCGTCTATGTCCCTAAGAATGTTAGAGAGATAGAGGGCGCTCATTGGATTCACGTCATGTTGCTTTCCCAAGGGGGTCTTACTTTTCCTCCAAATAATTTGTTCCTGCATTTCTTTGGTTATTTTAACATTATCCCTGAACAGTGCTCACCCAATGTCTGGAAGATAGTCAATGGTGTCCATAGAATAAATCAACTTTATAGCACTAAATTAGGGCTCGCTGAAATTTATTTTTGTTATTCCTTCTCTCGAACGAGCTCTGGTCTTCTTTACCTCAAGGCCAGGAGTCCTGACAGGGTATTGGTAGTAAATTTACCTGATTCCCATAAGGACTACTAGCAAGAGGGATTTCTTTCTAGGAATTAGCAGTTCTCCCCCCCAGATTGAGGGGGGGAGGTCTGATAGATTCACTGTTCCCTTTTATGGGGAATAGTACATAGGTAATCTTTGCTCTGCTCTTTCGATCTTCTTATTAATGTATGATTTTTCTGATACTTTCGTGTTCTATTTTAAGTGAGGACAAAGAACTTGGAACCTGCTCTTTGTAAGGTTCGTGCTGCTGAGCTAATTAAGGCCTGGAACATCGGAGAGCCTTTGGCTGAAGGTGAACATCCCCGATCGGACATTTTTTTCCTGGAGTACAAGAACATCGGGTCCAGTTTCATTGCGCAAACTGTAGACAACATTCCTGCCCTAGATATTACTGAATAGGTTGCTATTGACCCCATCCAGTTGGACGAGGAAGAAAGCAATTCTGAAAGTGATATTAAAGGAGTTGCTGAAGGCAGTTCTGGTGAGGCGAGCTCCAGTAGTGAAAGTTCTTCTAGATCAGAAGAGGTTTTTTAGGCTCAAAATTCTTCAAGTACATCTAATAATTCTAGCGAGGAAATGGTTCCCCCTAGGAGGAACCTGATCCATGATGATGATGATGATGAAGATGATGTCCTTCTTGCTCAGCGGTCGAAGAAGCAAAAATCTAGCAGTGGGGCTATTGCCACTGCTTCTCAGTCTACTACTCATGAGTAAGAGAAGAAGAGAAAAGAAGAAGAAGAATTGAGAGAGAGAGAGAGAGAGAGAGAAGAGGAGAGGAAGAAGACTGAAGAGAAAAAGAAGGTGGAGGAGAGGAAGAGGGTAGATAAGTAGAAGGAGAGAGAGGAGGAGAAGAGAAGAGTGGAAGCGAGGACGAAGGCGGGGTAAGATTTAGTGCCTTTGCCTGCATTGCTCAAGGGGGCCTCGGTTTCCATCTCTCCCCAACTGGCTCCTGCGCTGCTCGAGAGAGCAGTCCTGCCTGCTAATCGCCAAAGGGTAATGGGGACTGACCAGCTAGCCTTGCAAGCGAGTCAGAGGCTAGCCTTGGTAAGTCTGTTTCTTCTCTTTAACACTTATAAAACTCTATTTGCTTCTTTCTTTTAATGCTTCCTTTTTATTTGCAGTTCATGACTTACTTCATCGTGCTTTATCGCTCTCGTGACGAGCTAGTGAATAATAATGCTGAGTTAGAGAAGCAGAATACTGCTCTGAAGGGGAAGAGTATCGAGCTCGAGGCCATCTTGAAGACTGTTGATACTGCTCGGATGTCCTCTGATCTTGCCCTTGATGAAGCTAATCGGACGAGGGAGGAAACGGTCAAGGGTCCGAACGAGCTCCAGCAGGCCTATGATTTAGTCTAGTCGAGTAAGCTAGTGGTGGTGGAGGAAAATCAGGTGCTGGTGGAGAAGCTGAAGGATAAGGAGTCTGAGGCAGCTGCTTTGAAGGAGAGTTCTTACAATGATGGATGGGCCACGACGTATGAAGATGCCGATGTTTAGAGTGGCTATATCAGCCGGCTGAACTTCAAAAAGGGATGGAACAAGGCCCTTCTGGCTGCTGAGGTGGATATTGACTCACCTTTGTTTGACGAGCATGATCCAGGACCAAAGCCTATTGTAAAACTCTGTTTGGAAAACTTATAAAACCCTGTTTGCTTCTTTATTTTAACACTTATAAAACAATGTAATTGTAACTTTTTATTTTAATGAAATGGAAGTTCCCTCTTTTCTGGTCATTGATTCTTGTGTATTTTTACTACTTATATGTCTTGTAGTTGATTGATGTGGATGAGTATATACCTGCCACTTCTCAGCTGGGAAGAATTCTTGGTCCTAATATGAGCACCCAAGTTCGTCAGGCCTTCATTAGGATCTGTAAATCTCTCAGGTCAAGAAACAAGAGCTTTAAGGACCAGTCTGACCTTGTCGCCAAGCTGAAGGATAGACTTCAGGAGATGGAAGAAGTTGGTGCCTCAGTCCAAGAGGAAGTAAACACTCTAAGATCTAGGCTCCTAGATGCTTATGAAATCAATCAAGTCGGAGAAATTCTTCAGCGGGAGAACGAGACTCTGGGGAGGGAGGTGTCATGACACAGAGAGAATGCACTGAGCATCGCACCTCGCGTTCTATGAGGTTCCTCTTCCTCAGCTACTCCGCGAACTGGCACAGAGCCGAGCGGTGCTCCCCCAACTTTGCGAGGCTCTACCTCATCGACGGCTTCATGAGCTGGTCTAAACGTAGGTGGTTTATCTAGGGAAATGGATGAACTCCGAGAAGATGTCCGTAGATCATACGTGATTGTAGCTGGGCTTCAAAGGGATGTCACACGGCTGAGGCATCTATTTAAAAAAGGACCTCGGTGAGTGTGGGTTGATGGTTATGACCAAGATTGGGCAGATGCTCCGACGAGGCTGATAGAGTTTGAAGAGATCGCATTCATTAGGGATGGTTGAGTTCCCTCAGGGAGCTATAAGTTCCAAGGAACTCGGTACTCTGGTACCGTCATGAGATCTCTCCTTCAACTTTACGGCCTAACCCTTTCAGGAGGGACGACTAATGGATCCCTATCGATGCTATCCCCAGGAAGCTGTTAGATCCAACCGCCAATGAGGTCGAGCAGGAACTAGCTCCTCATCTGAACGATGGCCGAAGAGCACAAGTGGCTGACTATCTTATTCAGAGGCCTCAACCTCATTAGGATTTTACCAGCTGTAACTCTCTGTATATATGTAATGAAGTAATGTAATATTGATGTTTTGGGCGATCTCGCCGACTAATCATGGGTTTTACATTCTTGTTGTAAATGTGATGAAGTAATAAAATATCTATGTTTTGAGCGATCTTGCCGACTAAACATGTGTTCATCATTTATCTCTCGCTTAATTATCTTGGGCCCCTGATGGCCGACTAGATTGGTAGGGTTGCAATGTTGAGTTAGTGTCCTCCCAGTACAGTATGCTTATAAGATACCGTTCTACCTCACTTTACCTTTTAGGTCGTGTTGTCACACTCCCTTAGGCCTAAGTGTGGTACTGGCGAGGACACACCTGGAACTGGATTTTCTATCTGAGCAGGTTTTTTGATCCAAACATAGTCTAGTGACCAATTCGTTTTTTATCTAATTGCCTAAGGATCCCCTGTAGGGCTTCATATATAGACGGGGTAATTCTATGAGGTTGTTCGTGTTTCATAACGAATACCTAAGGAGGGTGATACCCTACTTTTATGCTTTGAGTAAGGTGCCTGTTATTTGGAAAATTTGTGCAAGTTATAAAGTTCTCAATACAGGATTAACACTTAATAGAATGCAACTGCCAAACACCTTTCATTAATTCACAAGTAAATAAAAAAATGAGTTGCTAATTCCAAAGATTTGATAAGAGAGCCAAGAAAAAGAAAAATCTAGAAATAGAATTTCTTTAGGTTGGCTGCGTTCCATGCTCGGGGTATCTCTCTGCCCTCCAGCGTTTCTAAGTGATTATCTCCTTGTAAACCGTCTCTTGTTATCTTGAATGGTCCTTCCCAGTTCGGGCCTAATTTTTCGTCTGATGGTTTTACTGCGCTTCCAAGGACTTTCCTTGGGACTTGGTCCCCAACCTGGAATTCCCTCGGATTGACCTTCTTGTTATATTGTTTCGCGAGCTGTTGTTGATAGCTCCCCAGCCTTACTAGGGCTAGTTCTTTGCGTTTGTCAACTAGGTCAAGTTCAGTGAGTAATGCTGCATCGTTTTGTCCTTGGTCGACAAGGGTGGTTCTCATCATTGGTAGGGCAGCTTCTAAGGGGATGATTTCTTCCATTCCATACGTTAGTGAGAATTAGGTTTCCCCAGTTGCTCGTCGTAGGGTGGTGCGATAAACCAACACAATATGTTGCAGCTCACTCACCCATGCACCTTTGGCTCGTTCTAGTCATTTCTTCAGCCCATCGATCACTGTTTTGTTGGAAGCCTCGGCTTGACTGTTTCTCTAGGGGTATGCCACCGAGTTGAAATAGTGTTTGATTCCGTGTTCATTGCAGAAGTTCTGGAAAGGGACACTATCAAACTGTGTTCCGTTGTCAGTGATAATGGTTCTGGGAATTCCAAAATGGGTAATTATGTTTTTCCATATGAATCTCATCATATCTGCATCTCGGATGTTTGCTAGTGGCTTTACCTCAATCCATTTGGTGAAGTAATCCGTTGCGACCAATAGATACTTGCGGTTACCGGCGACGGTAGGAAGTGGGCCTACGATGTCCATTCCCCATTGGGCGAAAGGCCAGGGGCTGGTGAGTGATTTTAGGTCGCTGGCAGGTTGGTGAACCATAGGAGCATGTAGTTAACATTTTTTACATTTGCGAGTGTATACTTCTGAATATTTTTGCATATATGGCCACCAGTAGCCTTCATTCATTGTTCGAAAAGCTAGTGACCTTCCTACAATATGGCTTCCATAGATTCCTTCATGAAGCTCGTTTTGAACGTGCTCAACGTCCTTCGGGTGGACATATTGAAGGTAAGGGCGGTGAATGATCTTTTGTATAGTTTTCCCTCGTGAGACAAGTGAAACAGAGCAGCTTTGACTCTTATATGATGAGCGGACTTTTTATCGTCTGGAAGTGTACCATCTTTCAAATAGTCCCTGAGAGGGTCCATCCAACTGGGCGCTGACTCAATCTAGAGCATGTGTTCTAGGTTTGGTGGCTCATTACTCTGGTTGATGATCGGATGGGCGAGGAAGTTGATGGGTATCATCCTCTTCAAGTTGGAATCGATTGTTGAACTTGAGGCTGCCAAGGCATCGGCATGGCTATTTTGTCCTCTAGGAAATTATTGGACATTGACTTTCTCGAAGTTGGACATTAGCTCCCTTGCCAAGGCAAGGTAGGCTGCCATTCTTTCATCTCTTACGTTGAAGTCCCCACTTATCTGATTGGAGACCAGTTATGAGTAGCCGAACACCTGTAGCTTCTTTTCCTCTAGTGCCTGTGCCTTCTGCAGTCCGACTATATAAGCTTCGTATTTTACCTCGTTATTAGAGGCTTCAAATCCAAGCCTGGTCCCTTGCTCGAGGATTGTATCCTTTGGAGTGATGAGCACAATGCCTACTCCTTCCCCCTTTGAGTTGGAGGCTCCATCGACAAACAATCGCCAAATCCCTAATAATATATGTTATTCCATTTGCTTCACGGGTTGAAGTTGGTCGCAAGGCTGTTCACCCATGAATTCTGCGATGAAATATACGAGGACCTTCCCTTTGATTACGTTCCTGGGCTGAAATTGGATATCAAATTATCCGAGCTCGACTGACCACTTGGATAGTCTGCCAGACAGGTTTGTTTTCTGTAAGACTGCTTTAAGGGGGTGTGACGTAAGGACGATGATAGTGTGAGCCTCGAAGTAGTGATTCATCTTCCTCGAAGCTATAACCAGTGTGAAGGCGAGCTATTCTAGTGGTAGATACCGCTGCTCGGCGTCTAACAAGGTTTTGGTCGTGTAGTAAATCGGATGCTGGATTCTAACTTTTTTGCATACTAATGCAGAATTGACGGCGTGACTGGAAACAGCGAGGTATAAGTATAGGGGATCATCATTTTCAGGCATAACGAGCAGAGGCGGTGAGCTGAGGTAAGCCTTAAGCTCATCCAATGCTCGCGAGCAATCTTGACTCCATTCTACTTTCTTATATCCTTTCAATATCTAGAAGAATGGCTTTCACTTCTCAGAGGACTTTGAAATGAAACAGTTCAAAGTGGCGAGCATGCCTGTGATTTTCTCCACGTCCCGTATCGTGCGAGGTGGTTATACCCTATTGATGGCATCGATCTGGTCTGAGTTTGCCTCGATGCCTCTCTTACTAACCAAATATCCGAGGAATTTTCCTGACTGGACATCGAAAGAACCCTTCCTCACGTTGAGCTTCATTCGGTATGTCCTGAGGATTTCGAAGGTAATGGATAGGTCTGAGAGATGGTCATCTTTTCGCTTGCTTTTGACGAGCATATCGTCAATGTAGACTTTCATGGTTTCTCCCATTTGATCTTTGAACATCTTGGTGACTAGCCTCTGGTAAGTTTCTCCTGCATTCTTGAGCCCAAAGGGCATAACTTTATAGCAGTATAATCTGATAACAGTGATGAATGTTTTCTTATCTTGGTCTGGTGCGTGCAGGGGGATCTGATGATACCCCGAATATGCGTCAAGAAAACTCATTCTCTCGTGAGCTGCTGTGGCATCTACCAACTGGTTGATTTTTGTGAGAGGGAAATTGTCCTTAGGGCATGCCCTGTTAAGGTTAGTTAAGTCAACGTAGACTCTCAATGTCCCATTACTCTTCGGAACTACTACCGGGTTGGATAACCATCTAAGGAATTGAACTTCCTGTATGGATCCTACATCCAGTAGTTTTTCAACTTCTTTCTCTACGACTTTAGCCTTCTCTGGCGTGGTTCGCCGTGCTTTTTGTGCGATAGGCCTGAAAGTGGGGTTGATGTGAAACCTATGGCAAACCACAGTGGGATCAATGCCAGGCAGCTCGTAAGGTTCCCATTCAAAAATGTCTATGTTGCTTCTCAGTAACACCGTTAATTCTCTCTTTTCTTGTTTTGTAAGAGAAGTTTCGATCAAGAAAATCCTCCCCTCCTTGCCTCCACTGGCTGTTATTTCCTCCAGGTCCTCGATGACCCGCTCATAGGGGAGGAGCCTTGTCTCCTCCACTCCAGGACTATCATATCTTAGTTTCTATTTTGAAGGTATCAGACCTTCCTGTTCCTCGACTTTCTCTTTGGCCTTCTCGACCTTCTTCTATGGTTTCGGGCGGATGGCTGCTATAAAGCACCTTTTTACCATCGCCTGATCTCCGTGAATCTCTATCACTCCTCGCTCGGTTACGTACTTAAGTTTCTGATGGTAGGTCGAAGGGACTGCCTTCATTGGATGTAGCCACCCCCTGTCGAGGATAGCTTGATATGGCGAGTCGATATCGATCACCAGAAACTCGATCATCTTGGAGACACTTCCTGCCCTTATCGGCAGCAGGATATTTCCCAATGGAATGGTAACTTTTCCAACGAAGCCAACTAGAGGGACAGTGGTTTCCTTTAAGTTAGCAACGCTTAACTTTAATTTCCTGAAAAGGTCGAGATACATTACTTAGGATGAGCTTCCCTGGTCGACGAGTAGCTTATCGATGTCGTAGTTGGCTATCCTGAGTGTAATGATCAAAGCGCCATGATGTGGGGTTCTCACTCCCACCAGATCTTAATCTATGAACACGATATGTTTGTTATAGTCAACATCATCTTCTCACCGACGCTTTCCTGATTGTGTCTTTACTGGATCGATCTGAAAATCTTGCCTTACTGCTGTAAGTTTTTTATCTCCATCCGAGCTTAATTCCCTTGAATCTGTTTTATATCAAATGCCCCATGAATTACTGCGAATTCATGGCTAGCATTATCCTCGAGTACATTATCAGGTCTTGTTTCTCCATTGGCAGCAACTTTCTCTGCCTTCTTCTCAACAAACTCGTTTAGGTGCCCAGACTGGTCCAGTTCTTCGAGGTGAGACTTAAGAGCTTTGAAGTGCTCAGTCTTATGTCCTCCCTCTTTATGAAAAGCGCATCTCAGCGCGTTATTTCTCTTTGATGGATCTCCTCCCATCTTTCTGGGCCACTTAACAAATGGCTCGTCTTTGATCTTTGCCAAGATCTTGTAGATTGGTTCTTTGAAGATAGTGTTCACTGCCTGAAATGCTTTCGAAACATAGTTCTTACCTCCATTCTTGGAGCTATTCTTGCCCACATTCTTGCCTCCTTTCTTCTGGTTCTTAGCTTTGTCATTGCCCGACAGTGAGCTTAGTTCGACCGTTCTTTCTGTACTGAGGTGGGTCACATCCTCCACTTTGGCGTACTTCTCGATGCCAGCCATCAGGTCATCGGTGGACGTGGCCTCCTTCTTCATCAGGGATTGGTGTAAAAGGAAAGATTTGGGTAAACCAATCTTGAAAGAGGCTACTGCTACTTTCTCCGAGCAGTCCTCGACCTCGTTGAATAACTCCCAGTACCTCTTCGCGTAATCCCAGAGGCTCTCTTGAGGCGTCTTTTTCATTGTTAGTAAAGCATTTATCCTTTTGGGATGGAAGCTACTAGTAATGAAGTGGGCCGTAAAGAACTCGGCCAGGGACTCAAAAATCCTGATGGACCTATGAGGGAGCCTCTCGAACCATTTTTGCACCACATCATGCAGACTCGAGGGGAAAATTTGGCACATCAGTGCATCCCGGTGGTTTCAGAGAGTCATGGCTTGCCTGTTCTACCTAACGTGATCAATAGTGTCAGTTTTTCCGTCATAGATCTTGAATCTCGGAATAGAAAATTTCTTGGGGGCTTCCTCTTCTTCTGTCTCCCTTGAGAAAGGGGATTTCATCTGGGTCCTGAGAGCTCATCTGGCAAGTTCCCTGGTCGATCTTGCACCGCGATGTGCCGGGTGTTGGTCCATCTCCCTTCGAACCAAATTTCGTATGTTCTCATTGCTGCGAGCTGGGCTCCTGCGAGCCAGTCGTTGGTGCTCGAGTGAGTCGTTGCTTGACTCATGCTTCTCACTCTTTTGGGATCCATATCTAGGGCTCCTTCCTCGACTGCAAGACTTACTCGCCTGAGGGCTAGGAATGTGATATGGACGTCGCCTAGTGCTGCGATGGAGCTCTTTCTCCATCTTTTCTAATTTCCTTTTGAGGCGAGCATTCTCAGCCTCTTACCTGCGAGCGGACTCCCTCTGCTCTTGGAGCCTTGCCTCATAAGCATCGATCAATCTAGAGATTTGTGTGGACCTTGCTGGTCCTTGGCTCTCCTCTGAGGCTGGCCTTTCCGGGTGAGCACCCTGATCTGAATGCCGAACTTCAGATCTGATCCTGTGAGGGGCAGGCTATTCTTGGATATCCCTTGACTGAGGGGCGTTGCTACTGTGACCAGACATTTTAGCTTCTTTGCTAGTGAAGGCTATCTTAAAGAAGACAAATGCTTCCCACAGACGGCGCCAATTATGGTGACAATTATATTCAACATAAATAAATAAGAAAAGCGCGATCACCAAAGGAAATAAAGAACATAAAATGCCAATCACACAATACAGTATGTACGTGGTTCAATAAGAATACCTACATCCATGGTGGTGCAGTCAGTGTTATTTCTATATCCTCCGGGGAGTGTTTATAGAGAATGCAAATCGTGCCCTCTTGCCCCGGGCTTAGGGTTGTTATATACATATTTGTTCTTGGGGAGTGGGGGTGTTGGACTCCCCTGCGTCCATCTTCAACTCCTAGAATATCTCCCTGCGAGATTTTAGGATTGGACTAAGTCTTTAACTGAATTCTGCTGATATACTAGGGGCCAGACTTTGGGCCATTTTTATTAGGCTACTCGTCTGGGCCCATGATGCCAAATTCGGGTACCCACAATCTTATAGACATAATACACACAAACATTTGCATCCCTTTTGATGCTCCATACTTTGGTGGAGAAAATTATGTCATCACCTTTATAAATGACTTTTTAGGATTCTGCTAACTTTACACTTTGCACGATAAATCTCAATCATTTAAGTTTTTGAAAATTATATAAAAGAATTTGAAAGAATAATAATAAAAAAGGTGAAAATTATTATGTATGTTATGTATGGTAAATATAATGAAACGAGATACCATCGTGGACCGTTTGTTAAGATCCTTGAAAATTTAGGTATAGGTGTGTGTTACACAATGTCGGGTATACCCCAAAAGTATGATGTAGCTGAAAGGCATAATCGTACACTTACGGATATATTTAGAAGCATGATAAGTAGTAACAATCTGCCTTTATCCTTGTGGATGTATGCTCTCAAAATAGTTGTGTATATATGTGTATATATATTGAATAAGGTTTCTAGTAACTCAGTTATAAGGACTCCTTTTGAACTATGGATAGGAAGTAAACCTAATTTAAGACACCTGCATGTTTAGGGTTTCTCAGGAAAGACAATACTTTTTAATCCATTTGAAAACAAACTGAACCTTAAGACTATTAGTGTTTTTTTCACTAGGTACATAGAAAACCCAAAGGGATATAGATTTTACTGCCCTAACTATAACACTAGAATAGTTGACACTTGTAATGCCAAATTCTTTATGAATGCTGAAGTCCATGAGAGTGATAGAGATAGGGAAGAAGTTATTTAAGAAGTCAAGGTATGAATCTCCTTACCTCGAGTTCATAATGAATTTGTTGTTCCTAATCGTGTTGTTTCAGGTGACAATAATGAACAACATATTAATAATTAACAACCCATTAATGAATCACATATTGAACCCCACCTTGAAACTATCATCAATGAGCATATTGTAGAAACACCACCTGAAACAACATTAAGAAGGTCTCAAAGACCTAGAAGGTTAGTTATTTCAGATGATTATGTGGTGTATTTACAAGAGATAAAATTTTACACATGGGATATAGATAATCCAGTTACATATCAGCAAGCCATTGGTAATAAGAATTTTTATAAATGGATTAATGAAATAAAAGATGAATTAAAATTTGTGGCTTATAATAGAGTCTAGTAATTGGTCGATTTTCCTTAAGGATGCAAAATAATCGGGTGTAATTGGGTCTTCAAGACCAAACGTGATTAAAAGGGTAATATTGAGTGACAAAAAGCATGACCAGTGGCCAAAGGTTTTAATCATAAATTATTGATTATAATAAAACCTTTTCTCGTGTTTCTAAGAATGACTCATTCAAAATTATTTGTCCATTTGTAGCTCATGGTGATTTAGATCTTCATTAGATGGATGTCAAAATGGCTTTTTTAAATGGGAGTTTATATGAAGAAGTCTATATGGGACAACGACAAGGCTTTAAGAGGACATGTCATGTCTGTTAAAAAAGTCAATATATGGACTTAAACAAGCTTCTCGTCAATGATACCTTAAGTTTCATGATACCATTACCTCCTTTGGGTTTCAAGCACAATGAATCGACGTATATACATGAATATCAGTGGGAGTAAGTTTATATTCTTGGTTATATATGTTGATGATACACTGATAGACAGTAGTGATCTTTGGTTTGTTATGGGAAATCAAGAACTTTGTCTCTCAAAACACTAAAATAAAATATATATGTGAAGCATCCTACGTGATCGAGATAGAAATATTCTAGGATAGATCACATGGATGGTTAGTATTGCCTTAGAAAGCTTACATTAACAAAGTTTTGGAGAGATTTACAATAAATACATGTGATTATGTTATTATTTCAAATCTAAAAGGAGATAAATTCAACTTAAGTCAATGTCCCTAGAATTACATATAAGGAGAAGAGATGGAGAAAAGTCCTTATGCTTCCATTGTATGGAGTTTGATGTATGCAAAGATTTGCACTAGGTCTGATATTAGTTTTACGATAGGAATGATTGGAAGATACCATAGTAATCCAGGGGTAGATCATTAGAAAGATGCAAAGAAAGTGTGAAGGTACTTAAAGGGGGACTAAAGATCACATGATTAGATTTAGGAGGACTAATCATTTTGAGGTGGTCGGTTATTCATATTCACGAGGATGTTTATACAACAGAAAGAGCACTAGTTGTTATGTATTCCTTCTTGGAAAAGGGGCGATTTCATAGAAGTGTGGAAAACGGTCTGTTATTGTGCCATTCGCCATGGAGGCTGAGTTCGTAGCGTGTTTTGAGGCTGCGCATCATGGATTATGGCTGTGAAATTTCATTTTAGGGCTTAGTATTATGGACACTATTTCTAAATTGCAGAAAATTTACTATGATAATGTTGCGACAATATTTATTTCAAAGAATAATAAATACACTAAAGCAAACAAGCATATTGAGATGAAGTATTTATCAGTGAAATCAAAAGTTTAGAAAGACACAGTACAATAGATCCACTTACTAAAGCACTGCCTATAAAGACCTATTTGCAACATGTTGAATTGGTGGGTCTTGAGCATAATGTCCAGATTATGATTGTGGATTTGTTAGTGTTTGTCATGCAAAGAGACTATGCTATGATGTTAATAAAGTTATTTTCCATATATTCATATTTTTTTCTTGCAATATTAGTTGCATGCATGTTATTAGTTGTATATATGACAGAAATAGTCTGTTATAAGACGTTTACGGAGCGCTAAAGAAGACCCAACTCATAGGACTTATGTGCAACCTCCATGATTCGCAGTAGTGGTTTATTAAAAATAAGTTATTGGAAACCATAATCTATGATTATTCTAATGTATATACCGGTCTCATGTTACCCGATAAATCATTAGATTGTTATTTAGAACAAGTGCAATAATGTTAGATTTTAATTATAATTTCGAAATTAAAATTAAAAACCTACAATTATGTGGCCCTCATAATAATTCAAAAATTAAAGAGTTTATTAGGATAATGAAAGGTTTATTTGGAAATATTAAGAGTCTGCTTTAATGGTTAAGAAAAATAAATGATTAATTAAGAGACTCTTGAGTCCTCCCTCTCCATTTAAATTAAATAAGTTGTAGTCTCTCTATCATTCTAAACCTTTTGGCAATCCTGAAATTTAAGGGGGGGGGGGGGGGGGGGGGGACTCAATTCTCCATTTCAGCACATTTAGAAGAGTTCAAGACAGGTTCAAATTCAGTATTCATCCGGGCTCAAATTTAGGACAGATTTTAGGCAACAAAGCTAAGTTCGAGATCAAGATAGAAGGCGATATGGACAAAGGTACACATCCTTATTATCCATCTAGAGAGATTTAGATGCAAACTCATATGAGATTAAATATCCTTATTAATATGCCTGGCTAGTTATAATTTGATTCCAGATTAATGTGCATACCTCATGGAAAAAATTAAATATTTTTATTTATGTTTAGACTTTAATCATCTTCACTCTGCCCATTTAGCGTCCCTCAACTAAATATCCACCGCTAAGAGATCATAATCCCTATTAATTAGTCCCGTGTATTCAAACTCAATTTAGAAATAACTTTGCAATTTTAATTATTTTGATTTTCTCCTTGTTGAACTCTCAATTGAAGATCTTCGGTGGCAAATAAGTTGCAAAGGGGTTTTCTAGGTTGATTTGATAAAAACACTCAAAATTCTCACCTACTCTTTTTTAATCAAAGTTATAAACAAGATCTCATCTAAAGTTTAAGGAATATATGAAGCTCTCAATTTCAAAAATTCGTGCAAGATTAATGAGATTTATTATTTGAAAATAAGGGGGGGGAGGGGTTTTATCTAAAGGTTATATACTTCATTCTAAATAGTCCTAACATACAAAAAGCATATATTCTCATAAAATACTAGATTTTAGTCAAATGTTTATAAATTACGGAATTGGGTGACTAAAAGTGTAACACTTGACAAAATTCACACAACATTTGTGTCTAGTTGAGTACATGATGTAGAATACTAATCTAGATTATAGACCCACTTTGAATATAGTTTCGCATTCAATTACATGATAATACAAACACTAGTTTATTGATTTACTCAATTATACATGAATTGATTTATTCAATTATACATGAACTATTTCCCAAAGCCTGACCACCATATATAAAAACATTTAAACAGATATCTGAAACTCAAGAAACTCAATAATCCATGTATACAAATAGTATGTTATTAATCTCCCTCCACCCTGTTACTCTGCTACCCTAAAATGACCAATTTGGATGTCTTCAACATTGAGCTTCATAAAATTATTGCGCTTCCGAGTAGCCAAAAATTTACGCCAGTCATATGGTCTATACTTGGCAAGGTTTTGCTCATTTTTCAGATCCTCCAAGGGCTTTACTATGGTATAGTGTGCAGGGCTGAAAAAGAACGGAATAGAAAACCTTTCCCTCTCAGAGTTCACTATCACCCGGTGCTCAACACTCTTGTACTTGTCATTGCTCCACACCTGCATATAGTGAAATTGGACAATCATATGATAAGAATTATACATATTAAGTTGGTAAGATTATGTTTTTTATCTACTAAGAAGTTTGCTATTATTATTTTTATCTATACTATGAAACGAATGACTACATGTAAGTTCTTTTCCCATTTGTGCATCCACATGGCACTTATTGAGAAAAATCACCTATATCCATAGCCTCTTTCTCTTTCCCTCTTTATTCAATCTTTTTTATACATTTTTTTGTATCCCTCACATTGTTTGATGATGCTGGAAATAGCACCACGAGATAAGGTGTTGACAAGCTCAAACAAGTGGTAACAAAGGCTACACAGGAGAGTATATATATATATATATATGTGTGTGTGTAGAAGGAGGTGAGAAGAGGATGAACACTTGAATATAAGTGGTTTAGCCAATCTGGCCTACGTCCATTGTGAGTGTGTGTGAGTAATATCACTGAATGAAGGCACTAATGGCCATGGATACAATCTCTTAAGCTTTCTCTCTCTACTGTGTAAAATGACAGAGTTTCAGCTAGGGTTGCAATTATCAATCCTTTACAATATTGAGGATGACCTTTATATATAGTGCTTGAGGGGTGTAATGTATCCCCCAAGCATGCAATGAGCATGTGCATGAAGATCCAACCAGTGCAAGGATGACACATGGCTGATCTTAACTAAATAATGATGACCTCAATATTCCCTCACGTGGAGGGAATGATTCAGTTATAACAGATTTGTCCACGTGGCCCAAACCATTCATGTGAACTTAGATGCTCAGTTGTCTTCGAAACGCACCAACCTCGGCTTGGATGAGTACGAGGTTGGTGATATTTGACCCTCTCCATGTCCGAGACCAACTTACACGATGACCCTGACTAGGATGTCAGACGAGGTTAGATACTTGGAACGTTGGCTAGGGCTGATGTTGTCATGATGCTTGATGACTGAGCCTGCGAGGATTTGCTGACCTCAGGTGATAGCTTTTAACGTCGGCTTGGGACGATGTTGTTGATGGATGGTCGAGCCCACAAGTCTTTGCTGACCTCGGCTGATGCCCAGTCGAGATTGATGTATGAGATTGGAGCAATGTCGGCCAGGGCCGACCCTATGAAAGACGATACTATTGACAGTTATTATGAGATTCTACCACCTCGGCTGTGATCCAGGATGAGGTTACTGTCTCTGAGTAGGAAGGTACACTTTAGGCATACCATTGTTAGTCCCCAATCTTTTGGTATCCCTCTCACCACCTAACAGAGTATATACCCAAACCTGTGAATTCAAATGCTTCTAAGCTATTCGTTTTATGTCCATCAAACTCCTTTGTCCTAAATATTTTCTCTCTCTCACTCACATTAGCTATGTCCTGAACCGAAATTGAAATGTTTAACACCTTCTATCTCCCCAAATATTCTATTGATTTAGTTTTTTCAGATCCAAACGACTCTTATTCTATCCACCTCCCTCTCTCACTAACTCCACCCCTGTCTGCCCTTTCTTCTCTCGCTAACCCATGAATTGGGGTTTTTAGATCCATCTTCTGATGATTTAATTTTTTTGAGATCCAAAAAATAGAAGTGTTTGGATGGTTAGTTCGTTGATAGCGAATTAATGAAATGAGTGAAAATGATACAAGGGTCAAGCATGAGTTGGGTTTGTATTTAAAATTTTTGGGAGGTGAGGCTTTGTAGGAGGGAATGGACATGAATAGTAGTAAGAAAATTATGGGTTGGGAATAATTTGGGAGGATCAAATATGAGTTGAACTAAATATGGGTTAGGCCAACCCATTTTTTTTCTAATAAAATAAGTGTTACAATTCAAGGAATATGTCAAAAAAACTAATATTTTACTCATAATTTTTAAAAGCGAGCTTCATATTTGACTCGTAGCTTTTAAAATTGGGCTTTATATTTAATTCATAGATTTCAAATATAGGTCCTATATTTGACTCATAGCTTTTAATAATGGTCCCTATATTTAAATGGCTGGGCTAGTATGGGTTATTTGATTATTTCAACCACATTTTCCCACTACTAGACTGTAGCATGAGTTGGGGTTTTTAGTTACAGAACATTGAAGTGAGTTGGAATATTTCTTTGGAAAACTTAATTCTAAAAACAACTTTAGCCTTAATACGTTAGTGGACCACAAGTATAGTTCTTTTCCAATATGATCAAAACCCACACCCATTCATATATGTTTAGAATTATACTAACAAACAATATTCAAAGGGCACATAAGACACAATATAATGTTGTGACACCCCGACTAATTAAATACCGGGTAGCTACTCCTTTATTCAAATTAATAAAAAATGTCAAGTTGGTTCAGTTCATAGCATCACTGTCGAAAAACGTTTTGATAATTACTAGCCACCTAATATTTAAAAAGTGAGTTGTCAATTTTAATTAAATCCGATTAACATACAATCCATTTAAATTACGAAATACTAATACCACAACCACAACACAGTCACAATAAAATAATAATAGAATGACAATGAATCTGGAGGAATACACCTCTAATAACCCAAATACTGAATACAACCAAATACAAAGTCTGAATCATAAATTAATTACAACCCAAAATTTGAAATAAAACTGAGTAAGTAGGATGTCTCTAAAAGAAAAGGGGCGACATGCCCTACAGATGAGTAAAATAAAGTCAAGGTAGAAAGTGGAGGCGTCTACTATCAAGGTCCTATAACTTTCACAGCAGCTACAGCACGTAACTGGAATGGAACTCCTACACTTGGTGTCCTTGTGGCTGGGCACCTAAAATGTTTTTACATGAAAATAGATTTGAAAGCAAACGGGTCAGAGCCCGATTATGAAAACAGTTTAAAATACAGCAAGTGTTTAATATTATCAAACAGTGAATATAAAATACATGATAGTACGTGCACTCACATGAGTCCCTCGCCTCTCAACTAAGTGTGCACTCCTACGTACCCGTACCCATTCTAGTTATTCCTCTAACTAACTAGTCTAATACAATATCTGAGTTTACCATACTATTCGTAGTTTAAATTATCGGCATTTGAATATAAACATAGTGTTTTACCTTCATTCCTTAGAATTAGTCACAATAATTACTAAGAGTTTTCCCATTTTTAACTCTACAAAAGATGTTACATTAATTCGCATTTGTACTTATATACACAATTCATTTCAGTATTTCGGAATATCAATCTCATCATAATATACAAAAATGGCACCCCTAGACTAAGTTACGGTGCACACATACTCTTCTATCAAATTCCGGTACATCACGTACATAAGGGTCACGTATTCCGAATCTCTCAGGAATCGTTTTGATAAGTAACAATCACACACAGTGGAGGCGAACATAGTTCACATCACATGGTTCACGCACATACCTACGCTCCCATGATCAGCAGACTTATTAACTCCGCAATAATTCCTTCTCTGACCTATGTCCTCGAGGTACCAATCTAAATCCCCCCGTAGGCACACAAAGATTAGATGGCCTTGATCGTACGCCAACCTCCCGTTATAGCAAGTATGGTAGGTATGTTATACACAGATAACCACATATACTAAGCATTCACACATCTTAGATATCTTATAATATCAATAGAGGTATGTGTAGATGCAATTATTATGCAGCACAAATAAATATGAAAGAGGTGACAACCAAGAAAAAACAAATAAAAGACCAATCACACAACAACGAAGATACGTGGTTCAGCAAAGAAGTACCTACGTCCACGGTGGTTCAGTCAGTGTTATTTCTCTATATTCTGAAGAGTAAGTACAGAGAATACAACTTGTCCTTTGCCCCGGACTTGGGGTTTAATTTATACATGTATGTGTTGGAGTAGTGGGGGTGATAGGTTCCTCTTTATTAGCCATCTCCCTTTCATGGGATCGTGTACCCCCACAACTTCTCTTCATGGCATCGTGGAGTAAATGGATGAATACCAGAGGTGATGGGCCTGGGTTTTGGGCCGCTGAGGATGGGCTACTCGTCCAGGCCTTATGGTGATAAAATCGGGGTACCCACAATTGCCCCTGAATTTGTTGGGCCGTTCTTTATGGGTCCGATGAATTTAAATGATCAGCAATGATGGTTGATTTCTTCGAAAACTGTGAAGTTGCTTTGGCGGCACCCGCTTCGCTATCTATGCGTTATGATTAGTTTTGAAGGCTTGTTGGAATAAGACACATTTTTTCTTCGTCGTTCCAGCTCTTCCAGCAATCTTCTATCTCCTGAGAACTCTTGAGTTTTGTACCTTCTGTTTTCGGTCTTCACTCTCGTCGCTTCTTCGCCTTTTGATCTGATCTTCTGTCCTGTAAGTCTTTCGTGCCCTTTTTCTTGAGTTTATAGTTTTTCTTGTATTTTTCCAATGGCGAAGATTGGAAATAGGTCGGTAACTGAGTTTAAAAAATTCTACGGTATTCCTGAGTGGGTAGAGATTGAGTGTTGTGCCTCGCCGCCTAGGAACGTTAGGGACATAGAGGATGCACATTGGATTCACGTCCTGTTGCTCTCCCAGGGGGGTCTCACCTTTCCCCCTAATGGTTTGTTTCTGCACTTTTTTAGTTATTTTGGTATTGTGCCTGCACAATGTTCACCCAATGTATGGAAAATAGTGAACGGTGTGCACAGGATAAATCAATTGTACGGCACAAGGTTAGGGCTTGCCGAGGTCTGCTTTTGTTATTCTTTTTCTCGCACGAGTTCAGGTGTTCTGTACCTTAAGGCTAGGAGCCCTGATAGGGTTTTGGTAGTAAATTTACCTGATTCCCATAAGGACTACTAGCAACAAGGGTTTCTCGTTAGGAACTGGCAGTACTCCCCTCAATTTGAAGGGTCGAGGTTGAGAGGTTCACTATTCCCTTTTATGGGGAAGAATATATAGGTAGATGTTGTATTATTGTTTCAACCTTTGCGGACTTTGTGATTTCTCTAACTTCTCCTTGCTTTCTCTTTTTCAGCGAAGATAAAGAATTTGGAGCCAGCTCTCAGTGAGGTTCGTATCTCGGAACTGGTGAAAGCTTGGAACATCAGGGAACCTTTGGGCGACGGCGAGCATCCTAGGTCTGCTGCTTTTCTGCTTGAATACAAGAACACAGGCTCCAGCTTCATAGCCCGACCTGTGGAAAGTGTTTCGGACTTTGAATCTTCCGAAGAGATTTCTCCTGAACCCATCCAATTGGACGAGGAGGAGAGCAGCTCGGAGAGCGAGCCTGCAGGTGTTGTGAGTAACTTGGGTGGAGGCAGTGCTGATAGTAGCAGTTCATCGAGTACTACCAGCAGTCCAGGTGAATAAATGCCTCCCAGGAAGAATCTAATCCGGGATGATGATGATGATGATGATGTGCTTCTTGCACAGAGGTCCAAAAAATCGAAGACTGTCTCCGGGGCCATAGCTACTGGTTCTCGGTCTTCCTCTCAAGAGCAAGAGAAGAAGAAGAGAGAGGAGGAGCAGGCGAGGGAGAGGGAGAAGAAAAAGGAGGAGGAGAGGAAGAAGGTGGAAGAAAGAAAGAGGAGGGAGAAAGAGAAGGAGGAGGAGAGGAGGAAGATGGAACTGAGGACCAAGACCGGTCAAGCCTTGGTCCCAATATCTGCTTTGCCTGAGGGGGCTTCGGTGGCCACCTCTCCTCAACTCGCCCCTGCGCTGCTTGAGAGGGCAGTCCTCCCTGCAGATCGCGAGAGGGCGTCAGGGTCTGATCAACTGGCCTTGCAAGCTAGCCAGAGGCTTGCCTTGGTAAGGTTTCTTTTCTACTTCTCAACTTCTTCTAATCTGTTTTGATGGTTTCTTCTTTCTGATCTTTCCCTTGTTTTCTGCAGTTTGTGACTGACTTCACTGTGCTCTATCGCTCTCGCGACGAGCTGTTGAGAAGGAACAGCGAGCTGGAGCAGCAGAATTCTACTCTGGTGGCCAGGGGTTCTCAGCTGGAGGCCGATCTGAAGGCTGCTGATGCGGCTCGAGCTTCTTCTGCCTTGGCCCTTGCTAATTCTGCTCGCGAGAGAGATAATGCTGTCAGGGAGCTCGGCGAGCTGAGGAAGTCGTATGAACAGGTCTGCTCTAGCAAGCTGGACTTTGTGGAGAAGAACAGGGTTCTTGCCGAGCAGCTGGAAGCGGAGAAGGCCCAGGCAGCCACTGTTAAAGAAGATTCATACAATTCTGGCTGGGCTGCTGCGTATGAAGACGCCGAGGTTCAGATAGACTATATTAGCCGTCTGAACTTCAAGAAGGGGTGGAACAAGGCCCTTGTGACTGCAGGGGTGGATGTTGCATCCCCACTTTTTGACGAACATGATCCAGGGCCCAATCCAGTTGTGGATGAGGAGCCAGCCCCAACTGCTGAAGGGGTCAATCCTGCTTCTCAGGCGACTCTTGCTGATGCTTCCTTGGTCGAGGGGGCAGTGCACACCTCTGCAGAGGGTAACGCCCCTTCTGATGCTGATAAGGACAAGGGTCCGTCCACCGAGGTTGCTAAGTGATAGGGATTTCTTTGTAATTTTTTCCTCTTTTTGTTCTGATGTAACCTCGCTTATTATCAATAAAAAGGCTTCGTTTTTGTTTATGCTGATTTCTTTTTGTTCTCTTCCTTTCTTTGTAGTTGGTTGATGTGGATGATTATATTCCTGTTACCTCCCAATTGGGTAGGACTCTGGGTCCTAATTCAAGCCCTGCAGTTCGCCAGGCTTTTGCTAGGCTCTGCAAGTTTGCTAAATCAAGGAACCAGAAGTATAAGGATCAGTCCGAGCTGGTGGCTAAATTGAAGGACAGGCTCCAGGAAATGGGAGAGATCGGAGCTTCAGTGCAAGAAGAAGTCAGCGAGCTGAGAGTAAAGTTACTGGAGGCTACCGAGATCAATCAGGTCGTGGAGTTTCTTCAGCGGGAGAATGACGACCTGAGGCGGGAGGTCTTGAAGCTTAAGGAGCATTCGCCGAGCACTGCTTCGGCAGTCCTGCAAGGTTCTTCCTCGTCGCGAGCTGCTCGGCCACCCCTCCCGCGAGCTGGCAGGAGTACGCGGGGTAGGAGTAGGGAAGCTGAGGAGCAGCGTGAGAGGGAGATGGAGGAGCTGCGCGGCGATGTTCAGCGAGCTTACGTAACTGCTGCTGGGCTTCAGAGGGACGTCACCCGACTGCGGCATTTATTTAAGAAGGGCCCTCGCCAAGTGTGGACTGATGGCTATGATCAGGGCTGGCTAGATGCTCCCTCAAGATTATCAGAGTTTGAGGAGCTTTCCTTCATCAGGGGGTGGTTGAGTGCTCTCAAAGAGCTGCAGGTGCCGAGAAATTCGATAGTGTGGTATCGGCATGAGATGTCTCCCTCTACTCTGATGCCCAATCCATTTAGGTGAGATGACCGATGGATTCCTATCGATGCTATTCCTTGGCGGCTACTGGAGTTGGACACAAATGAAGTTGTTGAGGAATTCGATCCTGCCCCTGATGACGGGAGGAGAGCTAAGGTTACTGATTACCTTGCTCGGAGGCTTCCCCCTTCTTGATATTTTGTTTTTTAATAATTGTAAATGCTTTGGGCGAGTCTTTGCCGACTAAACATGTACCATTATTGTTTGTAAATATAAAAGATTAATGGAAAGTTTGAGTTTTGGACGTTTTTGCCGACTAAACGTGTTTATCCAATCTCTGTTATATTTTTGCAGCTTCACAATCTTTATCTTGTCATGTGAGTGTCCACCCAGTCCAGTATTAAGAATACCATTGTGCTCTCTCTTTACCTTTTAGGTCGTGTCGTCACACTCCCTTAGGTCTAAGAGGGGCAATTGGCGAGGACACACCTGTTTTTGGATGTCTTCATCCGGTCAGGATTTTGTTTAACCAAAGTAGGTTTGATGCCTAAGAATACTCTGTAGGGCTTCATATATTGCCATGGGCAATGCTAAGAGGTCTGTCGTGCTTCGTGACGATGACCTGAGGAGGGGTGTTCCCCTGCTATGTCAACTATTATACCTGTGATTTGAAAAGGATGTGCAATAAGATATAATTGTTATACTTTTAGAGAGTAATCAACTGAGAGATTTTTATTGGTGAGTAGAGAAATAAACTGTCTTTTCCCAAAATGAGTACAATAAAAGATCTAACAATAGAACTCCTAAAAGTAGAATTTCTTGAGATTAGATGCGTTCCATGCTCGTGGTATCTCTCTGCCCTCCATCGTTTTCAAATGATAGGCACCTTGCAGTTCGTCTCTAATTATTTCATAAGGTCCTTCCCAGTTTGGGCCTAGTTTACCATCTGATGGCTTCACTGTGTTGCCCAGGACCTTTCTTAGGACATAGTCTCCAGTTTCGAACTTCCTCGGATTGACCTTTTTGCTGTAGTGCTTCGCGAGCTGTTGCTGATAACTAGCTAGCTTTACTAGGGCAAGTTCCCTGCGCTCGTCGGCCAAGTCGAGTTCAGCGAGCAAATCCTGATCGTTCTGATTCTGCTCGACAAGGTCGGATCTCATTGTAGGCAATCCTGCTTCTAATGGTATGACCGCTTCCATACCATATGCTAGTGAGAATGGCGTCTGACCTGTGGCTCGTCTGGGAGTCGTTCTGTATGCCCATAGGACATGTGGTAGCTCGGTAGTCCACGCGCCTTTTGCTCTTTCTAACCGCTTTTTTAATCCAGCGATCACTGTTTTGTTGGAAGCCTCAGCTTGTCCGTTGCTCTGAGGATAAGCTACCGAGCTGAAGTGGTGCCTGATTCCGTGTTGGTCGCAGAAGTCCTGAAAGGGGCCACTTTCGAACTGTGTCCCATTGTCAGTGATGATGGTTCTAGGGATCCCGAATCGAGTGATTATATTTTTCCATATGAATTTCATCATGTCAGCATCTCGGATGTTCGCCAGAGGTTCTGCCTCGATCCACTTGGTAAAGTAATCGGTGGCGACCAACAGGTATTTGTGATTGCCGGCAGCGGTGGGTAGAGGTCCTACGATGTCCATTCCCCACTGGGCAAAAGGCCAGGGGCTGGTCAGGGATTTCAATTCGATGGCAGGCTGGTGGACCATGGGGGCGTGAAGCTGGCATTTTAGGCATCTGCGGACATATATTGCGGAGTCCCTTTGCATATACGGCCACCAGTAACCTTCCTTCATTGCTCGGAAGGCTAGAGATCTTCCTCCGACGTGACTTCCGCAGATTCCTTCGTGAAGCTCATGAAGCACTGTCTCGACCTCGCCTGGGTGGACGCATCTAAGGTAGGGGTCGGAGAAAGATCTTTTATACAAGTCGCCTCCCGTGGATAAGTGAAAGCGAGCAGCTTTGACTCTTATCTGGTGGGCGGTCCTTTTATCATCTGGGAGCGTTCCGTTCTTCAAATAGCCTCTTAAGGGATCCATCCAGCTAGGGGCTGGTTCCAATTGGAGTATTTGTTTCGCTTTTGTTAGCTCACGGTGAATGCTCGGGTAGCTAAGGAAATCGATAGGGATTATCCTTTTAAGGCTGGAATCAACTGCCGAGCTCAGGGCTGCCAAAGCGTCAGCGTGGCTGTTCTGCCCCCTGGGAAACTGCTGGATGTTGATTTCTTCAAAGTTTGTCATCAAGTTTCTTACCAACGAGAGGTAGGATGCCATCCTCTCGTCCTTCGCGTTGTAGTCTCCACTTATCTGATTGGAAACTAGTTGCGAGTCTCCGAATACCTGTAAATGCTTTGCTCCTAGAGTTTGCGCCCTTTGGAGACCTGCAATTAAGGCTTCGTATTCTGCTTCGTTGTTGGAGGCTGCAAATCCCAGCCTAATTCCTTGCTCGAGGACTGCATTTTCTGGAGTGATGAGAACAATTCCTACTCCTGCCCCCTTTGAGTTGGAGGCTCCATCAACGAATAGCTTCCAGCTTCCCCCTGTAGCCTGGCTGTTTTGTTCTGTTGGTTTAGGCTGGTCGAGAGGTTCTTCGCCCGTGAATTCAGCTATGAAGTCAGCGAGGACTTGACCCTTGATAGCTGTCCTTGGTTAAAATTGGATGTCAAACCGGCCGAGCTCGACTGACCACTTAGACAGCCTGCCTGACAAATCCGCCTTCCTTAGGACAGCCTTGAGGGGGTGTGATGTAAGGACGATGATCGTGTGAGCTTCGAAGTAATGCTTTAGTTTCCTCGATGACATTACTAGGGCGAATGCGAGCTTTTCCAATGGCAGGTATCTCTGCTCGACGTCTAGTAAGGTTTTGCTCGCGTAATAGACTGGATGTTGGATCCCTGTGACTTCACACATTAGCGCTGAGCTGATAGTATGGCTGGATACAGAGAGGTAGAGGTACAAAGGGTCCATTTGCTGTGGCATGACGAGCAGTGGTGGGGAGCTTAGGTAGGATTTGAGCTCGCCTAATGCTTGCGAGCAATCTGGGGTCCATTCTACCGTTTTGCTGCCTTTTAAGAGTTGGAAGAAGGGCTTGCATCTTTCGGAGGATTTAGAAATGAAACGATTCAGAGCAGTGAGCATTCCAGTGAGCTTCTGTACATCGCGAATTGTGCGAGGAGGTTGCACCCGTTTAATTGCCTCAATCTGGTCCGGATTGGCTTCTATGCCACGCTTGCTGACCAAATACCCAAGGAACTTTCCTGACTGGACACCGAAGGAACACTTGCTCGCGTTGAGTTTCATTCGATATTTCCTGAGGATTTCGAAGGTACTTGCCAGGTCAGAAAGGTGGTTTTCTTTCTCCTTGCTTTTGACGAGCATGTCGTCGATGTAGACCTCCATCGTGTTTCCCATCTGATTTTTGAACATTTTAGTAACCAGCCGCTGATAGGTTGCCCCCACATTCAAACCGATAGCACAAAAGGCACAACGAACTGCTCCTGAGAAAGCCAAAGCAATAGAACAGCTCGTAGGGTTCCCAGGCGAAAACATCTATGTTGCTTCTGAGTAAGGTTAACAAATCCTTTTGCTCTTCGTTAGTGAGTGAAGTCCCGATCAGGAAGACTCTGCTGTTGTCGCCTTCCCTAGCAATGACTTCTACCAGGTCTTCTACAACCCGTTCGGAGGGGAGGAGCCTGGTCTCTTCCACTCCGGGCCTTCCATATTTTAATTGCTATTTGGAAGGGATTGCATCTTCCTCCACTTTCTCGCTGGTTCGAACGTCTTTTTTCTCTGGCTTCGGTCGGATAGCCGCTATGAAGCACTTTCTCGCCATCGCCTGGTCGCCATGTATCTCCATCGCTCCCCGCTCGGTGATATATTTGAGTTTCTGGTGGTAGGTCGAGGAGACTGCCTTCATTGCATGGAGCCATCCCCTGCCGAGGATGGCTTGATACGGTGAGTCGATGTCGACCACCAAGAATTCGATCATTTTTTAAACACTCCCAGCGAGCACTGGTAGTACTATCTTGCCCAAAGGCATGGTCATTTTTCCAGCGAAGCCGACCAGAGGGACAGTGGTTCCCTTAAGGTCGGCGATGTCCAACTTCAATTTCCTGAACAGGTCGATGTACATTACTTCGGATGAGCTTCCTTGATCGACGAGCAGTCTGTCGATATCAAAGTTGGCTATCCTGAGTGTAATGACTAAGGCATCGTGATGTGGGGTCCTCACTCCCACAAGATCTTCATCCGTGAAGACAATATGCTTGTTGTAGTTGATGTCCTCTGCTCGGCGGCGTTTTCCTGCCTGTGATTTCGCTGGATCAATTTGAAAAGCTTGCATTACTGCTGTCAGCTTGTTTACCTCCATCCGAGCTGAGTTACCCTGGATTTGCTTAACATCGGATACTCCATGGATTACTGCGAATTCGTGTCCGGTGTCGTCTTCTAATACGTTGTCGGGTTTTGCCTCCTTGTGGACAGTCACTCTCTCTACCTTCCTTTCCACAAAGTTATTCAAATGTCTGGATTGGGACAACTCCTCGAGGTGGGACTTAAGAGCCTTGCAGTGCTCGGTCTTATGTCCCCCCTCTTTGTGGAAGGTGCATCTCAGCGCATTGTTTCTTTTCGATGGGTCTCCTCCCATTTTTCGGGGCCATTTGACGAACGGCTCATCCTTGATCTTAGCGAGAATTTTGTAAATTGGTTCTTTGAAGACGGTGTTGACTGCCTGGAACGACTTTGCAACGTCAGGGCCGCCTCCGTTTTTGGGGCCATTCTTGCTCCCATTCTTTCCTCCTTTTTTCTGGTTATCAACTTTCTCACTTCCCTTCGTGGCGAGCTTGGCTCGACCGTTTTCACCTACGTTAAGGCGGGTGACATCTTCCACCTTTGCGTATTTCTCAATCCGGGCCATCAGGTCATCAATGGTGGTTGCTTCCTTCTTTGTCAAGGACTGGTAGAGGAGGGAAGAGCTAGGTAGCCCAATTTTGAATGAAGCCACTGCCACCTCTTCTGCGCAGTCTTCGACTTCGTTGAATAACTCCCAGTACCTTTTCGCGTAGTCTCGAAGTGTCTCCTGAGGAGTTTTCTTCATCGTCAATAGAGCATCCATCCTTTTGGGATGGGAGCTGCTGGTGATGAACCTGGTCGTAAAGAGCTCGGCCAGGGATTTGAAATTTCTGATGGATCGGTGAGGGAGTTTCTCGAACCATTTCTGGGCCACGTCATGAAGGCTCGAGGGGAAAATACGGCACATCAACGCATCTCGGTGATTCCAGAGGGTCATAGCCTGCCGGTACTGCCTGACATGATCGATGGGATCAGTCTTCCCGTCATAAATCTTGAACCTCGGAATAGCAAACTTTTTGGGAGCTTCTTCTTCTTCAATTTCCCTTGTGAAGGGCGATTTCATCTGGGTCTTGAGGGCTCTCCTGGCGAGTTCTCTGGTTGACCTGGTGCCGCGGTGAGCTGGATGTTGGTCCATTTCTCTGCGGACCAGGTTCCGTATGTTGTCGTCGTTGCGAGCAGGGCTCTGATAGCGGCGAGCTTTTCTCAGTTGCTCGTGGAGGTCGTCGTCTGAGTCGCCACCTTCGAACCCTTGATTTTGCCGCCTAGGGCTCCTTCCTCGGCTGCGAGATTTGCTCGCCTGAGGGCTAGGAGTGCGATAGGGGCGTTTCCTGGTATCAGGACGTAGTTCTTTTTCCAGTTTTTCCAGTCTTCTTTTCAGGCGAGCATTCTCAGCCTCATACCTGCGAGAAGACTCCCTCTGCTCGTGGAGCCTTGCTTCGTATGCATCGATCAATCTGGATATCTGAGTGGACCTTGCTGGTCCTTGACTTTCTTCTGAGGCTGGCCTTTCTAAGCGAGACCCTTGATCGGAACGTCGGACTTCAGACCTGATCCTGTGAGGAGCGGGTGGCTCCTGAATGTCTCCTGCTTGAGGAGCGTTGCTGCTGTGACCAGACATCTTAGATTTTTTTTTTTTCGGTGTGGGCTCTTCTCAAGGAAAGATAAACATTTCCCACAGACGGCGCCAATTGTAGATGCAATTATTATGCAGCACAAATAAATATGAAAGAGGTGACAACCAAGAAAAAACAAATAAAAGACCAATCACACAACAACGAAGATACGTGGTTCAGCAAAGAAGTGCCTACGTCCACGGTGGTTCAGTCAGTGTTATTTCTCTATATTCTGAAGAGTAAGTACAGAGAATACAACTTGTCCTTTGCCCCGGACTTGGGGTTTAATTTATACATGTATGTGTTGGAGTAGTGGGGGTGATAGGTTCCTCTTTATTAGCCATCTCCCTTTCATGGGATCGTGTACCCCCACAACTTCTCTTCATGGCATCGTGGAGTAAATGGATGAATACCAGAGGTGATGGGCCTGGGTTTTGGGCCGCTGAGGATGGGCTACTCGTCCAGGCCTTATGGTGATAAAATCGGGGTACCCACAGTATGTTTTACATTCCCATACCGTCATTAAATGTTACACAATTTACAATTCTCGAATAATATACATTAAAAGTTGTCAACCCCTCTCACGTCGTAATTTTAGGTACATATTCCCTAACCCATAAATGTCATCCGGTTTACTACAAAATTCTAAGTTTTAATCCTAAACATACTCCTATCTCACAACTATACCCACTAGTCGACAAGGGAAGGTTAACACTCGATTAAAATAAGTCTACTGGAGGCTCGAAATAAAATCAGGCCTAAAAGGCCATTCTGTCAACTCGTTCGAACGAGGTCGTTCGAACGAGTGTCATTCGAACGAATGGCTTCGAACGAACTACCAACTCGTTAGAATGAGTACTGTCATCTCGTTAGAAGCTCGTTCGAACGACCTGGGCAGGTCGGAAAAACGTCCAGAAATTTTCCAACTCGTTTTTCTTCATCTTTCTCTTCTCTAAATACATCTTAAGATCACCCAAATTACGTTTTAATGTTTGTAAACTATTTTAAGTCATCCTATATCGTTCCTTAACATATTTTGTTGAGGTCAAATCTTACTAATCAACATGTAAATATCATAAATCCCCAATTATTTCCCCAAACCCTATGAAGATGAACCCATAATTTAATTGACTACAAAGACTCCTTATAAATCCGTTTCCAAATCATCAAAAGTTATGTTTTGTGTATTGAATTCATCCATGAGTATTCTACATGCAATTACTGTCCCAAAATCATAAGTTTCACAATAATCCCATTGGTTTTCATCAAAACTTTCAAGGTAAATATAGTTTCTACACTAAACATGGAAGAAATATTCATTGAACTTAATAACATCAAATCACTTGCCTTAAATCTGATGTTCTGGTTCATTGTTGATGATCATGGTTGACTTTCTCTCTTCTTTCCGGTCACAAATCCTTTCCAATTTCTGGTGATGGGAGATAGTTTGGTTTGGAACCTCCTTTACCCTTTTTCTAACTTCTCTCAAAACTCCCGTAGCCCACTCTCTTACCTTTTGCTGGTAATGGCCTTAGTGGCCCCTTTAAAATTATAAAAATAAACTCTAAAATTCGTGGGTTTTAATTCCTCAACATTTAAAATTACCAAAATACCCTTCTTGGTTGCCGGTTTGGCCTAAAAGTGCCCCGGGACCCAAACTAAACCCCCGGCTAGTGTTTTCTGACTACTTCGACCCTTCCGGACGCGTCGGCGCACTCAAAATGATCATTCGATTGATAAAATATAATTTACTTTTTAATTTAAATAAATTCATTCCTGACGCGACTGACACGCGCGTTCCAATTAAATTTCCCAAATTGTCGTATTTCTGCCTCTTGACAATTTAATTATTTTCAATACCATATATACTCAGAAATATTCAATTTTATCATCACAATCAAATACCAACTCACATCTCGTTAGTATTTATATCCGGATTAATTTCCAATTAATTCTCAATTAACTTAATTAATCCCTTAAATAAAAATCAATAAAATTACGGGGTATTACAAATGTCATTTTATTTGGTTAACTAATAAACTGTATTGATTTCTTTCTAAGATAATTAGAATATGGAATCATATAAAATTAATCATTCAACTTCACTTACACATAAAATATTAAAATACGATTTCGTGTTGTATTTGAGAGTTTATTTTTAATATTTATATATAGATATAAGCATGATGTTACTAACTAATATTTCATTTAATCTTTGTAAGAAATCAAATCAAAAGAAATATTTGGATTTCTAATTGAAATTTAAAATACTCCAAGAATCTATGTGCTCTTCCATTTAGCTACCCATATTTGAATTTACCATAATATATACCTTTATATGAATGTATATTTATAACGGAAATTACAAAAGAGAGAGGTTGTAGTAACGACTCATGATAAACAATGAATGTTCAATTTATTAGTACTATAATTTGAAACTTTTTGTAAATTTTATAAATATAAAAATTAAATTAAAGATATTATAAGCGTCCCTGCACCACGGGAGTTGCATACTAGTTACGGTAGAAGCAAAACAAATTAAAAGTTGAAAAGGGTACCTGAATAATGTCACCAACATTCATAATATAAGCATTAGAAGTGGGGTTCACCCTAATCCATTCTCCGTCATTTTTTCTCTTTACTTGGAGTCCTCCAACATCATCTTGAGCGAGGATTGTCAAGGCAATATCATCCTTGTGGCGACCAACACCTAAAGCTAGGTCCGGGACGGGGCAAGGTGGGTAGTGAATGAGCCGAATAAAGCTGGTTTGATGTTTAAAAAAGCCATTCAATCGATTTTTTGACCAGCCTAGGCTCAAAGATATGAGTTCAAGTAACTAGTAAGCTAGTTTTTCCGTTTCTTAAGCGTATTCTTCAAATGCCTCCCTGTTTCATTAAGGCAGTCAATTAAATTACATGCTCCAAGTTTCTAAGATGCCACTAATCCAGAACAAGTCCTTAAAGTTCCTATAATGAAGAATCCTATCCTAAAATTTCAGACATACATATACTAGAATTCGTTGCACGCTCGATGATTGTACTATATCAAGAATGTATAAAATCATTCTTAAGAACACCCTAATATTAATCATGAACACATTAATATGATTAAAGTTTAACATACAATTGTTCTTAATAAAAGGATCTTAGATCTTCATGTTTTCACAAAATACGTCTAAAAGATAGAAATAAGACATACCTTGATCAAAGATCAATCTTGATTAATTGCTCCATCGATCTGCCTTCTTGGAAAAAATGCACTCTAATGGAATCTCGGAGTTTCTCTCCCACCTCAGAAATAGTGTGTTATGAGATGACTCTAGATGGTGTAGAGGTCTCTATTTATAAGGGGAAGAGGGCCGGAATCCTAGTCAAGGTGGGACTCTTTCAAGTCTCCCACTAATGCCACTAACCATCATGTGACTAACGGATAAGGTTTACCCAAATCTTTTAATATCTTTATTTATCACATTCCTAATTAATTATCTGACATTTATTAAAACCACATAAATGGGAAATTCAGAATTTAATACAATTGAAATTAAATAATTAATTTCGTCACTTAACATTAATTTCCAACAGTCTCCCACTTGGTCTTAATAATTCGCATAATTAGATTAGGTATCATAAGGTGCACAATCATTGATTAATTTATTTTGCTGAATCAAATGATTCACGGATGCGAGTCATGGCGGTTCCATACTATTCAAGAGCATGGTTCCTTCCATGTACCACAACACCAATGTTTCATTCAACTAAGCCTTTAATACTGGGTATCATAATGGCCTCATAATGTCCTTTTCAATAAGGACTATTTTTGTCAACAATAATTCATAATTTTATGCATGCTTTCTCAAAAGACAGAAATAATTGAAATCAGAAACACTTTTATTGAATTCAAGTAATGGTGTCAAACAACTAAGCCAAAATAGCAATCATACTCTAACTAATCGAGACCCATATCTTTGACATGTTCCATAAAGGTCTTCGGAGATGGTCCTTTCGTAAGAGGATCTGCTATATTATCACGCGTACTGATGTGATCAATTGACACTCTTTGTTTCTGAATTTCTTCTTTAACTGATAGGTATTTCATTCAACGTGCTTAGTTACTTTAGGAATACCTAACATTTCTTCATAAAGAAGATTGCAGCGACATTATCATAATATTTCAGCGACTTGATAATAGTGTCGACAACTCCAAGTCCCGAAATGAAGTCACGCTGCCAAAATACATAAGTTGTAGCATCAAGCATACTACAAACTCAGCTTTCACAATACTTAATGGATGGTTTGTGTTGCACTCCTTCATTATATTGGTTGATAAACCAAAACAAACATACTTAAGCAAGAGTGAACTTCGTACCATCCGTACAAACAGTAAATCTGAGTCACAATAATTGTTCATATTTAAATGAACACATACATCATAAATGTGAGCATATAGTCCTTTAAGTATCTCATTACTTCATACACAACTTTTAAACCCATAAAATTATTTTGATTCTCTACTTTCTAAATCCGTGCTTGTATATAGAGAAAATATATAAACTTACTCCCACTGATCTTAAGGTGTATACATATATACAACGATTAAAAAAATAATTATATTATTTCTTAAAATGCGTCATGTGGGAAACTTATGTTTATAAAATGATCTCCTAAACATATACGCATGGTTTATTAGAATTCAAAAAGTAATTTTCACATCCACTTCATGTAACTCTCAATCATAATGAGCTACTAATGTCATAGGAATTCCATGTCCTTACATATAATTGAGAAGGTTCATTTATAACCTTTTCTTCATTAATAGTGAAATATTTTACTACAATTTAGCTTTATCTCGTTTAACTACCCTTAGTGTCGCGTTTGGTCTTGATGACCACCTTATACCCGACTTTAGTGCATCAATTATGTAATTCAACGAGATTTTAACCTTAGTTGTAGTCCATTAGTTTCACTTCTTATGACTTTTGAAAATAAAACCATGTCATTATTTATTCCTACGCCAAATTCATGTTCATGAAGATACACCACATAATCATTTAGGATAGTAGACCTTTTAGGATCTTCTTAATACTATTCCTTATGATTTCATCTACATTTCTCTCACGGTGACAATACTATCATTTAGTGGTTGACCATTTATTTGTTCTTTGTTGTTTAGACAATCTAACAACTAAAAGAACAAGGATTCAAGAAGGTTATCGTTAATGAGATAAGTACCCTACCTTCCTTTATAATCATATTTCATGATTTTCTACTACCACTAATTTCACCTTTCATAATGAATTTGACTTTAATGCAATAAATACGTGTCAATGACAATTATATGATCTATGTAGGTCCACTTTAAGGGAAGTTTCTCATAATCTCCCACTTGGGCCACATAGGTCATCCTTACATTAGACATCGTAATACCTTAAGAGCACAACTCGACTACCAAAATTTGTAAGAGACATTACAAAAATCTTGTCCACGAAAATTATGAAAAAGAGTCTAGATTTAATTTGGTACAAGATTTAAAGAGTTTCATAAAAAAAACGCTACGATTATGATGCAGGATCAAACAAATCTTTAAAGAACTATGTCCAAACTTTATTTTGTACAAAACATCAAAACTAAAATCATAACCCTTGAAAAAATATACATCAAAAGATTATTTAGAACATATCCCTCACGATCAAGTTTAGACAAACATTTTCCAAAAGAAATTGAGGGTTTATGAAAACAAATGGCGATTTGATTCCCCAAGAACAAAAGAAAAGAATCTTATTAGCATTTCTAGTTTGTTTTGTAAGAAATCCTTGCATCAAAAGTAAATACTTTCTATAACATAGTAAGTATAACTTGAAAACTCTACTGAGATGAAAAACTCATTTCAAATCATAAAAGATACATATTATCTTTATCATTATTAGTCTGAGTGTGCAATATGTAAACAAACTTAATTTGTTTAACCAAATTAAATATGAAATTTTAGAGAAATAAAATGGGATACAATAATATGTGATAAGATAATGAGATAAATTGCTCACTTCATTAATGCTTTGATTTAACAACACACACATCTATTACATGATAAATTGAGTGCATAACCGTGAGTTTTTGTCAGTAGTAACCATGAAATATCGATTATATGATGCTTGTAGATTACTTTATTGGGTATAATGTTATTTCATTATACTGTACATGACATTTGTGCACAACTTATTTTCACATACTATAATAACGTATGCGATCTATGATGTTCATTCAATCACTCAAAATTGATTCCTTGTAAGGAATAACCTTGCTTGAAGAAATAAACTCAATATACCCCATTAATATCTTTACAATTATAAGCATCATGAGTTACTACTACCATCATCTTTACATTTAATATTCATTGCCATTCTAGTTGGGTCACTGTAGTGACTACCAAACATTTCATAATATGAATATTACATTACGTAAAGACTTACATACACAAGTCAATAAATTTTTCACTTATTTTCATTAAATATCGCATGATCAATAAGCTAAATTATTCATGTTTATGGTTTTCATAAACTTAATTGGTGATATGATAGTGACAGAAATTATGGCATCTGTTTTTGACGACCATTATTACCTTCCCAATATATATCACCACTAACATTTTGTTCAATTATTGTAATCACAATAAATGAATAAACAATAATATGTATGCAACATCATAAAGTATCATCATCCTAGCATTTAATATCATACATGGACCCGTAGGCAACCAAAATATGCATGATATTAATGCATTAGTCCAATATTTATATCTTCTGGAATGGAGCACTTTAATGAACACCAAACCATATATTATATAAATATAAGAGATACGCATACATGTGCAAAATACCCGTAATGCATGAATAATTATATTATTGTCTATTCCTTAATTTGAAATTCACGAAAAATTAGACATAATGTGAAAATCAAATAGACAAAGAGTTTACATGAGATATTACACAAATAATAGTAAATGGAAGACATAAATCATTTACTTTCGCTTCATCACTTATGTATGAGTAACAAATCAGAAATATTGACCCAAATCATTCATGGTCATACTAATGCACAATATAGTTATAATCACAATTATCATACTAGTGACGTATGTAAATATGACTTTTTAACATTGATGCCAATTATTTAACATTTACAAAAATTCCAATGTTTATTTGATTCAAATTTCAGCATGTGTTGCGCTTCAATTTAACCTTATAACAAACATTAGGATAATCTGAAATGACTACAAGTATAGTATCTTCACATGTAATCTTAGCCTGTATTTGGCATTTGATTAAACTGAATGAATACCTACTTATGAGTCTCAAAATTTGAAAGTCATGCATTCAAATATGCATGCATGCAACGAATAAATCTAGTATCCGCACATATGAATTGTAGCCTGTGTTCGGCATTTAATTAAACTTAATGGGAGTACTAGCCTTAAAATAAACAATAATTCTGATTTTCAACCACATGAATCGTTGGCTTGTGTTTGGCACGAGACTCATTAAAACATGAATATCATAATATTCAACAATATGAATCATTGGCCTGCGTTTGGCACGAGATTCATCAAAATATGAATATTAACAATAACACAAGTCTAATATCCGACCATATGAAATATGTTGGCATGTGTTTCGCAAGAATATTCAACTAAAAAGGATCATTAGAGCAAGGTTTGATCACAGTTCTAGATAAAACATACATGAAATATGGGAAAACTTAAATTTTCACACACAACAAAAATTGCAAGGGTCGAATATTGAATTGTTGACTAAAATTTTGGTATATTTCATCTACATTCTGAATATCACGGAATCTGTGTTAATCATCACATAATATTCAGATTGTAAAGATATATTACCCTATAATTCATTTATCATGGTCCTATAATTTTGGCATCTGTGTTTGTTGCCTAATTCATTTAATACCATGATTAATGGACTTAATGTCAACTATTCTGTTTTTACAAAACTGGTTCTAATGTTGTTCAATTCAGATATTAGCAGGTGTTGCGCCTCAATCCAATTTTATAACTAACATTAGAATAAGTCTTTAATGAATGTAAGTATATTATTCGTACATGCAGTCTCAGCCTGTGTTTGGCCTTTGACTTAACTCAAATGAATAATTGTTTACATGTCTCAACTTCAATATAGTTAATCATGCATTAATATTAACTATAATATGTAATCTATCAGTAATCACAAAGATACCAATAGTAGCTCTAATGCCTCAAAAACATAATTGCCCAGGTATAAAAACACGTAATACATGAATTTTGCCAAAAATGGCAAAAATGAGTTTTCACCATGGAATTGAAGTAAAACATGCCATAAAATCAAAACTTTTTGCGGAACGTTAATATCAATTTTCTATAAAGAGTTATAAGCCCCGAGATTATTTCCTAAAATGGCAAAAACGGGGTTTTGAGGGCCTTAACGACGTCAAAACGCAAAAGTAAGGTGGTGCCCATTGTTTACAATGGGTTTTGTTTATTTTGACGTTTCCAGTCGACCACGTCAGTTTCGTAAAATTCCGAGCAAGTTTTAACCTTTCATTCTCACCAGTGAGTATTGGCGACAGAAGAAAAACGTCACAGAAAATCTCAGACACACTTTAAGAGCAGATTTAATGACAGAAAGAAGACGTCGCAGAAGGTCTCAGGCACAAAAATAATTTAATGACATAAATAAAATGTCGCAGAAAGTCTCAGGCACATATATCATTAAAGACGAACATCAATAAGGAAAATCATGAGATCTTAAACTTTAGCTCTGATACCACATATAAAATCATTCTTAAGAACACCCTAATATTAATCATGAACACATTAATATGATTAAAGTTTAACATACAATTGTTCTTAATAAAAGGATCTTAGATCTTCATGTTTTCACAAAATACGTCTAAAAGATAGAAAATAAGACATACCTTGATCAAAGATCAATCTTGATTAATTGCTCCATCGATCTGCCTTCTTGGAAAAAATGCACTCTAATGGAATCTCGGAGTTTCTCTCCCACCTCAGAAATAGTGTGTTATGAGATGACTCTAGATGGTGTAGAGGTCTCTATTTATAAGGGGAAGAGGGCCGGAATCCTAGTCAAGGTGGGACTCTTTCAAGTCTCTCACTAATGCCACTAACCATCATGTGACTAACGGATAAGGTTTACCCAAATCTTTTAATATCTTTATTTATCACATTCCTAATTAATTATCTGACATTTATTAAAACCACATAAATGGGAAATTCAGAATTTAATACATTTGAAATTAAATAATTAATTTCGTCACTTAACATTAATTTCCAACAGAATGATATTTTTACACAATAAAGTTGTATCCTTTATGTAACTAAAAAATTATTAAGTACATTAAAAAATATTATCATTGGGTTCATGAAAAATGTTTTAAGTACATGTAATTAATTGATCAGTAAATATGGTTGAGTGAATATAATCAATAAAAGTGAGGTTTAAACCTTAACTCCGGAAGACTTTCAGGCCATTTATTAACACACTCTACTGTGTGCATGTCATGAGCCTCATGTGAGGCCCACATGAACGTCGGATTCTCCACCACCATATCATACACTTATTTCCAGTCCCTAACATTCTTTGTATGCTCACTATCATAATAACCCAACGGGTTCTCCTCATCCCTTCTCACCTTCATCTTTTCTTCTTTCGATTGTCCAAATAAGTCCCTTGCCGCCAATTCCATTTTCCTTCGAGTTTCTAATGGCATTCGTAGTTGATCACTTGGAAAAAAAAACCATCTTTCACAGGCTTGGCCTATCTTTGACACCAACTTTTCTATGGCGTTAGAGTTTAACGCTGAGAGATCGATGAGTGGGATGTCTTCAGCTTCGATGACGGATAGTTTGGGGCGGTGTTCAATGGCTTGGATGAAGCTTTCAAAATCTACTTCTCCCATGGCCAGCTATTTCGGTGCTGTTTATTTTTTTTAACAAGAAGGATGGTTCGATTATTAGTGGAAAAGAATTTGAGTTAAGCAAAAGGTAGTGCATAGGCGGTTATATATTCTTAGGGTACATTGAAAACTACCATCAAAGAGTTCTTTAATTATGAAATTCATTTAAACAATATATCTACAAAAATAATACACTTCCAAATATATTTACAAAAATATTACACTTTTTGAATTTGCGATTATCACCTGCAATTTTATATTAAATTCGCTATTGATAATCGCGAATTCAGGTTAGATTAAGATGGTCATTAGATATTATCGCCATCATTAATAATTTGAATTCGCGGTTGGTAACCTCGTTTTCTATTGAAATTATTGACACTAATCGAAAATTCAGTTAAATATTTTATTTTATTGAATTCATCGTGTAAGAATGATTTCAGAATGCCTATAAATTTGAGGTAGCCTCCTTTTTAACTTCACAAGAACTTAAGCATTTGCAGCTACTTAAAAATATTTTCACAATAACTTTATCCATTTTCACAATCTTTATAGAAAAGAATGAATCTTCAAGCAAGAAGACAAAAAATTCGAAGGAAGCACCACATATGAATGATACCTTTTAATGTTACACTGAGCAGTTATCGGAAAGAAGAAACGATCCTTTTGATCGTATTATACCCGGACTAGAAGTAAGGTCCAAAAGGCGCTGAGAGATAAGGAGACCATAAAAGCTATAGGTACCCCTTCCCCAATACATTGGTTTATCTGTAGACGTCTCATAGAGCCTGAGTACGTCGACGACTTCTCCAAAGAACCCGATACAACAGTGTTGAACTATATGTACATGGAGTTCGACAAAACAACTCTAACGGAGATACAAAATTTCCCTTTTTTAGCGTACAAGGTTTCCATGGTAAGTATTTTTCTAAATGATTATTATATTTGCTTGGAGTTTTGTTGGTGTATTAATTTTATTTGTTGATTTGGATTAGTCTTAGCTTAATTAAATCAATAAATATAATCATGAATAAAGAAATATGCTAGAGAGAGGTGAGAGACGAAGAAAGAACGAAAGGCTTATGTGGCTCAGCCCAATGTGGTGCCTATATCCAAGGGAACAATGCCACTATGTTTCTAAGGTTTAGTATAATCCTTTCAAGAGGTTTAGGGTTTTACTAAACTATTTTCAATTGCCTTTAGCTGGGAGAGATAGGAATATATTTTTGCAAAAATATTTTTAAATTGCATTTTTAATAAAAACAAACTCCACCATTTATTTAATAATTTTGAAATACAAAATATAATTGGACACTCCTAAAAAATCATATGAATGTATTATTTAAGGACTTGTGGGCTCTTTTATTTTTTGGTAAGGACACGTGCAGATTTTGTTATTACCTTAATGCTCCTATATTTTGGATTGAACAAATTTTATTTTCAATGTAATTACACTTTTATACAATCTAAAAGGTATATATATATATATATATATATATATATATATATACTCTTAAGAAGAAAGTACTTAAGCTGTAATATAAGTGCATCTAGTCTGATAAATAATTTTTTTTTCTTAATTTTCATTTACTAAGAGTATTATAACATTATATAAACACATTTTGATTATATAAACGAAGATGTTTTTGAAGAAAAGATGAAAGCTCGTTATTTCACGATCTATGAAATGTCTCTAATATCCTAGAGAAGATGTGAATAGGAAATCCTACAATTTAATTTATGCTAACCAATGACCTAATTTTGAATAAGTAGGTAGAATCCAATTTATTCTGTAAACCCCAATTAAACAAGCGTGAAATGAATTTTTTAACCTTCAAAACTTATCTATATCACTTCATTTGCAACTCACATTTTAAAAGCTAGATCTACACTAATTAGAAATGATTATCTAGATTTGATTTTTTAATATTACAATTAACCTACCAATTATGAAATCAATAATAAAACTAGATGTGCAAATGTGTGACATGAATTTAAACTACAAAAGAATTCATAAGAAATAACACAACACATAATCTATATCTATAGGAATAACTCACTTAGGGAAAAAAAACTCGGATGCATGTATATCCATCATTCAACTTGAAAAGACAACTGTTTTACGAGATGCAAGAAGCAACCTCTCAAATTTCCCTTATTTAAATGAAAAATTGCATTGAAGCTCAATTAATTTGGTGAGGAAGTCACATTCTCCCTTGAGCCATCACACCTTGAGCTAATTTCCCTATTAAAACCTCAATGTGAATAGATCTCACGTTAGACTTAATTCGAGATTGAATCAGATGTGGATTGAATTGAATATAAACTTTTGTCAGTTTACAAAAGAAATTCACTCTAAAATCCCTCTCAAAGAAAAAATCGACTCTCTCTCTCTCTCTCTCTATATATATATATATATTGCAAAGAAGATTCTGAAATCTCTTTGAAACAAACTATTTCTAAACTTTATTTTCCACTTTTTCAGGCTTCGAGCTAAAAAAACTAATTTATAAGTGATCTAAAAAACTGGATCGTCCCAAAATCGACTTATATGTGTGCATGTTTGCAGATCTCGTTGGGTAAGAGCATGCCACGTGAAGATGAGATATGCAACCATGCGCATAAATAAGTTGATTCCTGGATAGCCCAGTTTTTTAGATCACCTATAAATTAGTTTTTTTACTCGAATTTTGAAAAAGTGTAAAATAGAGTTTATATTCACTGTCGTCCAGGTGAAGATGAACATAGACACCATTTTAAACGTGTCAAGATTTTAATTCATCAAAGGCGCCTTTCTTTTTAAAAACTTTATAATAAATGAAAGATTTTTTAATTTCTAAGTTTTAAAAAGATGTTTTTGAAAACGTGTGTGTGTATGTGTGTGTTCACGCGTGTGCAAAGCTTAAATGTCAAAGTGTTATAACCTTAAAAGAGGATATCAAAGTATTCCTTGATCGGAAGAAAATTAGATGTGTGGTATTCACTGAAGCCGAAAGATGAGCCAAATTAACCAATGGGCTCAAGTCTCTCCCATATGACATCTATATTAAAACAAGTTATGTGCCTTATTTATGCAAGACTCAATATTTTATGAGGAGATTAGCTAACTAATATGGTTGTTTTCTTGATCATAAATAAGTTCAATAGTTTAAATGTATCTGTTTTATTATGGGACTCTAATTATCATATTAACTTGAAAACTATTATGAATTAAACCTTATATTAATACAAAAATATATCTTGGGAAAAAATTTATAAACAACTTGAAGTTGTAAAAACCAGTGTTTTTTATTATTTAATATTCCTGACCAGTAAATTTATTTATGTATTATCAGTTACATTCTACCAATCTATGTATATATATATATATATATATATATATATATATATATATATATATATATATATATATCACTTAAATAGCCCTTCCCTCTTCTCTCTCTCTTACTAAAACTGCAGATCTGACTATCACTCTCACAGCCTCCATCTTTCCTTGCCCTATATGTTTGTATCTCCTTTTTCTTTGAACTCCATTGTTCCTACCAAGGTCCTTTCTCAAGCTTTACGGGCCGAAAATTGAACCCAAGACACTCCTTAAAATCACAGATTTATTTCCACCCATTCGAATGCTAAATCCTTAAAATCACTCTGGGTGGGTTGCTGCAAATTTTGTCGATCGTCAACCTGGCCATTTGACTCCAGCAAATATTATTTCGTCTAGTAATTTTTTTATATATAATACATTTTTCTCATTTCAGATGCAAATTGGTTGCGGTTTGACATGTTATCATGTATCTCGATTCTTTTTATGTTAAAATATAATAGTGGTTAGACAAGACATTTATGAATTTTATCACTACACCAAAATGGGGTAAATTGACACCCTTCCAGCAGCTAGCCTTGTCACGGTCATTGACCGTGACAAAAAATATGCGTTTTGTGTCACGGTCAATGATCGTGACAAGACCGTGACAAAGACTTATCACGGTCATTGACCGTGACAAGTCGTATAATATTGTCATGGTTAAGGACCGTGACACGTCCGTGACAAATTTCCCAGCAAAAAACCTTTTTTCCTCCTTTTTTTTCCCACCGATTTCTTCCCTACGTTTTTTTCTGTCTCTCTCTCTACGCTGCTCTCCCTCTCTCTCTCTACTTTCAGGTTAGTTTCTCTCTCTCTCTCTCTCTCTCTCTTCCATTTATATATACGTGTGTGTATATATATGTGTGTGTGTGTATATATATATATGTGCGTGTGTGTGTGTGTATGTGTGCGTGTGCGTGTGCGTGTGTGTGGTGGGTGGGGGTGGGGAAGGGTGTGGGGGGGAGGGGGGAGGGTGGGGGTAGGGGGTAGGGGGTAGGGATGGGTGGGTGGGTGGTGGGGTAGGGGTGGGGGGCTGCGTGTGTGTGTCTGTGTTTATGTGCGCGTGTGTGTAGTGTGCGTGTTTGTGCGTAGTGTCCCTTGTAAACGAATTGAATGATTAATAATTTTTTTAGTAAATTAATCTATGATTAGAAGGAGTATGGGATACATATTTGTTATTGACGTTGTTATTGTATTATAGTGGATCGATGTTGGGTTGGTTAATTTTAAAAGTGGTATGATCACTAGATTATTGTCCATATGGGGGTGGGATTTTTCAACTTTTTTTTTAAATTACTTTGTATATCGAACAATATATATATATATATATATATATATATATCAAGGTTCTAAAAAACGCAGGGCGTGATTGAGGCGTGGAGGCCAAGCCTTAAGCTTTAGAAGCCTAGGCGGGCCTAGGCGTAAAAAGTCGTGAAAAGGCGTTTAGGCCTTCTTAATATATTTTAATATTTTTTAACCATAACAAGGCTATTAAAATACAATAATTGCACATATCATAAAAATATGTCTGAATATATGCAAATTAAAATACTATTTGATTATTTTGGATGAGATAATGGTCCGGTTTGTAAAGAAATTCTTTAAAAGGGGATATCGTTTCACTAAAGCATTGTTGTTTTTAGAAAAAAGTGCGCCTTAAGGATTTTACCAAGAATAAGGCGTGAAAAGCATAAGGCGAGGCGTTTCTCCCAAGCCTTAAGCCTAGACGGGTTTTTTAGAACAGTGATATATATATAGTATGATAATTAAATGAAAATACTTGAAATTACATATAGTGCACATAGATACTAGCCTTCTAGTTGTTATGCGTACGTATTCAATAGCCCTTAGACCCGTTCGAGAGTCATTATCCCTGTAATGAGATCTCTCGAATTGTCCCGTTTGGGACTACATAATTTCTGTATAATATTCTTAGTGGCTTAAAGTTGTTACTTTGGGAGGAAGTTCTGCAGTCGTATCCTAATGTTCTCTGGATACATACTAGATTGACGAGTGTGACTGTTATTTCAATTGAGCAATTAAAATAACACTCACACTTGACAATATACGTCGTGTAGTGGAGAACTATAGGGATATGCTGCCGATTTTTTCTCAAATCGTAACAATGTGTATGAGTTGTTAAGTATATTACAGAAAAATGCGATCTTGAATGGGATAAGACCACTCACCCTTTAGAGGAGATGGAGGAAATAGAAATTTCTATAATAAATTGAATTTGAATTTGAAATTTAAAAATCTAATATAAATAAGACATAATGTCTCTATTTAACCTCCTCAGATTTAACCTTGTGCAAGACATGTAGTGACATTATTTGAATTGAATGTTTTTAAGTTGGTACGTTTGAATTATATTTAGATTATATCGTGATGCATATTGTCTCTATTTTGAATGTATATTTTCATTATCTCTATTTTATTTGGATATATGTTGCTTGAATAGGTATAGCGTTGCTATAACAGATACAAATAAACTTTTGGGCAGTGATAGTGGCCAAACTGCCCAGTAGATTTTTTTTTAATTCTGCCCAGAATTGTCACGGTCATTGACCGTGACAAGTCCATGAAAACAATCCTTTGTCACGGACTTGTCACGGTCAATGACCGTGACAATTTTTTTAATATTATCACGGGTTTGTCACGGTCCTTAACCGTGATAAAACTTATCAAGATCAAGGACCATAACATGACCGTGACAAGTTCGTGACAACAAAAGTTGTCACCCCAGAATTGTCACGGTCATTGACCTTGACAAGTCCAACTTGTCAAGATCAATGACCGTGGCAATTCGGCAGATTTGGTGTAGTGTATTGTGAAGATGAACCTATGTTTTTATTTCTATATTTTTTCATTTAATAATTTTGGTAAATTGGGGTTGGTTTGATTATGTCTTTGAAATTGGTTGGAATTAAAACATGTGGTCCTTGAAGTATTTATGTCAAGCTTTATGGGCCAGATTTGAACCCAAAGACCACGACTATCCCTGTTTGGAGAATCCTATTTCAACGAAGTTACATTTGAGGTGTGTTTCTAATTGTATTCATGTCATGCATGTTTATCACAGTTTACCCGTGTTGATTTTGAAGATATTTATTTATCTCATAACAACTTTATCTGCCAACTATGAAGGCCCCTGCAAAATGCTTTCTTTGTTTAGGTAATCATATTTCACCAAAAGTTTTTGTTTATTAGGTATAGATTGTTTCTTATATATTTTGTTTTTCTATTTTAAATTTTTTTCCCTCATACATATTAGTTTCATATTTGTTATTGTTGATTTTGGGAGCTTTTTGGTCTCAAATTCTTTTTGTGTGGACATGTGTTTGATTTAGTATAGTTATTTGTGTTTAGAGACTTTTGTCTTTTGTTACTTTCTCCAAGATAAAATAAATTCACAACCACTACGCCGCAATGTATGAGGAAAATCCAAATGGAAAAAACCTCGGACGACCATGTCCTTAAGTCCACTAAGTACAGTATTTTACAAGTACAAGACAAATGACTTACTCAACTCAACTCGACTTCCTTCAAGCCCCTGATGCATCTTCTTGTACCAACCTCCACGTAGTCGACAATCCCGGAATCCACCCGGTGCCAAACACTCTCCAATCAAGATATATATATATATATATATATATATATATATATATATATATATGTGTGTGTGTGTGTGTGTGTGTGTGTGTGTGTGTGTGTGTGTGGTACTTGGAATAAACTAATATGGGTGTAAACAAAAGTGTTTAAGAATTTTCTTAAAAAAACACACACTCAAAACTTGAACCTTTTCATGAAGGAATTAAACTCTCAAAAATTCTCTCTAGAGATTGTAGGAGATGAAAAAGTTACATTGAAAAGGTTGTTTCGCACACATATTAAATTTGGCAAAAGTTAGTGGGACAAAAGAAGTGGGAACATGAAGAAAACTACCAAAATATTTTTCCGCCGAAAATCTCGTTCGAACGAGATTTTCGTTCGAACGACCTATCTAACGAGGTTCCAGAGCCTAATTGGAAAAAAAATTTGGCAAACTCGTTCGAACGACAATATCGAACGAACTGCCAGAATGTACATTTTTCAATTTAAGCCCCACAACTTTATTTTAAATAAACATAACACCCAATAAAATTATTCAAAGTCTCCTACAAGTATATAAAAGCATTAATACCTTTAGAGACTTGTAATATGATGTTGATAACGTGAAACTTAGCACGAATACTCGGCAATGATGTTCTCTTGAAAAGCAAGGCCGCAACATCTTTAACTTTAATATGTCATAGGCTTGAAAGATACACAAGAACACTATCCTATGACTTAAATTTTTTTTTTGGGAATTGAGCCAACGCTACATTAAGACTCAATCAGAGACTTGTGTCCTTACACTTCTGCTTATAATACGAAGTGTACTTACTCACTGAAATTTAAGATGGAGAGAGTAACTAACTTTTTTACCTAGATTGCCATTGCATATTATCATCATGATTACGTTTTATTTTACTGATTTTTGTAATGTTATTATCTAAAATATATTAATTATATGATTGCTATTAAATACTCACACATGTTACACGCATCATGTGTGCCTCGCTGCTAGTATATATTGTTGGATATTATTTTATTATAGTATAATAATAATTTAATTGAGTGAAAATTAAATTTAAAATTATTTTTATTTGACACAGTGGTTTGTGAAAAATCGTGTCTATTAAAAGGTTGTGACTAAAGAATTTGATATATATCCCGACAACCGAGTGTGATAAGCACCCAAAAGTGTACATTTTATACCCTGAATAGACATTTTTAGTAGCTAATTCTCGACAATAATGGTCTTATGCGCGTAAATGTTCAATGTGCATGCTTGATTGCGTTTGCAGTTCAAAAAGCATTATTTCGAGGCAATTTGCAGTCAAATGGAGCTAATTCCCCATTTTTGAACCTTACCCTAGCCTAAACCTACCCCGCACCTCATATGTGTTTAGTTTGTGCCTTTTTATATTTTTTTAGATTTTTAGTTAGAGTCGTTTTACTTTTAGGTTTTATTTTAGATTTATTTAGAATTTCTAGACTTTATTTTATATTTTTATATTTTATTTTGATTAGTGTAATTTTATTTTATTTTGATTAGTTTTTATTTTATTTTATTAGGATTAGTTTTTTGTAGGAATTCATTTATTTTTTAGTTTTATTATATTTTACTTTTTAGGATTTTAGCTTTAGTTTTAATAGATTTTTAATTTTATTTTTAGTTTCATTTTTTATTTGAGTCTTTATTTTATTTTTAGAGTAGGATTTTATTTTTAGATTTTTAATTTTATTAGTTTTAATTTCTTTAGTGTTATTTATTTTTAAGGTGCAAATTAAACACTCACACCTTAATACCCTACACCACACTTATCCTACACCATTAACCCGCTCACACCCAATTACCACAAACCTAACATACACACAAACACCTCCCTAACACACACACTCATACCATATACTCATCCACACCCTAACACTCCCTTCATCTTCTACCTTCCAACACACCCCATTTCTCTCTCCTCCATAACCACATCTCTCCTAACCTCCATTAAACCTCCAACCCCTCTCTCTCTCCTTCCTAACCACCCATAATCGCAACTCGAGACCATCTCCACCCCGGCCGACCCTTAACCCGCCAGTACCAACCCCTGAAATTAGTCCAACCCGTCGACCACCTCATCTCTGGCAGATCCCATAACCCGCTACACCCATCTCCACCTACCGCCGGCACCCCCCTCGTCCACCTCCGAACCGCAAACCTCTAACCCGAGATCCGCGAGCCACCCCCATTGTCCCTGCTCCAATCGGGGCAGACCGAACCTTCGACGCACTCAAATTCAACCCATCGAATCCAATACCCCCATTCCGGCCCGGATACCCACTTGACCCACCTGCTGAAACAACCCACCTCCATTCAAAAACCCATTTACCCATAAGCCTTGTCCGATATTTCTCTGCTGCCAATTTCTAAACCAAAGGCCAAAAGTCAAATAACAAATAAACCAATTACCTCACATGCCATATAACCCTTTTACCCCTTTTTCCCATTATAACCCCCAACTACTTTTTTTAACCCTTATACCCAAAATACCCCATAATCAAATCTAATTTTTTATCCCCTCATCCACATGGCCTCACAAAACCCATGCACATTTGTTCATTTCCCTATTTTGACCCCATGTGCACACACCCCATGCTATTGCACCTTAATTCTTCCAACTATACCCCTTTGCTCCATGTGCATATAAATTGTAGACCTCAAGACCATTTGAAGAGGAATCAGGAGAATTCTAGAGAGAGTGAAAGATAGTTTAGTGTAGAAAATAAATTAGGATAAACATCATTTTGTAAATAGTTTTATTTTATTATTATTATTTTTTTTTGTTAGATATTTGTGAGGATAAATTTTGTAAGAGATTTAATTGAGTGGATATTTAATTACAAATCACTTAGATGCTCAATTAGAGGGATTGTATCTGTTGATGTAAAAAACTAGATTACTCTAATTATTCAATCACAGATAAATAAATGAAACAAAGAATTTTAAAGTGGTTTAGCCTTATAAGAATGGCCTACATCCACTGTTATGTTATTGCTGATTGTTTAGGAATTCTCGATTACCAGTGCTATCAAGAAATTCCGGTCCCCTTGAATGAGGGTGATACAAGGTATTTATAGCCCTTAGGTTGTACATGAAAGGGTGATACATTTAATGATATACATATGAAAGGGTAACTCATTTAATGCTCTTCAAGCGTGTGCGTCAAGATGATAAGCATTCAATGAATAGTTGACCTGTTGATTATCTGGCAATCAATGCTGTAGTCGAGATGCAACTCGAACCGCCTTTGTTGCTCGTCGTTCAAGAGTTCCTCGGAGCGATGGAGTTCCTCGGAGGACTGGTGTTCCTCGGAGTGCACATGTTGCTCGGGGTGAATATGACTAGGTCGGGGGGATGAACTTCCTCGTTGCTATTGTGCCACGTAGATTGACACGTATCTTCTTATTATTCGTCCACATCAGCATACTAATTTTGGTATCAACAGAAGCCCCCAATGTTTCATATTTCGAACCTTGAGGAGTATGGAACATTCTTTCTCGGTTTATGGCAATATTAAATGACCTTCCTGGGTTTTAGGAGCCTTTTCTTCGTATTTGAATTTCCTTTCAAATTCGCAGAATCCGCCTTTTTGCATTTTTATAAGCGCTTCGATCTTCGTGCACTTTTTGTCCTTTTAGCCGCCGGTAGCGTAATAGTTTCCTTTTTGTAATCATTTCTTTTGCCGTTTCCCGAGGCAAAGTATTTAAGCTTCAGAGGCAATCCCATCGTCTTCTACCTTTTCAATTTCTTCTTTCGAGTTTTCTATAGCCTTTCTCTCTCCTGTGCGTTCATCCCTTTCTTCGTTTGTTTGTCAACAGATCTCCTTTTTCCTGTAAGATTTTCTTCCTTCTTCTTCATCTCTTTTTATTCACCATGGTTTATATTATCGAATCTCTTGAGAAATTTCGTTCTGGCTTTTCTATTCCTTCTTGGGTAACTTTGGAGAGTCTTTCTGAGCCTTCAAATTATTTTAATTTGGATGAGGGACATTGGTTCCCTAGCCTTTTTATTGCTGAATGTGGATTTTCTTTTCCACCAAACCCTTTGTGTTTAGAGTTCTGTCAGTATTTCGATGTTGTCCCTGTAAAAATAGCCCCCAACACATGGATAATAGTTAATGGGGTGTATAGGTTAAATCAAACTCATGGAACTCGTATAGGAATTCCTGAGATTATGTACTGTTACAGATGGGCTGTTTTAGACAATGTTTTTTATTTAAAAACTATGTTTTTGAATAGGGCCTTAGTAGTCAACCTCCCTGATGCAAACAGGGATTATTTTGAACACGGGGTAGTCATCAAAAATTGGCAACATACCCCTTTAGTTGGAGATGAAGTATATGAGGGTCCCAGATGCCCCCCATATGGCAATGGGATAGGTTATTTTCATCTTATTTTGTTTTTTGAAATTATGATTTCATTGTGTTTGACAAAATGTATGACTGATATTTCACTATGTATTTGTTTGCAGTTGATAGTAAGAGAAAAACTCCAAAAGAATCAGAAGTAAATATTAAACATTTGAAACATATCTGGAATTTGCATCGAAGAGTTGCAGACGAGCACATCAGGTCTGCTTCATATTTGTTGCAGTACAGGAGCTACACATCATCCTTTACTGCTCGTCCTGTGGTCAGCATTAGTGAACCATTGCCCGCTTCTAAGGAATCTTCACCAGAATCTCACATTCCTTTGAGTCAGAAGATGGGTAAGAGAAGAGTTCCTGCTATCTTCGAGGAGACCTCCTCTGCTGGTGATGGAAAGAGAAACAAGGTTGATGTCCCAAAGGGGATAAAGAAAGTGGATGCTGCTCCTTCTATTGCTGCTCAGAAGGCTACCGAGAAGCCTCCAGTGGCTCCGAGCAAGAGAAGTACTTCTGTGGAAGTGGTCACCATTTCCCCCACCAAAGTTTCTTTGGCTGAAACTGCTGAAGTACCACTGAGGAGATTGAAGAAATCCTCCTCGGTCAGTTTTTCTGAAACCATTCCCCAGCTCCAAGCTAGTGGAGCTGGAGTTCCAACCATTATTCCTCCGAGTTCTGCGATGAGCTCGGTAAAGACTTGGACTATTCCTGAAGTCCAAGGAATTGAAGAAAACATGTCTAGGGATATGCTGACATCCCTAGCTACTCGTCACATTGCTTCAGTAAGTTTCTCGTATCCTGAATTTTTCTTTCTTCCAGTCAATATATGTATTTCGGCACTGACTTATCATTACCTTCTTTTTCAGCTGGTGAGTTGCTTTAACACCATAGTGAAGAAAGATGAAGCGCTCAAGGCTTCAAGCTCCTCGTCCGGAGTAGAGGATGCTTTCCAGGGTTTGGCCCAATCTCTGAAGGAATCCCGTCAAAAATACGACGAGGATAGGGGTGAATGGGAAAAGAAGTTGACTGTGTCTGAGGCAGAGAAGGTACAGTTGGGCAATAAAGTGAAGGATTTGGAGAGAGAGAATAAAAAATATGCCGAGAAGCTCACAAGCTTTGGGGATCTTGAGAATAAGTTGAAATCAGCCGAGGAAGAGCTGACCCTTCTGCGAGAAGTAAATCGCCAGAAGGAGGAGGTGGAGACCAAGTTGAAAGCCACCGAGGATCTTCTTTCCGAGAAGCTCTCCTCGGAGAAAATGAAGAGAAAAGTGGTTGTGAAGAAATCCTTTCGAACTGGTTGGGACAAAGGATGGGATAGGGGGGTAGCGGTAATGATGACCCAGGTCAAGTATGGGAGTTTGAAATACTTCTGAGATGGTTGGGTTGCTGCCCTGCAGGAACTGAAGGTGAGCGAGGACTCAGAACTATTTCAACAACATCTCCCTGGTCCTCCTCCAGCTATTGAAGATGAAGAAGAGGATGAAGCTGCATCCGAGGAGTCTTCGGTGATAGTGGATGATCAAGTCCTTGCTCCACAACCCAATCAGATAGCCACCGAGGAGATTTCTTCCTTGCCTGCTCCTCCTGAACAAGTCCCAACTTCTGCCAACCAAATCGTTGTTCCCACCGAGCAACCAAGATCCTCATCCCAGCCTCCCGAGAAAGTCTTGGGAGACAAGGAAAAGGTGTGAAGTTGTTCGGTATTCTCTTTTATTTTCCTTTTACTTGTACTTTATATTCTGAACGATGTACTCTTTTTGATGATGTAATAAAATCACATCTTTTTGTTCCTCTACATTGTTGATGCTTTGTCTGCTTCTTTTATTAACTCTTGCCTTGATCTTCTTTTTTATGATTACTTTTTCCTTCTATGTTAGTTTCTGGCCAGGATGGATTTGCTGTCTGCTAATGACACAGAGTTGATGCAGCAATGCCATGAATATTATAAGGCTGGTCACACAGACCTAAGTGCATCTGAAGTTGCTGATATCATTGGTCATAATGCTTCTGAGCAGGCAGTTGAGGCTTATCAGTACCTGAAGGATTTACTCGATCGAGCTGTGGCCAATAACGTGGCTTATTACGAAATGATCGAGGATCTTCAATGTACTTTAGAAGACCTTCAAAATCAGTACAAGGAATCAACTGCCTTGTTGCATGAGGGGTATGAAAAGAAGTATCAACAGCTTTCTGTCGAGAAGGGCTACGACAAACTCCTTACTGGGTATGATGTCAGGGAGAGGACCCTAAAGGGAGAAGTTGAAGCTTGTAGACAAATTGCTGAGCTGCTGGAGCAAGAGAATAATAATTTGCAGAAAGAGCTAGCACAATATAAGTCTGCAGCCTCTTCTTCAACAACGGTAATCCCAGTGACTGATGAGGGATTTTCCTTCTTAGAGGTTGAGAATGCCAAATTAAGGCAAGAGTTGGATATCCTGAGAAGGTCCGGTACTTCTACTTCTACTCGGGGACGAGGAAGAGGTTCTCGTGGGCGAGGAAGAGTTGCCCAGGATGTTGTCGAGGAACGAAGTACTCCACCTGCTCGGGGTCGATCAAGAACTCCTCGTCATAGTATTGAAGAAGCTCGTACTCTGTCAACATTGGAAACTCAAGTATACCAATTGAATGCAAAAGATCGGGCTTTGTCTGAATTGTCCAAGAAAGTTAGAGACTTGGAACTAGAAATCTCTACAAAAGAAAGAATCGGAGTTGGAGACTAATAAACTTTTCATCCAGAATCTTCATGCGAAACTTGAGAGGTTAACATTCCAATTCCATAAACAGCCCAGGGAGTTTTGGATGGCTGGATATAACGAGGCGCTATTCCATTTAGATGCTCGTATCCAGAATGCCAATAATGAGGGCTACAAACAAGGCTGGCTGAATGCCTTATGTGTGTTGAAACTCGAGCAGGGACACTATTTATGGGACTACTATGATCCTGGATTGCTTGATTTGCCTGTGCCACCGTTCAATTTGGAAATGGAATGGATCCCAGCTCGTGCCATTCCTCGGAGCTTACTTGCTAAATACCTTGGTGACTATAGTTTGCATTCTCATTTTGAGGTATCTCGTCCTGAGCATCTCCTAGATCGACCTTCTGTGATGAACGTCAGGATGCTGAAGGACTTGAACTTCATTAATTCTCCTCAGACTTTAAATGATCCGCCTGCTGGCGAGGAACCTGTATCGAAGACTGAGGGGAAAAAACCAATAGAATAGGAATTTTCGATATAACAGTTAGTACACATATGTAACTTGTAATTTATTTTGAGTTTTAATGAAAGACTTTCATTTTCTGTTTTGCAAATTTGTATTGCTATTGTCTTGTGCTTGTCAACACGTTATATTTATGCATATGTATCTGTTAAAAAGATAACAATATTGTGCTGTTCATCAACCATCTTAGTAATAAAAAGTTATCAGTAATGTTGCTCGATCACTTAATAATAAAGTAATGAGTATAAAAAATGTTTAAAATTTTTCCAACCAACCAAGGTTGTTAAGTTGTGCTCGTCGACCAATTATAGTTAGTGAGAGTTTTTACCCCCGACCAACCATACTTGGTACAGTTTGGAATATTTTATTCTTTGAAAAACTTATTGTATTTTCTGTAATAATCTTACCTCCCGACCAACATAAGTTGGTATTTGAGAGCTTATCTTGTTTCTTACCCAACCAAGATTGGCATTGTTGTTCTTGCTCTTTTACCAACCGTAGTTGGTCTGAGTTCGAACTATCATGTCCACTAGTTCTTTTATCAACCTGAGTTAGTCACGCTAGTGTACGCCTCCTAACCAAAGGAGTATGAGTTCCTAACCAACCGGAGTTGGTATTTCAGGAATATCGTGTTCTTGCTCTTTTACCAACCGGAGTTGATCTGAGTTCGAACTATTATGTCCACAAGCTCTTTTACCAACCTGAGTTGGTCACGCAAGTGTACGCCTCCTAACCAAAGGAGTATGAGTTCCTAACCAACCGGAGTTGGTATTTCAGGAATATCGTGTTCTTGCTCTTTTACCAACCGGAGTTGATCTGAGTTAGAACTATTATGTCCACAAGCTCTTTTACCAACCTGAGTTGGTCACGCAAGTGTACGCCTCCTAACCAAAGGAGTATAGTTTGTTCTCGCCCTTTTACCAACCAGAGTTGGTCGTGGGTTTGAACTATTGTGTTGTTTTTACTACTGAGCAGCGTAGTGTTGCACACTAATATTCCCCGAAAAACTTTCAATAAAAGGAGATAAGATGGAGAAATATCAACGTTTTATTCATATTGATGGAACTGCTTTACATTTTACATCACTGATAATACTTGCGTAGGTGTTCAGCATTCCATGCATTCTTAAATTCCTCTCCTTCTAGAGTCGCTATTCGGTAGGTTCCTGGTTGAACAACTTCTGTAACTCGGTAAGGTCCATGCCAGTTTGCTTCCAACTTATTGTGCTTCTGAATGACCTTCTTTAGCACGTAATCCCCTTCTTTTAAGTCGCATTTCTTCACCCTCTTGTTGTAGAACAGAGCTGTGCGTTGTTGGTAAGCAGCATTCCTAATGGCTGCCTCTTCTCTAACTTCCTCGAGCATATCCAAATCCAATCTTCTCATTAAGTCGCTGACCGGGGAATTGAAATTCAGCACTCTATGTGTTGGAAGACCCAACTAGGAAGGTATTACAGCCTCACTACCAAATGCCAGCATATATGGTGATTCTCCAGTTGCTGCTCTAGGTGTTGTTCGGTAAGCCCACAATACTGACTGTAGCTCATTAATCCAATTAGCTTTAGCCTCACTTAGCCTCTTCTTCAAACCATTTAGTAATGTTCTGTTCGTCACTTCAGTCTTCCCATTGCTTTGAGGATGGCCTGGTGCTGAATGAGTCTTCAAAATGTTTGACTGATGACAATAGGCGGCAAACTCCTCGTTATCAAATTGTGTTCCATGGTCTGTGATGAAAGCATGAGGGAGACCATATCGGCAAATTATGTTCTTCCAAATGAACTGGTATACCTTCTCATACGTCATATAAATAAGTGGCTCAGCTTCTACCCACTTAGTAAAATAATCTACTGCAACGACGCGGTATCTGAATCTTCCTCGGGTCGTTGGCAGTGGTCCAACCAAATCAATTCCCCATATGGCAAAGGGCCAAGGGGAAGTTATGGGTGTCAACAATGCTTGTGGAGTTCGTCGGATGGAGGAAAAACTTTGGCACTTGTCACACTTCTTGGCATACGCTATACAATCAGCCCTCATCGTCGGCCAGTAATACCCCTGCGTCATCACTCTTTGCAAAAGTGTCCGACCTGCCACATGTGCTCCACAAGACCCTTCATGGATCTCTTCAATAAATGCTTTCACCTCGGAGGGATGTACACATCTCTGCAAACCTACCATAATTCCTCGTCTATACAAAACACCATTAGTTAGTACATACCGAGCAGCTTTAAATTTCAATTTCTTGGCAGCAAGCTTGTCCTCCGGCAATTCTCCCTCCTCAATATATGCCCTGATGGGATCCATCCAAGATGGTTCCAAATCAAGGGTAATAACATTCATCGTCAGGTCTTTATCTATGCTCCTATTTTCTAATACTTCAATCGGTATTGTTCTTCACAGCTCGGTACGAGTAGCTGATGCTAGTCGGGCCAGTGCGTCTGCTTGTGCATTTTCCATTCTCGGTATTCTGATCAACTGAATGGCATCAAATTCTGCCAACAACTCCATCGCCTTTACATGATACTTAATCATTAATTCTCCTTTGACTGTATATGTTCCCATCATCTGATTCACAATTAATTGAGAATCACGGAATACCATCACTTGTTGTGCTTCCATAATCTTTGCTAAATTAAGACCTGCTATCATAGCCTCATACTCAGCCTCATTATTGGAGGCTTTGAATTGGAATCGCAGGGCATATTCCATGTCAATATTGTCTGGGGTTTTCAAAACAATTCCTGCCCCACAACCTGTTGTGCAAGATGACCCATCTACATATAATCTCCATGTAGGTAACTCGTCTTCAAATTTCTTATCTGACAGAGTTCCTCGGTGAAATATCTGCTATTTTCTTTCATCCTCCCCTGGCAATTTTTGCTCCTCGTCGACCATCTCTTCTCGCCCTTTTACCAACCGGAGTTGGTCTGGGTTTGAATTTGATGATATTTCTACATCCACAAGTCCTTTTACCAATCGAGGTTGGTCTGGACTTATGTCTGTTGATCCTGTAACATCCACAGGTTGGTCAGCGAGCATCTTTTGTTCCTCGGGGGTATCAGGATATGTAAACTCTGCTATAAAATCTTCTATAGCTTGCCCTTTTAATGACGATCTGGGTTCATACACAATATCATATTCACCGAGCTCTATTGCCCAGTACATCAGTCTCCCTGATTTTTTTGGCTTATGAAGGGCTTGTCTCAATGGCATGTCGGTATTCACGATGATGGTATGAGCCTGGAAATAAGGCCTCATTCTTCTACTTGCTTCAATTAATGCCAATGCCAATTTTTCCAGCTTTGGGTACCTGATCTCTACACCTCGGAAAGCCTTACTTGTGTAATAAATTGGCTTCTGGACTCCATTCTCCAATCTGATCAATGCCGAGCTGACTGCATTCTCTGATACTGCCAGGTACAAATACAATTTCTCTCCCATTACTGGCCTAGATAACAATGGAGGTGCTCCCAAATATTTCTTCAAGTCTTGAAAGGCTTTTCACATTCATCATTCCACTCGAAAGTTTTTCGAAGTGTTTTGAAGAATGGGAGGCATCAATCAGTTACTCGGGATACAAATCTGTTGAGCGCTGCAACTCGTCCTGTAAGACTCTGCACCTATTTCTTCGTCGTTGGAGATCGCAACCCTAAAAGAGCTTTGATATGTGCTGGATTTGCCTCAATGCCTCACTGGTTGACGATGTACCCGAGGAACATTCCTTCTCGTACTCCAAAGGTGCACTTCGTCGGGTTGAGCTTCATCTGGTATTTATCCAGTTGATCAAAGGTCTGACCTAAGTCAACTAGATGATAAGCATCTTTCTTTCTCTTTGTCAGCATATCGTCAACATAGACCTCCATATTGCAACTGATTTGTTCGGCAAAAACCTTGTTCATCAGCCGCTGGTATGTCGCTCCTGTATTTTTCAAACCAAAAGGCATAACATTATAACAATAAGTTCCCCTAGGTGTAATAAAAGAAATGCTTTCCCTGTCTTCAGGTTTCATTTTGATCTGGTTGTATCCAGAGTAAGCGTCCATGAAGCTGAGCAGCTCGTGTCCCGAGGTAGCATCCACTAGTTGGTCAATTCTGGGCAATGGAAAGTGATCCTTTGGGCATGCCTTGTTGAAATCGGTGAAATCAACACACATTCTCCATTTATTATTTTTCTTCTTTACCATCACCACATTTGCTAACCAGTCTGGATATTTCACATCTTCAATGAATTGGGCTTTCTGGAGTTTCTCGACCTCCTCTTGTATGGCTTGATTCTTCTCGGGACTAAACACTCTTCTTCTCTTCATTACAGGCTTAATCTCCTTATTCGCATTGAGCTCATGACATAAGAAGTTCGGATCTATTCCTAGCATGTCCTCATGACTCCATGCAAAAGTTTTCTTTCTGTTTCTCAAAAACGTTATCAACTCCTGTTTTATTGAAACATCCAACGATGAACCTATCTAGGTTACTCGTTCAGGGTGTTCGTCGTCCAGAATAACATTTTCTGTAGATTCCACCACCTGTCCTTTTACAAGTTGGGATTCATCTCTGGGATCAAGTGTTTCAATTTCTGTACCATCCTCCACCTGGTAGGTAGTAGTCTTTTTCCTTGACTCTTCAAGCTCCTCTTGCTCGGCAGATGAATAATAGCATTCCCGAGCTACTTTCTGATCACCTTTCACAACTCCCACTCCGAAATTTGTAGGGAATTTTAACCACTGATGTACTGTAGACGGAACTGCTTCGAACTTCTTCAAACCAACTCGTCCCATGATGATGTTGTAAGCTGATTGCACATTCTTATCCATCACAAAGAAGCGTATTCTTTCTGTTCGACAAGCAGGCCAAGTTCCAATGAATATATCCAACTTGATCGTCCCAAGTGGAAAAACTTTTTCGCCAGCAAAACCCAATAGAGGTCTGTGATAAGGTTCTAATTGAGATAATTTCAAATTTAAACTGTCAAAGCATGAATAGTACATGATGTCGGCCGAACTACCATTATCTACCAGCACCCTTGAAATCACTACTTCTTTCATCCTCATTTTGATCACCAAAGGGTCATCGTGAGGGTAAAGAACACCTGCCAGGTCATTTTTTGAAAAGCCAATGACCAGCTTCTCTTTGTTTACCTTCCTCGGGCGATCCTCCTCAGCCAAATTTATTCGCTGAATGTACGAGCAAGCTTGAGCCTCTCCGAGGTAAGCCTTTCTTTCTGCAGTAAGGTCTCCTCCTCCTGCATCTCCTCCTGTAATAACATTACAATCAAATGATCCAAAACGTATGGAAAATACCTCTCGTTCTGGCTGCCTTGGCTTCTTGGGAAGATCGGGGTCATCATCTGGATCATCTTCATGGTCTCTCTTCTTTTTCTCCTCTGCTCGACGAGGAGATCTAGACCTCTCCCTAGTTCGGTCATTATTCCTTTTTTCACCTCCCCGATCAACATACTTTGCTAGCTTTCCTCTTCGGATGAGTGTCTCAATCTCGTTCTGAAGAGCTATACAATTTTTGATCATATGACCATGATCTTTATGGAACTCGCAATATTTCTCCCTGTTCCTTGAGTCAGGTTCTGACCTCAGTTTCTTCGGCCACTTTACTTCCTCGTTATTCTTGATTTCTTCCAAGACATGATTAATACCCATTTATAAAGGAGTATAATTATCGAATTTTTTCTGAACTTCCCATGACGACCTATTATTCTTGGAATGCTTGTCACCACCATTTCCCTTATGCTCTTTCTTCTTAGATTTGTCGACTTCCACCTTGGTTTCTTTATCCATATTCTTCTTTGCAGCCATAGCCTCCTCGGCATTCATGATTTTGGCCGCTTTTGCCATCAACTCTGACATAGTTGTAGGTGGATCTTTGGCCAAAGTGTAATACAACTTATTAGGCAACAACCCACTCATCAAGGCGGAGATTGCTGTCTTTTCTTCATAATCTATGACTTTCAGCTTCTCGTTATTGAAACGAGTTATGTAATCTCTAGTACTCTCACCAGATTTTTGTCTAACACTTAACAAGTGTGCTACTCTTTTTACTGGCTTTGCTCCAAAATAGAAATTACCAATAAACAACTCGGCCAACTGAAAGAAAGTTGAAATCTTACCCCGAGGAAGATTGTTATACCATATCTGGGTAGATTCGGTAAGAGTTCCCGAGAATGCTCTGCATCTCATCTCGTCGGGGACAACATAGATGTCGGCAGCAGCTTGATATTGCTCTATGTGAAGAACAGGATTTGTCTTTCCATCATATTTAGGAGTCACCACGGGTTCTTTAAATTTCGACGGTGTAGGAAAATCCACAATGGCCTTTACGAAAGGTGTCCCTTAAACAAAAGTTCGTTGTAGGGCGTTCCTCGCCTTAGCCATTTCTCCCAATCTATCCTCCAACCGCTGAATGGAACCTTTCCACGCATCATTTCCCTCCTCGGGCCTATTAGTTCGAGCAATTGATTGTTCTGAAGTAGCTTCTTGAGATCTCTCTTGACGAGCAACTGGTCGTGATTGTGCTGATCCTTCTCTTAGATCTGATGGTTGTCGAAAACTCCTCGACGTGACCTTAGGTGGACTCTTATTCCTCCTGGGGCCTAGTCGACTGAAAGGAGACGCCCTGCTCAGTCTTTCCAATGCACTGGTCCTCTCTGGAGAGAGAGTAACACGTTGCTCAGTATATGTGGCCCTTATCGATGAAGTTTGCCCAGGTTGATAAGAGAAATCATCAGATTCCTCATTACGATACGTCTCTGTACGCCTGGATCGTGAAGAAGGTAAATAGGTTTGCCTCTGACCACTTCGTTGTCCCGAAGGTGACGGTGCTATGCCATGAAGGGTTTGTATGAGTTGCCGCATTGTTTCTTGCATGGCGGTTTGTCCTTGAGCCAAATTCGTCATGATTCCAGCCAGATCTGGAGGAGCAGAAGGATTTGGAGGATTTCCAGTATTTCCAGCGTTTCGATTGCTGGATTCCGGATTATCTGCCATTGATGATGAATGAAGTTTTGTGAAAAACGATAACAACAGTCGTTCCCACAGAAGGCGCCAATCTGTTGATGTAAAAAACTAGATTACTCTAATTATTCAATCACAGATAAATAAATGAGAGAAAGAATTTTAAAGTGGTTCAGCCTTATAAGAATGGCCTACGTCCACTGTTATGTTATTGCTGAGTGTTTAGGAATTCTCGATTACCAGTGCTATCAAGAAATTCCGGTCCCCTTGAATGAGGGTGATACAAGGTATTTATAGCCCTTAGGCTGTACATGAAAGGGTGATACATTTAATGATATACATATGAAAGGGTAACTCATTTAATGCTCTTCAAGCGTGTGCGTCAAGATGATAAGCATTCAATGAATAGTTGACCTGTTGATTATCTGGCAATCAATGCTGTAGTCGAGATGCAACTCGAACCGCCTTTGTTGCTCGTCGTTCAAGAGTTCCTCGGAGCGATGGAGTTCCTCGGAGGACTGGTGTTCCTCGGAGTGCACATGTTGCTCGGGGTGAATATGACTAGGTCGGGGGGATGAACTTCCTCGTTGCTATTGTGCCACGTAGATTGACACGTGTCTTCTTATTATCCGTCCACATCAGCATACTAATTTTGGTATCAACAGTATCCTTCAAATTGGAATATTTTAGTTCAACTTTCTCAAAGAAATTTGGTTTGATTGTTCTATTCTCTTCTATTTTATTTTAGTAGCCTTGATTATTTGTTCATCATGTTTAATATCATGTTAGGCTAAATCCCCTTTCAAGGGGTGGGGTGAACCCTTATTTGATATTATTTTAATTTAATTATTTTGATTACTTGAAAATTCCCTTTGAATATTAATTTTGATCCCTCGCCCTTAAATTTACGCCTCGAGAGAGGGTAAATTATTTTCGAGAGAAAATTAAAATTCTAAGTTATAATACCCATTTTAGATTCGAACTAGAGATATGGGTTTCTTAAGTGTGGTGTTATTCCTTAAATTTCAATTCTAATTTCATTTGCTATGATTTATACAAATTTTAATCGATCTATCCTAGCGGGTGATTAATTAAAAGGAGTGTAGATCTATTTTCTAGAGTTGTGGGTGAGTTAAACTTAATTTTCTAAAAGATTACTATTAAAATTATACTTGCAACGAGAGTTGATTTATAATTTTGATATTAATTTGGGAGAATTCAAATAATTAAATTAATTAATTAGAATAGTTAAAATTTGTGGTTTAGTCTCATTCCTTGATTGTTCTCACATATTATTTACCTCACTTTATCTCTTATTTTTGTGTTAGACTTTGTTTTTCATTTTAGTCACTTTTTAGTTAGTTGTTTTCATCTCTCATTTAGTTTAGTGTTATTTCACTTCTTCTCACCCAAAAATTGTTTTAATATTTGAAAAGCTTAAAAAAAATTAGAAAAAGCAAAACTCCCAAAAAGAAAATAAAAAGTGAATTACAATTGTTTTTCACTCGCTTTACTCCCTTGAAGTGAATTGATACCCTTACTTACTGCTAGGGGTGTTTGTGGTCCGCTCCGGTTCGGTTTTGAGATTTTTTTGGACTGGACCGACTTAGTCGGTCCTCTAAAAAAGTGGATCGAGACCGGACCAATAATATTGGTTAACCGACCCTAGTCGGTTCGATTTTTATAGGATCGGTCCGGTCTAACCCGTCGGTCTTCACATTAATGAATTACATAATTTATAATGATGAAAATATACCCGACTATATTTTTTCCAAACATTAAAAATCAAAAAATATCAAAATTTACAATTAAAACAAACCGAGTATTGATCAAACTGTAATTTAAACTAATCAAATATTGAAATATATATTTTCACTATCTATTTATCTTATATATATACATATATATGTAAAAATATATTATTTTATATAGAATCGGTCCGGGTCGGTCCTAACAGGGTTTTTAAAACTATAATCCGTGGATCAGACCGACTAGATTGGTCCTCTAAAAAAATAAACCGAGACATGACCGATTAAGAAAAAAGACCGAAAAAAAGAGTCGGTTAGGTCCGTCAGTCCGGTCGGTTTTTTGAACACCCCTACTTACCGCTACACTTTAGATTGGATTATTTTGTAGGTATTTGAGGATTTTTTACTATATGAGCTTTTCAAGCAACGACGAAAAATATACCGAAAAGTTCTCTTTATCACTATTCATAAAAGGTTGTGACTATTCATGAAAGGGTGTGTTTATTCGAAAATGGTGTACTCCCCTCCTTCATTCTCTAGAATCTTAATTTTGGAGGGTCTATTCTTCGTCATTTCTCCTTCTCTTCTTGAGTCAATACATGAGAGAGTACAATATGTAATTTCAATTTGCTGGATTTTTATTTATTGAAGTGTTGCTTTTACAAAGAGAATAAAAAGAATTGAACTAAACGTGTATTAAAAATGTTCGAGAAACTATTTAATATATGTCCCTAAATCATTACTTTTTTTAATATATTCTTCATTTTCTAACACTCTCTCTATCTCTCTCTTTTTATTTTTAATTTTTAATTCTTCTCTCCTCACACCTCCCTCTTTCTCTCTTTCATAATTTGATAAAATTTCAAAAAAAAAATGAAAATTATATATATATATATATATATATATATATATATATATATATATATATATATATATATATATATATATATAGGGGGGAGGTTCAGAAGTGAACATAAAAGATAAACATTTTAATGAACCTTAACAAAAAAAACACCTAACACCCAATCAATTTTAATTCATATGTTGTAATTAGTCCGCGTCAGCGAAAATGGGCACGCATGAGACACGCGCAAGCGGCAACGGACACGTGCGTCACACGCATGTCCATTGCCGCTGGCGCGGACCAATTACAACATAAGAATTAAAAATAATTGGGTGTTACGTATTTTTTATTAAGGTTCATAATAATGTTCATCTTTTATGTTCGCTTCTGAACCTCTACTTATATATATATATATGTGTATGTTTGTGGGGAATCAAATATGATATATATTCACATGAATGAAAATTCAAACAACAATAAAAATTAACACAACATACTTACAGACCATACGAACAAAATTAATGTCGAGCCTTATGTTTAACACAATTTTCTTAAGACATATTCATCCCCTCGTCGGTGTCCAAGGTTTGATGAACGTTTGTCTATTCTAAAAAGCCCTTCATCACATAAAAATACTCAAAAAAGGAGTTCCAATGAGTGTCGTCGGAGCTCCGACAGTGAGGGGTGGGGCGGGAATGCCGCTAGCGCAGACCTTTAAAAATAAAAGAATATTGATTAAATAGGTGTTTGAGGGAATTATTTGAGAAAAATAAAAAAAACTTGGACTGAATTTGTATTAAAAAATATTCGAGAGACTTTTTGATAATTGATCCATGATTTTATTGTACAACCTAATTATCAAACAAAATATGAAATATGAATTAAGTAATATTATCTTTTTCAAGAGGACCTATTTAAATTCCATAATAAGTACATCTATTATGCAGGACCAAGATAAACTCAAATAAATAAATGGCTCAGATGTAAGGATAAGTATACATTCAAATTTTCTGTTTAATTAGGCCATATACCAAGACTTGTACAATTTGCAAAATTAGGTCATTTTCATCTCAACCGCACACAATTTGAAATTCAAATTAGACATATTATTTTGTTTTAAATGATCCTCTCATTCGCCCCCTCTAATTATCTATCTCACGTGCTCTTTTAGATCATTCACAATGGGATGCTAAAATCCAAGAGAAATTGTAATTTTACAAATTTTGAGGCCTGTAATGGTGGGTTGAAGTGGACAAATTACGTAGATGAATTTGTAGTGGTTCTTTAAACTTGTTGATCGGCTATAGAATTTGTAAAGGCTTCTTACGAACTTCATTTGTTCGTAAGAATTCCTACGAACTTCTGAAATTCATTGAAACTCCTACGAACAAATGAAGTTCATAGAAAATTCGTATCAAATATAAATAATCAATTTTAATTAGATATTTGAGTTCTTACAAACAACATTAGTTCGTAACAATTTATAAGAACTAATGTTATTTGTAAGAAATATTTTATATTTCCTACGAATAATATTAGTTCGTAGGAATCAAACTTACAGTTTTTCTATCCTCCACCTTTATGAAATTTATCCCTCGTGAAAGTTAAATTCACTATTTGATTTTGTATACTTACCTTTCTAAATCATCCACCATTGTGGATACTCTTACATTGTATACTTCAATCACAATGTGTTCTAGTGTATCTTTGAGACTACTTGCATTTTCGCATGATTTTTGACCAATTGAAAGATCGAGTTCTTTTATCTTTCATAAAAAGGTTTTAAATTAACATTTTTTGCCCAAAACAATATTATATTCAACTATTAACCTTTGAACTTTCTGTTAATTTTTTTCATTCCTTTCTCACACAGCCCGGTGATAATGGAAGATGGTAGCTCTTAGAGTAGCATTCAATTCTCTATTATTTCTTAATTTCCTTGACGAATCACCAAATTTTATAGTTGCCCACCCTATCAACATAACTTTTTTTAAATCATCCCAAGAGGATTTCATTAATGTAACAGAGGTAACAAAAAAGAAGAACAACTTAACCCAAACAGGCTCGAGTTAATTAGAAGGAGAGAAGAGAAAAAAACGTAAAAAAATAAGGAAAATAAGACAAAGCCTAGACAAATACTTTTACTACAACCGAAAAGTTTTGGGGTCTGCACACGACATATCCCAGCAACAAAATCAAGAAACTAGTACCGAAGGCACCAAAGGGCGAGTCACTCCGAACAAAGTCTGTGCACAAGACAAATAGACTGTGGAATAATGTGTGACAAACACGTCAAAAACACCAACGCTAAGGAGGGAGACTCAAACTCTAAGGAACCTAATAAAAGGTAGACCTTAGTTAAAGTGGGAGAAACCCAAAAAGCCACGGAGACCTTCTGAGTCTCAACCCCGAAGGAACAACCGTTGGGACAGTTGAACCACAGCCCCCAGAACCCGATTGCTATAACAAAAGAGGATAGGACAGTCACAAAGATGTCGAAATAAATAACTCTAAATGGACCCTGCAAATAAAACAAACAACAACAAAAAATAAAAACATAGTCAAATAACGTATCTTCAAAATTATAAAGTCGATCTACCACCAAAAGGGTGGTTCTTGTCGCAATCATTATGATCTGTTCTTTGAGAGGATCTTTCACAGTCGAGGAGACCGATACATACGAGTCACCATTACGACTAACCAAATTGGAAAAGGCCCACGAGACGCGCTTGAATTTTTTTACATCACAGCTTATAAACCTTTTAAATTTGAGGAACGAATGTGTATTTCCCCGGCTCTCACCAGAAGTGAGAGGGGAGAGTGGTGGCCGGAGCAAAAGGGGAGGGATGGAGATTTAGGGCCGGTTGTATATTTTTTTTTTTTTACAGAGGTGAGAGTTTTTACCTTACTCGGAGTGTTTTTCGTATGGGTATAATCAAGGGCGGAATTAGTGGTCGGCTTGGGGGGGCTCCAGCCCGCCCCTAAAAAAAAAAAAAAAAAAGTAGTGTTAATTATTAAAAAAAAAAAATGTAGTGTTAAAATTTAACTTCAGCCCACCCTTAATAGGAATTTTGATGATTTTCGTCAAAATGTTTTAAATAACCTCAAAAAAATTCGGCTCGGGGGCTCCCGCCCCCGAACCCCCGACGTTAGCCCGTCCCAGCGTCAAATCCTGGTTCCGCCACTGGGTATAATCTTTTTCTATCAACATAACTTGGAAAGCTGTAATTTCCATCACCCACACAACATGCAAATTTTATTTTTAAAAAAAACTTGAAAATGATAAACCCTTTGTCACCTCCACTTGTTCAATATGCTTACCCGGTACCACTTGTTCAATATACTTTGCATCTGACAAAAAAACAATCCAACTGTTCTTCTAGGTGACTTTTACTCCATCTAAACTAATATGCCTCAAATCCAAGATCCTTTAATTCACAAAAATCACTAGCTTCTCTAAATGCCTTGGTCTGTCAATTTTTTCTACTCTTTCCACTGCATTTCTTTTAGGCCCCATTTGATTGTTTCAAAATTATAAAATGAACCATTTATTAATTCTTTCATTTACAAATTAGCCCATTAATCATTTACAAATTAGCCCATTAATTATGTTTAGTTTCATTGATATAATGGTTCAGTAATTGTCTCATTTTAGCTCACGTGTAAAATCTCAAATTGAAGAATTTCACAAAAAACGTGAAATACATCCATTTGAAATAAGAGCATTTCACAAATTTTCATAAATTTTATCCCGAATGCTCATCCCTATTCGTAGGCTCTCTCTCTCTCTCTCTCTCTATCTATCTATCTATCTATCTATATATATATATATATATATATATATATATATATATATATATATATATATATATATATATATATATAGAGAGAGAGAGAGAGAGGGAGGCTCACCTACATCATGCACTATACATCACACCGTACATCACAACTAATTCTAGGCCCTTGAAAACTTTTTTTTCAAATTTTATATTTTTCCCTTGAAATTAACCTTCCAATAAACCCATATGCAAAAAATTAGGTCAAAATACATTTTGTAGCTATTTTTAAAAAATCCACAAAAAACTGTTGGCGCAGACCCTTAAAAATAAGGTATTTTTAGCAGGTTTTTGTGGATTTTTTAAAAATAGCTACAAAATGTTTTTTTACCTAATTTTTTGCATATGGGTTGATTGGAAGGTTAATTTCAAGGGAAAAATATAAATTTGAAAAAAAAAAGTTTTTTAGGGCCCAGAATTAGGCGTGATGCATGGGTGATGTATAGAGCATGATGTAGGTGAGCCTTCTCCTATATATATATATATATATATATATATATATATATATATATATATATATATATATATATATATATATATATATATATATATATATATATATATATATTGTTTTTAACTTTTTTTATTGGTTAAACCTTAACATCAATTTTAGATTACCAAACATCATGTAAAATTGGATTTAAACTCATTTCAAATCCACTCATGTACAATTCACTAATTCACAGTGAACCAATTAACATAATTAAACAATTTACACAACCAAACAGGGACTTAATGTTTGTGATAATTTCGTTAGTGTCCCATACATAGCCATAGAATCATAAAATTTTGGCCCGAACAATTTTAACAGACTCCTACCATTGTTTATATAAACTTATTTGACAATTTGATCTTTAATCTAATGATTTCGATATATTTTCTAGACAATTTTGTTTCCAATAAAAAGACTACATGGTAATTCTCCCTACGTATTAATTCACATGTAAATCAAATTGTCAATGGGTTCTCCATCCCTCAAATTTTCTTTTGTTTTCCTTTACATTTGATATTATTTGTTTAAATATTTTTTGTAGGCTTTAATGGAGGTTACTAATTGACAAAAGTGGGCCTGGAGGGGGTCGTGGATGGTTTCAAATGCACTAAGGAGCGAGAATGGTATAAGGCTTACTTTGCCGCAAAAAGGCCATTGGCATTTGAACAGTCGTTGAATTTGAATGAAATCCCACAGGTTGTTCGCACGTATCTACAAAGGTATAATTGGGAGGATTTTATTTCAGTGTCGGGGCAGACGAATGAGAACTTAATGAGGATGTTTTATGCCTCGTTTTTGGAGAAGAATAACAACTTTTGAGGCGTTTTGCATGGTATTACTGTGGCATTCTCATGGGAGAGTCCCCAATATTTGTATCAAGTTGACTACCCCACGAACTTTGAATTCCCGTTAGACGAAAGGATATTCACTAAAGAGGAGATGATCAGTTACCTGGCGCCTAGGAATAGGTAGACAAAGGACACATTCAAGTATATATTCATGTCTGATCTACAGAGAGTTCTTCATCATATCAATGTTTATTGCATCATGCTGACCAAGACTACGTCTGATGTCCGCTTAAGCATGTTGCCTTTATCTATGTGCCCCTTAAAGGCACGGGCAATATCAATTTGCCCGATCTCATTATAGACTCTATGTTGAATGCAGCTGTTGAGAATGCGGACACATTTTCTCTCCTATATGGGGTGTTGGTCACCTACATTTGTCGAGCATTCGGGTGCCTGAGTTGGATAACGATCGCAGACGTGCTGGCCCCAAGGCTTTCGGGTAACATTTTATTAAGAAATGATTGGGCCATTTTTTGGAGGAACGGTTGCTGATGGAGAAGAAGGTTTTGGTGCCACCGTGTTATGAGTTAAATGTGGAGGAGGATATTAGGGCGATAGAGCAAGATGTCGAGTTTGATGAGGTCGAGGAGGATTCGATGAGTTTATCATCACTAGGCCGACAAATTTTCACTCCACATAACCAATTTTTAACATTTGAGGCCCAGTACAATCGTGATCGTGCTCAAACCCAATCAGTGTGTTGGAGGGATTTTCAAATGTTACAGCAAATGCAACTAGATGTTTATAGGTTGTATGCCAGTGTGAACACGGTTCCACTAACCTATTTCAATGATACATATGCAGTATATGATCTTTTGGTGTGTCTGCTTTTCTGATATAGTATGAAGGTTGTGCAGCGCATTTTAGCGTTTTCTTAGAGTGTATTGATGTACTGTCATATATTAATAAACCCTTTGTAATAAGACTTTCTTATATTGATGGCATATTACATTTTTTTCATTTTATTGTCATTAATGTTATTTTGTATATTCTGGTTGGTTTATGTTAAAATGTTTTGTAGGCTCACCATTACACTCATCAAGACCACTTTGTAGACACCTCCGTACACCTTCACAGTGTCCAAACAAAGTCCCTTCAAACCTCTGACCCTCGGTCCCACTTCAAACCCTAATCGGAGAATAACATGATGTTTTTTGAGAACTATTTGACTTTGTTCAACTCTCGAACCTAAGATTATCTCAACACACTTACATAGAAATCTAAATCTACTTTACAACGGTCTCGACCATGCGCGAAAAGGACTTCACATTTTACAAGCATATTACAAGAAAACTAACACGAGAACAATCAAACGCTTTTCGAGCTCCGTTTGACTTGGTCAACTCTTGTACCCAAGAGTATGTTAATGCACTTTCCATATAGCTCTGAATTTTATTTTTAATGGTACGCAAATCAGACTTACAATTTTCATTTTATGGTCATTTTATCGAAAAGTCCAATTCATCATGCCTATAGGCACACTCCTCCCCTTGCCTGTTGGAAGGAGAAACATTGCTTGGCCGCCAAGTCTGGCAACCCTTCTGGCAGACATACTAGCTCCTATGGCGGCCGACACCCCTCAGGGGCATCTTGGTCATTTTGGCCTTTGAGAGTTCCCTATTTAAGTAAACCCTTACTTTATTATTTCAGAGCATGCATCCTCATAATTCATGCAGCAGCCCTATTACACTACTCCGGAAAACATTATTTTACACCCCCTTACATCACCACTTGACATTACCATCCACCACTCCACCACCATCCAAAATTAGATTACAAGGTCTAAACCCTTTTCATCTTACTTTGCTAATTTATTATCATTTCACATATTTCATTACTTAAAGCACATTTTCTAGTTAATTCTTATTTTCATCATCAATAACATGTTTTATTATCTATATATCCTTAAACTTATTTTTCATAAATTCAAAAACCCAAGAGGGGGGATTATCCTATAATTCCCAAATTATAGTTTTTTTCTCAGTTTTCTCACACTTTCACAACTTTTGCACACTTTTTCATAAAAAGAGGAACTCTAATTTTGGATTATGGGTTAGACTTAACTCCCCCATTCAAACTACGTGAAATTTGATGTCGATTTTGGTTATGCAAACGTCTCAATATTATTTTGGTACTTGAGTACTCTTTTATTTATTTCACTTTATATTATCCTTATATATTTTTTAGTCAGTAATTTATTTATTTATTTATCAATCCCTTTGACATGCGTATCCACTTGTTCATCGTGAGTCACGATCCGGTGCATGGCGTACAGTTTATCTATTATTACTTATTCTCATTTTTAGCGGTCCCGTTGACATGCATATTCACTTGTTCATAGTGAGTCACGAACCGGTGCATCACTCATATGTGTGTGTGTGTGTGTGTACATCTATGTATTTACTCATTTTACTACTTTTTGGCTATCCTGTTGAAATGTGAATTCACTTTTTCATAGTGAGTCACGATTCGACGCATCCCTCATATCTTAGCAATTTTTAGCGATCTCGTTGAGATTCTTATTCACTCTTTCATGGTGAGTCATGATCCAGAACATCTCTTATATTGTGGCTATGTTTTATTTATTTTATTTTCTTGTAGTTTTACTATTTAGAATGATTTTTTCCCGTCCTTTCTCTGACGCGGACACGATGATTTCTCTCCTCACACATTGTTCACATGTATATGCATTTTTCAGCATAGATATTACACATATGATTACATGTTTTAGGAGAAAGAGAAAATTTTATTGCGCATGAGAGATTACAAGGGAGGAATAGGTTCCTAACACCTTCTCATTCCGTAACATAGTCATCGAGCCCATGATTTATTTGGTTTTGTATGCATCAGTAGTCTTATTTATGTTGTCTCTTCAGGGATGGCTACCTCTTTTGCCTATTTTGAGTAAAGTAGGCTCACGACTCTAATCGCTACGTATTCACACACCCTCACACCTTGATAACGACCGCTTCATATCCCTTATAACCTATGAACTCTACATGAGCGGTTGGAGGAGAGTTTTTCCTCCTCAAATCTCCAGGGTCGGGATGGCCACAATGACGACTATAGTGGGGATTATTTTAGAGGATTAGACTCTATTTACATGGGCTTTATTTTTTTCCTTTATTTATTTTTCCCACATATGTATATATGTTTCCACTTGTATATTCTTCTTTCCTCTTATCTCCATATGTTATTTATGACATGCTCATGTTACACTATCCATGTATATTCTTTCTCCACCACACGTGTCTTCTCATCACATGTCTATACCATATTTTCCATCACATGCTTCATGCCACTTGTATATATCCATACTTTATCCCCTTGTATGTATCCCATGTTTCACATTTACTTGTACATATTTACCATATTTTAATTCACTTGTCAACATTTCACATAGTCCTTTTCACTTATATTTACCCATGCTTATTCCCACTTATATATATTTACATGCTTTGTGTTTATATTTCAAATCACTTGTACATGTCTCTATGTTTTCCTTACTTACACATATTCTATGTTACTCCCACTTTGTACATATATCCATATCACTTGTGTATATCCACATGTTTATCAACTTGTATATATTATCGTGCTTTGTTCACTTGTATAAAATCCATGCTACTTGTACATAATTACTCACTTTACCCCACTTATGTATTTATCTCTTTATCACATGCCACTCATCTATACTTCCATGAATTACTCCTTGCTTAGCAGTGGTACATATCCTCTTAGCATAGATAAAACTTTGCATAAATATACTAATTAAGACCCATGCATTTTGCATACTACATCAAGCGAACATTACATATTGACCCTATAGTTATCCCATTCCAGGGAGTCAGTTTATGATAGGTTGTCGGCTCTGCGGGGAATGGTTAACCTAAGAGATTTTACTCCCACCTTCCATTGGCCAAATACCCTCGATGTATATCAAACGACCCCCCTTCATCATACTGCTTAACCGAACTCATGATGAGAGGTATATAGCAGGAATTCATTTATGTTCATTGCATATATCGAATTCTCTCTTACATGTATCATCAGCATGAGGTATATCGTTAGGCAATTCACATACATACCCTATTTTTCTCCCAGATTCAGACCGTCTACGACATTTCACTTGTATCCTAGAAGGAACATAATACAAGTGAAATTTAATAATAACAACTAAACCGAGGGATTTTTTCCCTTATTGTCCCTTTTTCAAAATAAATTAAAAATAGTTTTTTTTTAAATAAAAATAATTTTTTCCTCTTAGGTGCGATCGCATTCCCATAGCTTGGCTTGACTCTCTATTGTCTAAGATCACTATCAAACCACCTCAAAGCTCTACTCCATCATCAATCACTTCAATAGAAAACAAATGGCCCTACTGCATAATCCTCATGGAGAACCCCAAACATAATGCTAATTCTGAGCCAAATCTGATGGTTGTACTTGCATATAGCTTATTTGCAAAGATTGGCACTCTATAATTAGATGTTTATAAGATGCAAAGAAACATGGGTTAGATTATAGAAATACTATATCCAGAAGTCATGCCTAATGCTGATTTTCCCCGTGATATGGGACCATAAATGCTCAAGTCAATATGGGCTTTTAAAAATATTAATATGCTTCACATGTAACGATACCTCCATTTGTAGTGCTCATCAATAGTCCACTTCTTACACATTTTCCTATACCAAATCTTTCTCAACAAGGGTCTAAATTTCCCATGCCTTATCTTATCGATCCTAAGGAAGAAGAACTCAATCGAGTGAAAGAGTATCTCAAAATCCTTTCTAAGAAATTTGATCAAGTTAATCTCTTGGAAAACTATGTGGACAGCACCTATATGTCTCCCTCCATGAAAGCTAGACTTTTTGAGAACTTCCAGATGCCCAACATAAAAAAAATTAAAGGGAGCCCCCCCATCCCCACCCCCACCCCCCCCCCCCCCCACCCCAATCATGAATCTCTAGAATTACCATCAACTCATGAGTTTACTTGGAGGTACAAAAGATATCATGGACCTAATGTTTTTGCAAACCCTCAAGGAGAAATCCCTCCGCTAGTTCCTGTCATTGGAAGAATCCCAACTCTGTAACTGGGAGATGTTGTAAGAGAGTTCATGGCTATGTAAAAATACAATGAAGAATATGAGGTAACACTCTTAGACCTCAAGGTACTCAAACAACTCCCTGGGGATTATGTTAACAGTTTCATAACAAAGTGGAGAGAAAAAGCTTCCACAATGACCAACCATCCGTCAGAAGAGGAACACATCATAAAAATCCATTTTACCAAACAATATAATGACTTCTTCCAAGGATGCTGAGATGAACAATTCTTTCAATGACAAATGTCTTAACTTTTTCTTCTATTCTTGAGAAGTCATGTAGGTGCAATGATTGTGTAATGGGATATGCCAAAATAAAAACAAAACATGAGCAATTATAAAACTTGCTCTTACAAATTTAATTTCATTTCATTTTAATCTCTATTATTACTTTAGTATTTTTGTTTTTCTTTTCTTGTTTGGTTCCTAAGAATGAGTGTAGGTAAATCGTAATGAAAGATTTTACGTTATTGTCTTTGAGAAGTTATTGTAACATTTTTGGACAATGTAAGTTTTACGTTTGGGGTTATGGGGTCAAACTTTATTTTTCTCAGTGACATGCCACCATTTGCACTATGTTAGAAATATAAGCAAATTTTTTTAAAAAAATAATAAACACAAAAATATTTTTCTTTTTCTTTTATAAAAAACAAAAATATTTTTCATTTTCGTTATTTTTTGAATATATATATATATATATATGGTTATTTTCAATGGTGTGTTGATTTTTCTTTTTACCGATGCACTAAACGATGATGCATTCAGATATAGATTGTATGTGCATATTATGTCATTCATGACATTCCTAAGCTTGGCTATTATCTTAATTCTTAGAAATATCGAGAATTTTAATTCTCAAACATTCTAGCACGATAAAACAACTCTTGATTAGACTTGAATGAATAAGTAGATGTAATATGGAAAAGTTGATCAAAAAATTGGTGACTTATTAACCCTTGTGAGTTTAGAGTCATTCATCTTTGTGAGGATTATATACATTCACTCTTAATTTTTGAAAAGTGTAATTCGTTGTTAATCTCATTATTCTTTGCTTTGTTGAATACTAAAAGAGAACGTTCAGGATTTACAAACTTAAAACTCGTGATTACTTAAGCGGATAAACTAATAAACCTGGAAAGTGATTTAGACCCTCTTTGATATACTACATTATGTCCTTAGCTTAACCTTATTAAACATTTTCACTAGTAAACCCCTTGAGCCTAATTAAATAAGTATTTCATTTGTTAGCCAAATATGGTTACCCTACTCCAATCCTGGAGTATAGCATATATATATATATATATGTGTGTGTGTGTGTGTGTGTGTGTGTGTGTGTTGGAACACGAGGCCCCCAATTTTAAAATTCTTTAAAATAAACGAGATGGTTCAATTAAATTTCTTACTGAAATTCAATTCAAATTTTAATTCAAAACAAACTTCAAATTTTAATTTCTTCCAAATTAAAATTAAACTAAACTAGAAGTGAAATAAAACTACTCAAACATTAACTTTCACTTGCACACAATTAATTTAACACCAGTCCTAACATTTGCCCAATAATAATTAATTCATTTTTTATATAGGTAAAACTAATTAAATTAATTTAAATTCACCCAAACATATTTTAGCACCAAAATAAGCAATATTGCAAATTAAATCAAATTTTATCTTTTTAACTTAAGCGTGCATTTTAGGTGAGTTAAACAAGATAAAAGAAACAATCTCACTACGTGACGATGAACGAGGAAAACCCACAACGGGAAAAATCTCGGACGGTCCTGGCCTAACAAATCCACTAGATACGGCTTTACAATTACAAGACAAAAAGGACTTATAACACTCGACTTGACTCCCTTCAAGCCCCGACACTTCTTCTTGCAAATACCTTTGTCTAGTTGATAACCACGAACTCCATCGCAGTCTTGGAGTCCACCAATGGAGTCACAACGCACCGTCAACCACACATGGTGCCTTTCACCATGTTTCGTAACACAGACGTCTTCTCATTTGTGGGTAGAGAATGAACCCAAACTTTTCTTCTTGTTGGTGTAGAGAAAATTCGGTGCCAAACAAACTCTCCAAGCAAGATATATATAAATGAGAACTTGAATTTAAACTAACATGGGTGCAATTTTTATGTTTTTGGAAATGATTAAATCATTAATGAAGAACACAAAAACATGAACTTTTGTTGGGAGTATTTTTTCTCTCAAAATCTTTGAAAATCTCACAAAAGTTACCTCCAAAAATGCATTTCTCACACTAAGTAAAGCTGGTAGAAATTTAGTGAGAAAAGTGAAAAAGTGGGGAAAACCTAGCAAAATAACTGCTCCCGCTGAAATCTCATTCGAAGTTAGTTCGAACGAGTTGGTTCGAACAAGTTCGTTCGAACGAAACTTCTAACGAGAAAACAGGAAAAAAAATCTGAAATCTCGTTTGAAGTTCGTTCAAATGACTTTTCTATAATATTTCAGGCCTTGATTGTAGTTCATTTCGAGACGAACGCGTGGCCACCAGTTTCGTATTTTTTTTGGATTTTATATAATTTTTCTACGGAAAGGTATTCAAGAACAAAATCTTTAGAACTATGAATTCAAAAAAAAATTAACAAAAAAATACTAACACCCAAATTAAATTTCCCAGCTCCTATATATATATATATATATATATATATATTAATGCATTGATACCTTTAGGAGACATTGGAATCCACATGTTGATGACGTGAATCTTGGCACGAAAATTAGCAATGATGTAAACTTCATTCTCTAGGCCGCTATGTCTTCAACTCTTCAAACATCATAGGCTTTATAGGTACATACTTCTATCCTATGACTCAATAAGTTTTGTCCGGAATTAAGCCAATATTATAAATTGACTCGATTGGAAATTTGCCCTTACAAATCTCCCCCTTTGGCTATTCTGGGACAAAACCAAACCAAAAAATCCTAAAGACCATTAAGCTCATCTAAAAGGACACACAACCCACCCAAAAATAAAAATACATAGCTTGACTAGACACAAAGGATGAAATGCTTTGTCACTTGAAAGATGCCGCTAAAGATGATTTCTTGCACACTTAAACACACCATTAAACGCAGAGGGAATATCAATATATTAAATGCATAAAGTGAAAATCATCCCCCTTCATTAATTTTCCCCTTTTATCTAACATGATATACCTAAGAAAGATAGTACTCTCCCCTTATAGCTCTGATACCACTTGTTGGCGCGAAAGCCCCCAAATTTAAAATTTTTTAAAATAAACGAGATGGTTAAATTAAATTTCCAACTAAAATTCAATTCAAATTTTAATTCAAAAAAACTTCAAATTTTAATTTCTTCCAAATTAAGATTAAACTAAACTAGAAGTGAAATAAAACTCCTCAAACATTAATTTTCACTTGCACATAATTAATTCAACAGAAGTCCTAAAATTTGCTTAACAATAATTAATTCATTTTTATATAGGTAAAACCAAATTTTATCAACTTAAATTGTGCCGACTTGAATTAAATTAATTTAAATTCACCCAAACATATTTTAACACCAAAATAGGCAAGATTGCAAATTAAACCAAATTTTATCTTTTTAACCTAAGCATGCGTTCTAGGTGAGTTAAACAAGATAAAAGAAACAATCTCACTACGCGGCGTTGTACGAGGAAAAGCCACAACGGGAAAAATCTCGGAAGGACCTGGCCTAACAAATCCACTAGATACGGTTTTATAATTACAAGACAAAAAGACTTACAACACTCGACTTGACTCCCTTCATGTCCCGACGCTTCTTCTTGTAAATACCTCTGTCTAGTTGATAACCACAAAGTTCATCGCAGTCTTGGAGTCCACCAATGGAGTCACAACCCACCGTCAACCACACATGGTGCCTTTCACCATGTGAGAAAGCCACAGCACAAACTTCTTCTCCTTTGTGGGTAGAGAATGAACCCAAACTTCTCTTCTTGTTGGTGTAGAGGACACCCGATGCCAAACAAACTCTCCAAGCAAGATATATATAAATGAGAACTTGGATTTAAACTAACATGGGTATAATTTTTGTGTTTTTGGAAATGATTAAATCGTTAATGAAGAACACAAAAACATGAACTTTTGTTGGGAGTATTTTTGTTCTCAAAAGCTTTGGAAATCTCACAAAAGTTGCCTCCAAAAATGTCTTTCCCGCACTAAGTAAAGCTGGTAGAAAGATAGTGGGAAAAGTGAAAAATTGGGGAAAACTGGTAAAATAACTGCTCCCGCTGAAATCTCGTTCGAAGTTCGTTCGAACGAGTTGGTTCGAAGGAAACTTCTAACGAGAAACCAGAAAAAAATTCCGAATCTCGTTTGAAGTTCGTTCGAACGAGGTCATTCGAACGACTTTTCTAATGAGATTTTAGGCCTTGATTGAAGATAATTTTGATACGAATGCGTGGCCGCCAGTTTTGTATTTTTCTAATTTTTTTGGGTTTGATATGATTTTTCTACGGAAAGGGTGTCCGAGAACAAAATCTTTAGAACTATGAATTCTAAACAAAAATTAACAAAAAAATACTAACACCCAAATTAAATTTCCCAGATCATATATATATATATATATATATATATATATATATATATATATATATATATAATAATGCATTGATACCTTTAGGAGACACTGGAATTCACATGTTGATGACGTGAAACTTGGCGCGAAAACCGACAATGATTTAAACTTCATTCTCTAGGTCGCTACGTCTTCAACTCTTCAAACGTCATAGGCTTGACAGGTACATACTCCTATCCTATGACTCAATAAGTTTTGTTCAGAATTAAGTCAATATTATAAATTGACTCGATTGGAAATTCGCCCTTACAATATATATATATATATATATATATATATATATATATACATACATATATTTTTCTTTCACATTCTCATATTTTTCGTTACATATTTGTCGCAATATGTAACGAAAAATATGAGAATGTGAAAGAAAAAAAAAAAAAAATATATATATATATATATATATGTGTGTGTGTGTGTGTGTGTGTGTTTGTGTGCATATAAGTAAAGTAAAAAGCACCCGATGTATTAATATAATCTCAACTGAAAGAGTTGGCACTTGCGTTCAATTAAGATCAAATTATATTTAAAACACCTTTTAACCCAAACAAACCCTAAACATGCAACTAGGTGTGAATGAAACAATATGAAATCATGCACGAGTTATTCAAACACACATAATTGAGGAAAAATCCCCCACAGGGGCAAAATCATTTATTTTCACTATAATTTGTAAGAAAACGGCTTACAATCGGATTACAATGAAAATACAAGTTGACTAAGAATTACCCTCAGGTATCGGATTCTGTAGTCGCGGCTGGAATTATCCCTTTCTAGTAGGGCTGCAATGAAGAGGAAGAAGCGGTCCACTTCACAAGGGTTGAACAACAGCAATGGTGTTCTTGGGTTACCAAACTTGATTCACATAGATATGGAAGATGTGTGAATCTAAAAACCTAGAATCATAGGACTCAATAGGTGAAGACTTTAGGGTTGATATGCTCTGAAAAACGTGGGAAAGTCTTATAGAAACCAACTACTGATCGTGGTTTAAATAAGGAGTCAAAACCCTAAAAAATCTGCTACACGATCTGGCAGAGTTTATCCAGGGCGGATCGGTCCGGGCCTCAGACGTATCGGTCCGATGGCGGATCGGTTCTTTTAATTTGAAGCCGATTCGATTCGCAATCGGTTCGGTGCTCTCTGGACTCATTTTGCAAGGCGGTACGGTCCGGTCCTGGGCGGATCGGTCCGCAGTCGGATCGGTTCTTTTTATTTTAGGGTGGACCGGTCCGGCTGACTGTTTCCAGATTCCTTCTTCTTTTGATCTTCGGATTTCGGATTTCGTTGATGACGATGTGATCTTTTCAACCATCAATCTTGTAACGGCGTATGACATAACATATACATAAAAATGGACAAATTGTCCTTACATCAACATATGTCTAAACGTTCGAATTATAATAAACCTTTATTTATTAACCTATAATCCTAGCCTAAAATTACAACCCTAATGTGACACCCCGCCTACTAAAATGTCGGGTGGCTTGCCTGTGATCAAAATAAAACGTTGGTCTCATATGGCTCATTCTCAGCATCACTGTCGAAAACTTTTTAAAGTTACTAACTACATAGTAGTTTAATTAGACTGGTGCCAAATTTTATCTTTCATTAATAACAACATGCGGAAATATATAACAAACCATCAACACAAACTGATAACTAAATTCAATACAGATGAATAATATAAATAAAGGTGACCGAATCAACTATCGGTTCAACAATAAAATACAACAGTAAACTAAAACCATAACCTGGATACACAACGTCAAATAAATAACTAAATACCAGTACGGAAATACAGATCCTACACTAGGAATAAATGAACAAAGCGTCTATACAAAAGTCATGTAACTTCCACATGAGCTGCAGTTGTGAATCCCTGGATAGATTCTTCAAATTGGGTCTCCTAGTGGTTGGACACCTAAAAGGTTTTGAAAAATATTTTGACACTGGTCAGAGCCCAAGTAAAATATTTTGAAAATATTTAGCATGCAATTAAATTGAAATAATTAAATATGCATGCACACGTTTATATTTAAGCTAGTGTCGCACTCATTTGAGGTGTAGCTCACCCCTCATCTAATGTGCACACCTAACGTCTCCCTTCTACCCTTCCAAGTTAAGCTATTCCACCTAACTAGTCGTATCACACCCCTTTCCACCACACTACTCTAACCTGAGTATTTTTATTTTCATTATTAAGTTATCTTCTTATTAACTAATTAATCGGTTCAACTATATTAAATCATATAACGTTTCACACTAGTTATACAGGAATTTCCCCATTAATAAATTATATAAATTATATAACTTCCACCCTAGTTATATAAGAATTCACCCTTTTAAATCATATAACTTGCACAGTAGTTATATAAGAAATGCATTCAGGCTTGTGTATTAATCCCGTATATAATTATCTACACACATTATATACGTGCTAGTATACTTCAACATTCACACACATGTCGCGTATAATAATTATCTGTTCCCGAGTAATGACTCACCGGATACTTTCACTAAAATGCTATCATGTCCTAGGCATGCTCACTCTAACCCGGCCACCTCAATTCGGACTAGCTCACACCGAACTTGGCCCAAAATAATAAGCGTAGTGGAGGCAGTCATATTCCGTCACCGAAAGTGAAACCAAATCATACCAGTTCACATCAGAAAATAAATCACGTAATATAAAATAGGCGATATGATCTGGGGATTATACTCTCCCTACTCCTCAAGTCGGGGGATTCAACCACATCGCGCAACCTCCTATGATAGCGCTAAAGGGGTGTGTATTCTTATAAATATCATTCACACTGTTGATAAAAAAATTAGTCAGTTGACGTGGACTAATTATACGAAGACACGTGTCATCTTACATGGCAAAAATAATATTTACCGAGCTACTCAGCGTACTAAGCATCTAGTCAAGAAGACCAAGCGATAAGAACAAATTCAATGAACATTCTTATTATGTACAGATGTATATGTCTATTAAATAACGACATATTGTCTATTCATACTAACAGTCAAGGTTCTAAAAAACGCGGGGCGTGATCGAGGCGTGGAGGTCAAGCCTTAAGCCTTAGAAGCATAGGCGGGCCTTAGGCATAAAAAGGCGTGAAAAGGAGTTTAGGACTTTTTAATATATTTTAATATTTTTAAACCATAACAATGCTAGTAAAATACTAAAATTATACATATCATAAAAATATGTTTGAATATTTGCAAATTAAAACACTATTTAATTATTTTGGATGAGATAATGGTCCGATTTGTAAATAAATCTTTAAAAGGAGATATCGTTTCACTAAAGGATTGTTGTTTTTAGAGAAAAAGTGTGCCATAAGGGTTTTACCAAGCATAAGGCGTCAAAAACTTAAGGCGGGGCGTTTCTCTCAAGCCTAGGCGTGCCTAGGCGGGTTTTTTAGAACAGTGCTAACAGCCCAAGGACTATAAATACATTGTAACACCCTCCATAATGGGGTAATTGATCACTTGGGATCATTATCAAGATTAAGGCAAAAACACCCAGCAATACAAAATAGTGGACGTAGGCCATTTTCATAAGGCTGAACCACTTTAAAAAACCCTTTGTCTTATTTCTTTATTCATATTTATCTGTGATTAATTAATTAGACCAAGTCTAGTTTCTTACATCAACAGATTGGCGCCATCTGTGGGAACGACTATACGTAGCGTTTTTCACTAACAAATTCACTATACATGGTTGAGCTCCCAGAATCTAGCAGTAGGAACAATTATGGAGTTCCTCCCAACCCGTCTGTTCCTCCAACTGTCAACGAACTCACTGGAATAATGTCCAGCTTAGCCAGGGACAAACAGCTATGCAGAATTCCATGTGACAACTCATTCAAACTATTCAAAATGTAATGTCTGCCCAGTCAAGCCAGTAAAGCGTTCATAGACACACTCACATGCCGTCTTCGAGATCCAAGCGTACTTTATTCCCTCATGCTTCCTTGTCCAGGCATACTGAATCGCATCATACTGAGAGATATAGCGATCCCTCCTATCAGCCCGATCGGACGTCCCCCATAAGGGTCATGGACTCTCAAGAAAATGTTACTTTAATGCCAGAGCGAACAAGTGCCCTGGAAAGGTTAAGTAGAGTTTCCCCCCTTTGATCGTTTGGGCCCCAGGAGGAATAGAAATCCTCCTCGGATCGCATCGAGAAATTCTCAATGACTAAATGATCTAAGGGAAGGTTCTGCCCAATCACGCGTTGTAGCTCGCACAGAAAGATCCCAAGAGGAGAAGTCAGTGAAATCTGTTGCTCGAATAAATAGATCAGAGGCTGAAAATGATGCATGGAAGGGCTCTATTCAGAGGTTGGAAGATAGGTTAGGGGAAATGACTAAGGCCAGAAATCCTCTCTAAAGAACCTTTATTAAGGGATCACCCTTCGTACAAGAAATTATGGATTTTCCCATACCATCGAAGTTTAAAGCTCCGGTAGTTACGTCAAAGTACGACGAAAAAACTGATCATGTCCTCCACATAAAGCAGTTACAAGCTGCTGTCGATATCTATGCAGTTCCTGATGAAATGAGGTGCAGGGTATTCTCAGGAACTATCACGGGGTCAACTCAAATATGGTACAACAACTTTCCTCGGGGGAAGATTACTACTTTCCATCAACTGGCAGAGCTCTTTATAGGAAACTTCTATTTTGGTGCGAAGACAGTCAAGAGGGTGGCACATCTGTTGAGTGTAAGGCAGAACGCAAGAGAAAGCACCAGGGATTATATCACTCATTTTAACAACGAGAAACTGGACGCAATTGATTACGAAGAGAAGACAGCCATTACAGCTCTAATGAGCAGTCTCTTACCAAACAAGTTGCATTATACTTTGGCCAAAGATCCCCCCAAAACCATGGCAGAGTTGACGACAAAAGCAGCTAAGATCATGAATACCGAAGAAGACATGGCTCCAAAGAAGAATGATGATGCAAAAGTAGAGACTAAAGTTGAACGTAAATATGAGAGGAAAGATCAAAAGCATAATGGGGGCAATAAGCAATCGAAAGGAAAAGAGGCGATAGAGCACTTGAGTAAGTATGGGAATTATACTCCCTTAAAGGTGGATATAAACCATATATTGGAGGAGATTAAGAACAGCGAAGAGCTGAGTTGGCCGGAGAAATTGAGGACAGCCCCTGAAAAGAGGGATAAGTCCAAATATTGTGAGTTCCATGGAGATCATGGCCACACGAATAAGCATTGCATAGCTCTCCAGAATGAGATTGAGGCACTCATTAGACGAGGAAAATTGAGCAGCTTTGTTGATCGCTAGAATGATGGGAAGACCAACGAAAGAGCAAGGCAAAGGTCTAAATCTCCTCGCCGAATAAGAGATGACAAGAAAAGGTACCATGAAGATGATCCAGAGGATGACCCCGACCTCCCCAAAAAGCCAAGGCAATCAGAGTGTGAGGTATTTTCAATCCATTTCGGTTCATTCGAATGTAATGTGATTACAGGTGAAGATGCAGAAGGTGGGGATCACACTGCTGAAAAGAAAGCTTACCTCAATGAGGCCTAAGCCTGTTCCTATATATAGCGAATAAATATGGCGGAAGAGGATCGCCCGAGGAAGGTGAACAAGGACAAACTGGTCATCAGTTTATCCAAAAATGATTTGAAAGGTGTCTTGTATCCTCATGACGAACCCTTGGTGGTCAAGATGAGGATGAAGGATGTGGTCATCTCAAGAGTATTGGTAGACAATAGCAGCTCAGCAGACATCATGTTCTACCCTTGCTTTGATAGTTTAAACTTAAAACTAGCCCAATTGGAGCCATATCACAGACCCCTCCTAGGTTTTAGCAAAAAAGTCTTTCCACTTGGGACAATCAAGTTGGACATGCTTATCGGCACCTGGCCTGCATGTAGAACACATAAAGTACACTTTTTTGTCATTGACAAAAATGTCCACTCAGCCTACAACATAATCATGGTAAGAGTATGACTGAAAAAGTTCGAGGCCGTGCTATCCTCGGTACATCAGTGCTTGAAGTTTTCGACCAACTTTGGTGTGGGACTTATAAAGGGTAATCAGAAAGTTGCTCGGGAATGCTACTATTCATCTACCGAACAAGAAGAGATGGAGGATAGCAGGAAAAAGACCACCACCTACCAAGTGGATGAGTCTGAAGATCTAGAGATTGAGACACTAGACCCCAGAGATGAATCAAAGCTCGTGAAGGGGCAGGTTATGGAAGCAACGGAGAATGTTATTCTGGACGACGAACGATCGAAACGAATAACTCAAATTGGCACTTCATTAGACCCGGTGACAAAGCAAGAGTTAGTGGCATTGTTGAGGCACAAAAATCAAGCATTTACGTGAAGTCATGAAGATATGCCGGGGATAGACCCATCATTCCCGTGCCACGATCTCAATGTTAATAAAGAGGTCAAATCGGTAAAACAATGAAGAAGGGTCTTCAGCCCAGAGAAGAACCAATCCATACAGGAGTAAGTCGAGAAGTTGCAGAAGGCCTCTTTTATTGAAGATGTTAAATATCCTGACTGGTTAGCTAACGTAGTCATGGTAAAAAAGAAGAACAATAAATGGAGGATGTGCATAGACTTCACAGATCTCAACAAAGCCTACCCAAAAGATCACTTCCCCCTATAGATGCTACCTCGGGGCACGAATTGTTGATCTTCATGGACGCTTACTCCGGCTACAACCAGATTAAGATGAATCCAAAAGACAGGGAGAGTACCTATTTTATCACCCCAAGGGGAACATACTGCTACAATGTTATGCCGTTTGGTCGTAAAAATACAAGAGCAACGTACCAGCGGCTGATGAATAAAGTGTTCGCACAGAAAATCGGCAAAAACATGGAGGTTTATGTCGATGACATGCTAAACAAGAGCCAGAAAGCCGCTGACCATATAGCTAACCTTAGTCGAACTTTTGACCAGCTGGAGAGATATCAGATGAAACTGAACCCGACTAAGTGCGTATTTGGTGTACAAGAAGGCATGTTCCTCGGGTATATTATGAATCAGCGAGGCATTGAGGCAAATCCTAAGAAGATTAAAGCTCTGCTGGAACTACAATCTCCAACTACGAAGAAAGAAGTGCAAAGCCTCACGGGGCGCGTTGCAGCTCTTAACAGGTTTGTCTCATGAGCAATGGACAGATGTATTCCATTCTTAAGACACTTCGAAAAACTTTCAAGTGGAATGATGAATGTGAGAAGGCATTTAAAGAGTTGAAGAGATATTTGGGACACCTCCATTGCTGTTCAGGCCGCTGATGGGAGAAAGATTATACTTGTACCTGGCTATCTCAGAAAGCGCAGTCAGTTCAGCGTTGATAAGAGTAGAGGATGGAGTGCAAAAACCGATGTATTATACAAGTAAACCATTTCGAGGAGCAAAGATTTAGATATCCAAGGTTGGAAAAGCTGGCATTAGCATTGATCAAGGCGAGTAGGAGGACGAAACCATACTTCCAAGCCCATACCATAGTGTTGTACATTTATATGCCACTATGACAGGCTTTGCACAAACCTGAAAAATATGAAAGACTGATGTATTGGGCGATGGAATTAGGAGAATATGATATCGTGTATGAGCCAAGGTCTTCACTCAAAGGGCATATGGTAGCATATTTCATTGCGGAGTTCACTTACCCAAACACCTCCGGCCAATAAGGGTCTAATGCAGAACAACCCATGGATGTTGGGGGATCATCAAAGACTATCCCCAATCAACTTCCATCAGCATATTTTCCGAAGGGGACAGACACCGAGCAATAAGAATCATCGGATAACATCCCATTGTTGGGAGATGATAAAGGGAAGTACCAAATATTCCATCAGGGAACTTTTTCAGACCAAGAGTTTGATAATTATATACCTATATGGAATCTGTATATTGATGGCTCTTCGTGTGCCACAGGCAGCGGAGTTGGAATAATTCTTAACAGTACAGATGGATTGCATATCGAATATACTCTGCGCTTTCAATTCAAAGCTTTCAACAACGAAGTTAAATATAAATCTATGATTGTGGGCCTCAGTTTAGCCAAAACACTAAATGCAGAGCAAGTTACGGTGTTTAGTGATTCACAGTTAATCGCAAATCAGATTCTTGGGTTGTATGCGATGAAGGGCGACTTCATGTCTAGGTATCACGCCAAAGCTATGGAGATTATATCCACTTTTATAGCGGTTCGATTGATCATAATACCAAGATTAGAGAATGCGAGAGTTGACGCACTAACTCGATTAGCCTCAGCTACTCGCACCGAGCTACGAAGAATGATTCCTATCAAAATATTGGCAGACCGGAGTATTGATGAATATTTAATGGTGAGATTCATCACTTTGGACATGGGACCTTCCTGGATGGATCCCATCAGGGCGTATATCGAAGAAGGAATTTTACCAACTGACCAACTTGCAGCCAAGAGGCTGAAGTTTAAAGCTACCCGATACATGCTAAATGATGGAGTTCTATATAAAAGAGGTATGATAACAAGTTTACAGAGATGTGTTCATCCATCAGAAGTTAAATATCTGATAGAGGAAATTCACGAAGGGTCTTGTGGTGCTCATGTAGTAGGTCGGACTCTCATGCGGAGGATAACGATGCAGGGATATTATTAGCCAATGATGTGCGCTAATTATACAGCTTACGCCAAGAAATGCGATAAATGTCAATGGTTTTCTACCATACGAAGAACTCCCCAGGCATTATAAACTCCTGTCACTTCTCCTTGGCCATTTTCATGTGGTGCATAGACCTAGTTGGGACTCTGACAACTACTAGAGGACGATTCAAGTACTTAGTGGTCGCTATTGATTATTTCACCAAATGGGTGGAAGCTGACCCTCTTATTGACATGGCCTATGAAAGGGTCTACGAGTTTATTTGGAAGAATATTATTTGCAGATATGGTCTGCCTCACGCTTTTATCACTGACCATGGTACCCAGTTTGATAATGAGGAGTTCACTGCATATTGTCACCACTCAGACATCCAAAAGATCCGCTCCGCACCAAGCCATCCCCAGAGTAATGGGCAAGCTGAAGTAACGAACAGGACTCTGCTTAATGGATTGAAAAAATGGTTAGATGATGCAAAAGGGAATTGGATTAACGCACTACATTCTGTGTTATGGGCTTACCGCACCACTCCCTGAACAACAATTGGGGAATCACCTTACATGTTAGCCTTTGAAAGTGAAGCTGTCATACCAGTTGAACTTGGCCTACCCACTCACAGGGTGCTCAATTTTAACTTGCCCATAAGCGATTTGATGAGCCGTTTAGACATGGACATGCTCGAGGAAGTGAGAGAAGATACGACAATCAGGAGCACAGCTTACCAGCAAAGAACTTCCATGTTCTACAATAAAATAGTCAAGCAATGTGATCTTAAGAAGGGAGACTATGTGCTCAAGAAAGTGATTCAGAAGCACAATAAGCTGGAGGCTAACTGGCATGGACCTTATCGTGTTACAGCGGTTGTTCGACCTGGGACCTACCGAATAGAAACCTTAGAGGGAAAAGAATTCAAAAATGCGTGGAATGCAGAGCATTTTCACAGATATTATCAGTAATAAAGATTCACATGTACCCTATTTCTTTCAATATGAATAAAAATGATATTTTCCCCATATCCGTTTTTGTTTAATTTTTTTTCGGAGGACTCGTGCTACACACTACACCACCAACTAAGGTTGGTCGGCATATCAACAACCACCAACTAAGGTTGGTCGACAACAATAAACTGAACCAATAATGTTGGAATAATAATCATACAAGGCAAGGCCTGTTTGATTATGGGTGACCTCAAGGGATATCCAAAACTAGGCAAGAAGATGGGTGACCTCACGGGGCATCCCCTGCCTAGGCACTAAGGTAATATAGATAAGATTTCTACAACTAAGCAGGACCATGGGATGAAAATCATTCCATTACTTAAGCACTTATGGGTGACAAGTCACTACAATTAGGTAGCAAATGGGGCAAGGCTCCATTATCTAGGCAATTAAAACAAAACAGGACAAATTGTCCCTTTATATACATTCATCAAAATATAATAAGAAAAAAATCTTACAAATTATGTCCAAGGAAAGACAATGGCATTAGGATGGATTTTTCTTCATTAAATACAAATATCATACAATAGATTCACTTCCAAGAAAAGGAAACTTACAAAAGAAGATGTGCCATTTAATAATTACTAACAATATGCAAATTTCCTATTCTATCACTTTTCTTCTGATTTAGGTACAGGATCCATTCCAGCCGGAGGATCATCTAAACCACAAGAAGAATTGATAAAATTCATATCTCATAGCATTCTGATGTTGCTCAAACTTGGTCAATCATGTAGATGTTGAGGTCGAGATATCTCAAAGTCTTCATAAAGCTGGTAATCGCCAAGATACTTGGAGATCAAACACTAAGGAATAGCACGGGCTGGAATCCAACTGACATCCAGTTTAAAGGAAGGATTAGGCAAATCAAGTACTCTAGGCTCATACCAATCCCATAAGGAATTTCCTTCCTCAAGCTTCATCACAATCAAGGTGTTTAGTTATCCCTGTTTGTATCCTTCATTATTTGATTGTTTCAATTGAGCATCGAGATGGAATAGAGCTTTATTGTATCCCCCCATCCAAAACTCTCTAGGCTGCTTGTGAAACTGATAAGTCAATCTCTCAAGCTGCTGATGAAGTTTCTTCCCCAAGTTTTCTTTACTCTCCAATGCAGAGCTCTAATTGGAAAGTTATTAGGTAAGATTTTGTATTTTCTGGGACATCTCAACCAGAGCTTGATTTTTTTATTTCAGCTGAACAGCCTGATTCGCTAAGGCTTGTTGAGTCCTAGTCTCTTCAATGTTGCTTCGACCAACTCTTGCTCTACCCCGTGAGGAAGATGTAGGTCTGACTTGTTTCAGAGCCTCCAATTCTTCTCTCAACGCAACGTTCTTTGTTTCTAAAAATGAAAATCCCTCATCACTAACCGGGACCAGAGCTCCAGAAGAAGAGGCAGACTTTAGTTGCCTCAGTTCTTCTCGCAAGGTAAGATTTTGCTCCTCCAACAGTTTGGCAATGTTTCTGTGCTCCTCAACTTCAAGTTTAAGCACACTTTCTCTCTTTTTATGGGATGAAATGAACTTGTCATATCCCCAGTCAGCATTCAACGGTTGGTACTTCTTCTCATAACCTTCATGCAGAAGTGCACTGGTTTCCTTGTGCTGAAGTTGAAGTTCCTCGACTGTTCCTTGAAGATCTTTAGTTATTTCATAATAAGCCACATTGTTGGCCGCAGCTCGATTAAGTAAACACTTTAAATATTGGTAGGCATCAATTTCCCTATCAGAAGCATCAGATCTAAGGATATCAATTATTTGAGCTTCAGTAAAGTCTATATGACCAGCTTTGAAGTAATCATTACACTTTTTCTTCAACTCTGTATCATGCGCTGACAAGAGTTCCAACCTGGCAATAAACTAGCAAGGAAAAGTAAAAATGGATCAACAACAATACGGATCGAGCAAGTACAGGAGATGACTCAAAAGAAATAACAAAGTCCATTTTATTGATCACGGGACAAGAAAGTACAACCAAAGTTACAACGAAAACGGAAAAACAACATAGTTAAAGAGCTAAACAACTTTACACCTTCTCCTTATTTCTAACAACATCTTCAGCCGGCTTGGATGAGGGAGTTGGTTGCTTGGAGGGCAATTGGCGTTGCTCGAAAGAAGTTGTAGCCTACTGAACTTTCTCGGAGGATTGAGGAAAGATAGCATCAGGTGTGTGTTCTACTATTACCATAGAAGATTCATCACATGCATCTTCATCATCTTCTTCTTCAACAGTAGGAGGAGGGCCATGAGTGTGTTTCTGAAATAGTTCAAAATCGTCAGCAACACTTAACTCCTTCAACACTGCAACCCATCCATCTCTGAAGTATTTCAAACTTGCATACTCCATCTGGGAAGTAATTGATAGAAAGAACTTTCGGTGTATTTTTTATTTTGTCGTTGCTTGAAAAAGTCCTTCTAATCAAAACCTCAATTACCTACAAAATATAACAATCTCAAGTGTAGAGGTAAGTAAGGGTATCAATCCACTTTCAAGGTTGTAAAGCAAAGGGAACAAAATTGTAATTCACCATTTATTTTCTTTTTGTGCTTTTTTACTTTTCTACTTTTTTTTAGCTTTTTCAAATATTAAAACAATTCGGTGAGGTGATGATTTAAACTAAACTAAACTAAATGAGAGATGATAACAATTAACTAGAAAGTTACTAAAATGAAAAATAAAGTCTAAACTAAAAATAAGAGATAAATGAGGTAAATAATTGTGAGAACAATCAAGGAATGGGATTACACCACAAATTTTAGTTATTCTAATTAATTAATTTAATTAATTGAATTTTCCCAAATTAATATCAATATTACAAATCAACTCTCGTTGCAAGTGTAATTTTAATAGTAATCTTTTAGAAAATTAAGTTTAACACCCCACAACTCTAGAAAAATAGATTAACACTTCTTTTAATTAATCACCCGCTAGGATCGATCAATTAAAATTTATGTAAATCTTAGAAAATAAATTTAGAGTTGAAATTCAAGTTATAATACCCCACTTAAGAAATCCTTATCTCTAGTTCGAATCTAAAATGGGTATTATAACTAGAATTACAATTTTCTCTCGAAAATCATTTATCCTCTCTCGAGGCGTAAATCTAAGGGTGAGGGATCAAAATTAATATTCAAAGGGACTTTTCAAGTAATTAAACTAATTAAAATAAAATAACATTAAATAAGGGTTTTACCCCACCACTTGAAAGGGGTTTTAGCCTAACATGATATGAAATATGACAAATTAATAATCAAAGGCATAAAATAAATGAGAAGAAAAGAGAACAATCAAACCCCAATCTCTTGAAGTGAAGTTGAACCTCTATTTCTTTGAAATTAAGCACAATCCATCCAATATGATCATCCAACAATAATCAACTCAATTGAATTTCACACATTTATCACTCACAAATATAAAAAAAATGAAAATAAAACTATTTACAAATATTTCTACCTAATTTATTCTAACCTAACTCTCTACTTTTCTCTAGAATTTTCTCTCTCTATTTGATGATGAGTCCTCCAAATGGGGTCTTGAGTCTCTTTTATAGTAGAAGCATGGAACACATGGGGCTAAGGGGGCTTTTTGGAAAATTTTGAGTGTGCATGGGAATGGTGAGGTGTGAGGATAAATGGTAGAAGAGAGAATAAAAATCTGATATGGTGAGGGGTAATTTTGGAAATTGGTTTTGAGTGGTTATTTGGGGTATAATGGGTAAATGGGGTAAAAGGTGGTTTAAGTGGCACACGGGGTATTTGTTTGGCTTCTTGTGTTTGTTGGCAGGTGCACGATTTTTGTTTGGAAAAATGGGTTTGAGATGAGATGTGGGTTTTGGACATTGGTTTGGTGGGTATGGATGGGAGTAAGGGTGCAGGTCCGGCAATAGGGAGTTGGGAGTAGGCTATCCGGAGCTGGGAAGTCGGGTGTGAGTCGCGACCGGGCTATGGGTGCAGGACTGAGGCTGGCCGACGGGATTGGACATTGTTGGAGGTAGGGGCACGATCGGAGGGTTTCCGGAATGGAGGAGAGGTTCGGAGCAGGTTGGTGTCCAGAGCTGAGGTTTCGGGAATGGGGGTATGTGCAGGTGGGGTCTCGGTGGTTGTGGAGCTCGGGAATGGGCCGGACAGGGTCGCGACGCCGGCGGGTAAGGCTGTGTTAATGGAGGGATGTGAGAGAAAAGAGTGGTGAGGAAGATGAAGTGGGTAGATTTAGGTGTAGTGGGGTGTAGGGGATATGGTGTAGATGAGGGTAGTTTTGTGTGTGAGTGGGGTGTATAATAAGCTTGGTGAGGGTGAGGGTTTGGTTAGGTGTAGGATAGTGTAGGTTAGTGTATGGTATGAGTGTGTGTGTTAATTTGAACCCTTAAAAATAAAATTAAAACTAACTAATAAAATAAAACTATAGAAACCAAAAATCTAAGAATTAAATTTCTATTCTAAAAATAAAATAAAGAATCAAATAAAAATAAAATTAGAAAGAAATAAAAAATAAAAATAAAATCTAATAAAACTAAAACTAAAATCCTAAATAAATGTAAAATCAAATAAAAGTAATAAATGAAATCCTAATAAAAATAAAGATGAAATAAAAATATACTAATAAAATATAAAAATAGTAAATAAAACCTAAAAACCCTAAATAAATCAAAAATAAATCCTAAAAATAAAATAACTTAAACTAAAAATCTAAAAAATAATAAAAAGGTACAAAATCAACACACACACGGGTCGGGGAAGGCTAAGGCTAGGATGGGCTAGGTAAGGGTCAGGGGATTGGGTATTTAGCTCCATTTTAACTGCAAATTCCTGAAAATATCGCCTTTGACACCGCAATTGCAATTAACCCTGCATATTGAGCAATTAAGCGCATAAGACCCATATTATCGAGAATTAGCAACAAAAATACGTCTATTCAGGGTATAAAATGTACAGTTTTTGGTGCTTATCACACCACCCCCAAACAGAGCGGTGTTAGTCCTCGAGCAATAAGATAGAGAGAAAGAGCAAGATAAGTAACCAAAAGTGTACCACTTTCGCGGGCACTTGCGATTGCACTTAGCAAGTGAAACAAGCCTTTAAACCTATAGGTTGCCCTATAGGACGAGTTGTGTCTCATGAGGGTTTGCAGGGAATATAGCCAAAAAATTCTTATTTTCAAATATTTATTGAAAGGCAGTCAATCTCTTATTAGACATAGAATAATCGCACAATCCATCACATGAGAAATATCTGATTTCAGAAATACAAGCTAGAATGTATAAAAAGATTACGCTAAGTAAATACTCAAGGCACATCCTTCCTAGAACTCAACCTGTGTAGTGTGAATCAGTCAAAACGGGTCGAGTATCATCAAAGTAATTCCTAGATTGCCTTGTCGGAATCAACGCTTCAACTTCAATTCTCACGGATATATCTCTCTCAAACGAACTCTTGAGATTTGGGTTAGTGTATCGCTCTTGTGTGTGAGGAGGTGAGTAAATGTAAGCAAGTTCAAACGTCTCACACACACATAAGAAAGAACGAACAATAAGAAAGAAAATTGATCTCATGAAAGAAATGTTAATCACTATAGTGAGAACGTCGAGTTATTCACCACGTCGACTTTCATTTGCCCGAACACCTAGGGGAAATAATGGATGATTATGGGTGAGGGGAAATGAACTAGGAAGGATAGGATGATGTGGGTAGGATAGGATGGGTGATGTGATGGATGGATGGATGGATGGATGGATGGATGGATGGATGGATGGTGTATGATGGCTATATGATGGATGCGATAGAAGAGTGTATAGCACTTTAGGCACAAATGTCTTATTTACAAAAGAACTCACTACAAAACTACAAACTCTCTTTGTTTTCTTTTCTCTCTTTTTTTTCTCTTTTTTTTCGATTTTTCTTTTCTTTTTCTCTATTTTTTCTATTTTTTTCTATTTTTGCCATATCTTTTTTTTTTTTTTTTTCTTTGTTTTTCTCTCTCTTTTCAAACAAACAATGAAGACATTTACATTTGAAATCACACTAATTTATTTGAAAATGAAAGATGATAAATGAAATGAGTGGGGAATGATGGTGAGGGAAATACATGATGTGGGGAATATGGAAAAGCATGGGAATGTACTGGGAATATGATATGGGGAAAAGTGGTAGGTGTATGGATGAAAATCCTAGTGATCGGGACAAATTTCAAGACACGCGTTTCTTACAACTCGAAAAAGATGTCATTCTCAGTGATCAAGCCAAAAATTAAGAGTAATGAGATCATACAACAATTAAAATGCGAACCCAAAAGAAGTTGAATCAACTTGTGACTCGGAGATTGCGTAAGACACTCAAAAAGGGTGAAAGGCACAAATCTCAAGGGCTAAAGTCTCTACTAGTGAACCTTAAGGTTCTCTTTAGAATTGTAGTACTCCTCAGCTCTAAACTGTATTGACATGATAAGTGCACATATTTTGTTGAGTCTAGAAATTCATAGTGTAAAATGCCTTGATACGTATTACATAAGATATTTAGAAAAAATATTCTCTAGCTTGATTCCTAGACTTTGAAAGATGGATGATTGAAAATTCACATCAATGAGTGAGGTGAAAGAAACTGCACGAAATTTTTAAAAAAATCAGGTTTAAAAATCAAAAAATTTCAAAAGAGGTACGATTTTCATAAAATTCCCCACCCCCAAACAAAAAGGAACATCGTCCTCGATGTTAAGTAAAATGATTTTTAAAATTGAGAGCATAAGGTAGGAAAGAGATTACCAGAATGAACCGCTAATGAAGTGGAAAGATGTAGCCAAGAATAAACCTGAGTAAATGATAAGAGAAAAAATGAAAGGTGTACAAGTCTAAAAACATGGCAAAGCATTGAGTGATGTGAAAACACCACCCCCAAATAGGATGAGACTAGTACAAGAAACGCGGGCTGCCTCCCTGTAGCGCTAAGTTTAATGTCTTCAGCCATACCAATGAAATCTCACCCTAAAGATAAGATCTATGAAAGCACGGGGCGGCAGAAAAATGGGTGATGAGAATCACCCCCAAGCAAGACTGAAGCGTCAGTCTTGTTGGATAGAGGCTAAAACGAGTCAATGCACTTGTATGGCGAAGTGCATCACGCGATGCAAAGCATCGGTAGACCATGGGTGGGTGGAAAAAAGGGCAAAGGTGAAAAAGGCATGGGTGATGAAGCATCGATCACGGGACTTATTGAGCTTAAATGTGAGGGCAACAAGGGCCCTATAAGCATGGTGATCAAGTTGGTGAGGGAGGCAAAAAGGTTTGGTAAATGGAATGGGGTGAGGCGCATAGAAATCACATGACCGTTCTATGAATGGGCGATGATAATGGCCGCGCCGTGACACCCCAGGGAGCTGTCGAGGGAAAAAATTAACACCACAAGAGAGTGGCGGGCATGGGGTAACAAGCTCGGTGTCACGGCAGTGGAGAGTATCACCATAACTCTCGTGGAAGGTGGAGGATGGTTTCAGTGAGGTTCTAAAAATGTAGATGGAAACTTGAAATGTGTAAAATCAAGATCCAAACCAGGTGGTGGGATAAAAGGGACAATGGGTGGGTTGGGTGGGATAAATGGTGTATCGGGTGGGATAAACGGTGGAGGAAGATGATCCAACTTAAGAGTGGAAGACACACACTCATTGGGAGGGGTAAAGGAATACTCATAAGGGAGTGTGGTTTCTAAAGATGGAGTTGTCAACTTCTCCATAAGAGTATCATCGATGAATGTGGTGGGTGGGTAAGACGAGGCACCAAGATCGAAGATAGAAGGATAACTAGAATTATAGGGCTCAACGGGAGCCATGCATGGTGGAACATGATCCATATCCGGATAGTTAGGAACTATCACGGATTCTATCTCGGGAAAATGGTGGGCACTCGTAGACGGAGCGAACCTAAAAGATATGGTCATGTCAGAGACATAGGCAATTGGGGCATAAGGTAAACGCTCGGGCATATTTTTGGATATCTCGAGAGTGGGAACCTCAAGTGTGGGGTCCGATGGACATGGTGGGATTGGATCAGGCTCACTATCGAAAGGTAAGTCAACACAATTGTCGAATTGGGATCGAGACCATGGAATGATCTCAACTTAGAGATGCTCGAGGTGGGAGGGTTGGTCACACTCAAAATCTATATCACATGAGGACACATCATTATCACACTCAATATCCGACTCTCTCTCACACTCCAATTCATTTAACCTTTGTGCAAGCCTTTGGAGAGCTTGAGTTTGAATTTGAGTGGCTTGATCTTGCTCAAGTATGAACTTTTGCAAGAGGCTTTCGAGAGCGGAGGTGGATGATGGTGGTGATGGAGTGACGGGTGGTGGTGGTGGGTAAGGTGGACACAACTCGCTATGGACAGGACTATACAGAGAATACTCAAATGAAGTGTGTGGAGTGGGACGAAGTTCATCATACACGAAAGGATCGCTTTCGTGATGGACAAATGGTTTATACTCATGGGGTACGTAGTGAGGGGACTGATCGTGAGTGGGTGCACAAGGTTTCCATGACGACTGTTGGAACGTGTGAGGATCCACAATATCGGGTTGGGATTTGTATTGCGTGGAAGGGTGATCAGGCCTCCACGAATAACTCGGGGACTCACACAACTCGGGATTTGGTGTATCGGGAGAATAGGCCGAGGTGGGTTCCGAAACAGTGTCATATGGATACACATGTTCCAGGGTGGGTTCGGATGGATATGACAAGTACGGACACTCATGGGACATGCGATCAGCATAATAACAGTGGGTGCACAACAAAGGATGAGACACGTCGACACTTGACACCGAGGGTGATGGAAAATGAGGTGCGTGCATGGATGGGTCAAGAGTATCGACGGTACTCGTGAGAGATGTGAAACCACTAAGAATAACATAAAGAGACGGCTCGGGATCACTCTCACACGTGTCGCGTGTCAATGGAAAATGACCAAAGTAGTCCCGTAAAGGACGTTCTTCGGCCATGTGCAGAGAAATATTTTTTTTTTGGAGTTTTTAAATTTTTTCAAAAGAAAGGAAAATATTTTTGGATTTTTTTAAAAATAATGGAGGAAAATATTTTTGGATTTTTCTAAAATGAAAGAAAGAAAATATTTTTGGATTTTTCTAAAATGAAAGAAAGAAAATATTTTTGGATTTTTTTTTTTTTTTTAAAAAGGAAATAAAGAAAATATTTTTGGATTTTTTTGTAAAAAATAAAGGAAGAAAATTTTTTTTTTTTTGGAAGAAAAGTGTGGGGAAAGATATGGACTCTTTGATTTGGACGGACTAACTAAAACCCGACTACCAAAAAATAAATTGGACACACACGAGTCATGGATAAATCCTAACTAGCACATAGCCAATTTTTATCTTTGAATTTAGTGAAAGGGTAGTCAAATTTTAAATAAATCCGCGGGCGATAAAAATCACGGAAATCTAAATGATCGCCTTTGCAAAAAATATTCTCCTAATGGGCTACCTCGTTAATGGATTTTAAATTTTAATGATGGCTAAGGTAGCACACAAATGGTAAGCGAGTGAGTCGGGTGATGAAATCCCTTCTCGTGAGTGACCGGATGTAGGTCTTAGTAATTTAATTCATCACACCATTCAAAAAATAAATGCAAGAAAAAAATCACACAAGAGCACAGAAGAGCACACAAAAGAATGGACTCGCTAACAGGAGAGGCGCGAGGGTGTAAGAAATGTACCTCCCACGGTTTTTAGGCCGGGGAGTGCCAAAAAATTTGAGTTGATCGGGGGGAGATCACGCCTATCTCAGTCGTCCCCGGCAACGGCGCCATTTGATAACGTGACTTTTCATCACCCCGGCAATGGCGCCATTTGATAGAAAGAACTTTTCGGTGTATTTTTTCTTTTGTCGTTGCTTGAAAAAGTCCTAATCAAAATCTCAATTACCTACAAAATATAACAATCTCAAGTGTAGAGGTAAGTAAGGGTATCAATCCAGTTTCAAGGTTGTAAAGCCAAGGGAACAAAATTGTAATTCACTATTTATTTTATTTTTGTGCTTTTTTACTTTTCTACTTTTTTTTAGCTTTCTCAAATAATAAAACAATTTGGTGAGGTGGTGATTTAAACTAAACTAAACTAAATGAGAGATGATAACAATTAACTAGAAAGTTACTAAAATGAAAAATAAAGTCTAAACTAAAAATAAGAGATAAATGAGGTAAATAATTGTGAGAACAATCAAGGAATGGGATTACACCACAAATTTTACTTATTCTAATTAATTAATTAATTTAATTAATTGAATTATCCCAAATTAATATCAATATTACAAATCAACTCTCGTTGCAAGTGTAATTTTAATAGTAATCTTTTAGAAAATTAAGTTTAACACCCCACAACTCTAGAAAAATAGATTAACACTCCTTTTAATTAATCACCCACTAGGATCGATCAATTAAAATTTATGTAAATCTTAGAAAATAAATTTAGAGTTGAAATTCAAGTTATAATACCCCACTTAAGAAACCCCTATCTCTAGTTCGAATCTAAAATGGGTATTATAACTAGAATTTCGATTTTCTCTCGAAAATCATTTACCCTCTCTCGAGGCGTAAATCTAAGGGTGAGGGATCAAAATTAACATTCAAAGGGACTTTTCAAGTAATTAAACTAATTAAAATAAAATAACATCAAATAAGGGTTTTACCCCACCCCTTGAAAGGGGTTTTGGCCTAACATGATATGAAATATGACAAATTAATAATCAAAGGCATAAAATAAATGAGAAGAAAAGAGAACAATCAAACCTCAATCTCTTGAAGTGAAGTTGAACCTCTATTTCTTTGAAATTAAGCACAATCCATCCAATATGATCATCCAACAATAATCAACTCAATTGAATTTCACACATTTATCACTCACAAATATCTAAAAAAATGAAAATAAAACTATTTACAAATATTTTTACCTCATTTATTCTAACCTAACTCTCTAATTTTCTCTAGAATTTTCTCTCTCTATTTGATGATGAGTCCTCCAAATGGGGTCTTGAGTCTCTTTTATAGTAGAAGCATGGCACACATGGGGCTAAGGGGGATGTTTGGAAAAGTTTGAGTGTGCATGGGAATGGTGAGGTGTGAGGATAAATGGTAGAAGAGAGAATAAAAATCTGATATGGTGAGGGGTAATTTTGGAAATTGGTTTTGAGTGGTTAGTTGGGGTATAATGGGTAAATGGGGTAAAAGGTGGTTTAAGTGGCACATGGGGTATTTGTTTGGCTTCTTATGTTTGTTGGTAGGTGCACGATTTTTGTTTGGAAAAATGGGTTTGAGATGAGATGTGGGTTTTGGACATTGGTTTGGTGGGTATGAATGGGAGTAAGGGTGCAGGTCCGGCAGTAGGGAGTTGGGAGTAGGTTGTCCGGAGCTGGGTAGTCGGGTGTGAGTCGCGACCGGGCTATGGGTGCGGGACAGAGGTTGGATGGAGGGATTGGACGTTGCTGGAGGTAGGGGCACGATCGGAGGGTTGCCGGAATGGAGGAGAGGTTCGGAGCGGGTTGGTGTCCAGAGCGGAGGTTTCGGGAATGGGGGTATGTGCAGGTGGGGTCTCAGTGGTTGTGGAGCTCGGGAATGGGCCGGACAGGGTCGCGACGCCGGCGGGTAAGGTTGTGTTAATGGAGGGATGTGAGAGAAAAGAGTGGTGAGGAAGATGAAGTGGGTAGATTTAGGTGTAGTGGGGTGTAGGGGATATGGTGTAGATGAGGGTAGTTTTGTATGTGAGTGGGGTGTAGAATAAGTTTGGTGTGGGTGAGGGTTTGGTTAGGTATAGGATAGTGTAGGTTAGTGTATGGTATGAGTGTGTGTGTTAATTTGGACCCTTAAAATGAAATTAAAACTAACTACTAAAATAAAACTATAAAAACAAAAAATCTAAAAATTAAATTTCTATTCTAAAAATAAAATAAAGAATCAAATAGAAATAAAACTAGAAAGAAATAAAAAAATAAAAATAAAATCTAATAAAACTAAAACTAAAACTAAAATCCTAAATAAATGTAAAATCAAATAAAACTAATAAATGAAATCGTAATAAAAATAAAACTAATAACTAATAAAAATAGAGATGAAATAAAAATATACTAATAAAATATAAAAATAGTAAATAAAACCTAAAAAACCTAAATAAATCAAAAATAAATCCTGAAAATAGAATAACTCAAACTAAAAATCTAAAAAATAATAAAAAGGTACAAAATCAACACACACGCGGGTCGGGTAAGGCTAAGGCTAAGGCTAGGATGGGTTAGGTAAGGGTCAGGGGATTGGGTATTTAGCTCCATTTTAACTGCAAATTCCTGAAAATATAGCTTTCGACACCGCAACTGCAATTAACCCTGCATATTGAACAATTAAGCGCATAAGACCCATATTGTCGAGAATTAGCAACAAAAGTACGTCTATTCGGGGTATAAATTGTATAGTTTTGAGTGCTTATCACTAATAGCCGCTAAAGCTCTATTGCATCATTTGTCCCAGCCAGAGCTAAAGGACTTCTTCACAACAACTTTTCTCTTAACCCTCTTTGAGGAAGTTTTTTCCCTTAAAAGATCCTCAGCAGACTTCAACTACTCCTCAATGTCTTTCTTACGCCATTCAGCCTCTTCAAGCTTGCCATCAGCTTCCACTTTGCTAGAAACGGTGACTTTCAGCTTCTCCTCCACTTCTCTGGAAGCATTTATAGCTTGTTGCAGAGCTGTATCAGCTTTCTACCGAGCTGTGTCAGCATCTTTGGCCGCTTCAATAGCTTGTTGTCGAGCTGCCACAGCAGATTTGATTTTGCTCTCCCAATAAGCTTTGTCCTCCTCGTACTTCTATCGGGACTCTCCCAAAGATTTGGACAACCCATCAAGGGCTTCCTCTACTCCACTAGATGAGGTTGAAGCTTTTATGGCTTCATCCTTCTCCACGATATTGTCAAAGTACACCAAAAACTATTAGAAGAAGAAAGGCATGAACCAGAGCATGAATATGGCAATGAAAAATTTAAAAAATAAGTATAATGACCACTTACTGATACAAGAAGTTGAGCCGTTTCATCGACAGCCATATCCCGAGGAGTATAAGTTTCAGCAGCTCGACAGTCAGGGAGAGTCCCTGACTTGATCAATTTCTTAGCCAAGCCAAGGGTAAGGATGCCTGGAGAGCTAGCCCCCAGGGAACAAATCCCAACTCCAGCAGGTTGGGCAAGAGTATCCACAGGTCTCTCAGCATGACCCCTCCTCAACCTCCTCAAAGGAGCACCTTTAATCACAGGTGATGCCTCTTCTTCAATCAAAGGTGCTGCCTCTTTTGGAACAACAGCTTCAATCAAAGGTGCTGCCTCTTTAGGGGCAACAGGGGACTTCTTGCTGATATCTTTAGCAGGAGGAAAAACATCCTTCTTCTTAGTTTCGTCAGCTGGAACATCGTCCTTTCTCTTCTTCGCCCCTTTATTACCAGGAGCGGATTTGGTAAAGAACTTAGGCACCCTCCTCTTCTTCGTCATCAGATCAGCAATAGAGGTACCCAAATTAGAGGAATATTCTTCCACGTTTGCTCGAGAAGATGGTATTTGATCAAGATCAATTACCACAGGAGGGGCAAGAAGGCGAGCAATAAAAGATGAAGTGGTGTTCTTGTATCTCAACAAATAAGAAGCATACCTCACATGCTCCCCATTAATGGACTGATGCAAACCCCAGATAAGTGTCAAATTTGTTATATTTATGTCACTCTCTTTTGGAGGTTTCCTTTTATTGTAAACTGCAACAAATAAAAAATGAGTGTCAGTGATGCATTTCATCAAACGTAAACAAAGTTGAATTGAAAAAACTAAAAACAACCTATCCCATTGCCATAAAGTGGACATCTGGGACCTTGATACACATATTTTTCTTTTAATGGGAGGTGTTACCAATTTTTCATCACAACCCCATGATCAAAATAGTCTATGTTATCATCGGGGAGATTGACCACTAAAGCTCTATTTGAAAACCAAGTTTTTAAATAGAAATAGTGTCACTGGTAACCCATTTATTGCAATACATAATTTCAGAAATTCCTAAGCGAGTTCCATGTATTTGGTTTAACCTATTTACGCCATTAACTACCCTCTATGTATTTGGAGCTACTCTTGCAGGAACAATATCAAAATATTGGCAAAACTCCAAATACAAGGGATTTGGCGGGAAAGAAAAATCACATTTCGCTACAAAAATGGAAGGAAACTAGTGTCCCTTAGCTAAAGAAAATAAATTAGAAGGTCAAGAAGGTTCCTCTTGAATAAACCAAGAGGGAATCGCAAAATCAGCCCGGAACTTATCCAAGGATTTGACAAGATAAACCATGGTGGCTAAAGCAAAGAAAGAAGAAGGAAGAAATTCTTAAAGAAAACTGAGAAATCTGCTAAGCCAGGTAACAGAAAGAACGACAGTACAAGGATAGAGCGAGAAAACAAAGAATTTAGAAGTCTAGAATTAAAAAGTAGAAGATGATTTGATTCTATCGCTTTTAATGCCCTGCATCGAAAAGCGAGAAAAGAAATGATTACTAGAAAAGACGATTGCGTTTTCGGCTCCTAACTGATGAAAAAGAAGCAAATACCCAAGCGTCTGTCAAAGATTCAAAGTATTTACGAGTTTGGCATTTCGCTCTTAAAGTCATTAAATGTCACAAGTGTTGGAAATCTGCAATCTAACAGTATTGGGTAAATGTTCCCGAACAACTTCTGGGCATAATGTTCCACACTCTCATAGTCAACCTCAACTGTGAAACAATGGGGGCTTCGGTTGATACAAAAATTAGTCAGTTGACGTTGGTTAATTATACGAAGACACCTGTCTCTTACATGGCAAAAATATATATTTACCGAGCTACTCAGTGTATTAAGCTACTCAACATACAGAGCATCTAGTCAAGAAGATCAATCGACAAGAACATATTCAATGAACATTCTTATTATGTATAGATGTATATGTCTATTGAATAACGACATATTGTCTATTCATACTAACAGCCCAAGGGCTATAAATACATTGTAACACCCTCCATAACGGGGTAATTGATCACTTGGGATTATTATCAAGATTAAGGCAAAAACACCCAGCAATACAAAATAGTGGACGTAGGCCATTTTCATAAGGCTGAACCACTTTAAAAACCCCTTTGTCTTATTTCTTTATTCATATTTATCTGTGATTAATTAATTAGACCAAGTCTAGTTTTTTACATCAACACACACCGATATCTATAAAGCGCACGCACACACACACACACACACACACACACATATATATATATATATATATATATATATATATATATATATATATATATATATATATATATATATATATATATATCACACTATCGTATACGTACATTCAATAAAGGTCTGGCTAACTCGTGCCCAACACCCGCAGCACTAGTCTAAAATACCCGAGCCTATATCCCGACTTGTAATTTAATAAATCGCACATTAATTTATTTATTTATTTACTTATTTCATTCAAGTTGTGTCACCCAACTACAATACCCGACTCACTCATTTGGTCCATGTCTTTTTCCTTTAGAATTTATTGCGGAATGTACCACTATTAAATTTAACATCCCTCGATAAATTTAATATTCGATAATTTATTATATACACCTTTGATAAATTTAACCGGCTACTCCGTGCCTAACTCCCGTAGCAATCAGCCTAAAATAATCTAAGTCAAACGTCCGACCCTTAATTAAATTAATTTCCATCTCAATTAATTTTGTCCAAATGGTGTCACTCAACAAAATGTTCGGACTCCTTACTTGGTCCGCAAATTAAATTCTTAGGAATTTATTTCAGGAAATCCCTTTAATAATTTCACTCTTTTATTCACCCTTTAAATTTCTTACCTCCATCTCCCATTTCTCTAAGTATTAGTTCCTGATTAGTTAACTTTTAATTAGGATCATTAATAATTTCCCCAAATTTACCAAAGCCGTAATAGAAATATACATTGTCCAAGATTTCTAACCTAACCAAAAGGGGTGGACTGGATCGGTTTTACCCAACGTCGTTCGAACGATAGAACGGGTCATTAGAATGACCGTTGTCTTCTCCCCCTTTTTTTTGCTCATGAAATACATCATCCAAAACATCACAAATCCGATCAAGATTAAAACATTTCAAAATCCTTAGTTATGTCAATTACCACCGTGGGTTTTATAATATGAATAGTAACAAAATCTAAGTTGGTCTGCTAATTCTCAAGTTTATACGTTTCCACCTGTTACCAATTTCTTAGTTATGTAATTAACATCGTGGGTTTATAATCATAACAGTAACCAAAATTTGAGTTGGGTTTCATGATTCACCCCATGCCCTCTTTCTCTGCATTAAATTTTGAATTCCAAATTAACCATCTTGATTCCCAGTAAATGAATATCAATTGAATTCTCATGTTTTTAAATCATAATACAACAACACTCAAGTCTCTAATTAACATAATTTACCCAATTCATGAACACCCATTTTCTATGCAATAACCCACCCAAAACGAGTATGATTTAGACCCACCATGATATGAATCGCAATACCGCAAATTAAATGAAAGCAAGTTTAACTACTTGCCTGGATAAATTCGTAGGGTCTGATTTCCTTTGTTGAAGACAAGATTTGACGAAGGACGCATCAATGTCTTCTTGGTTTGGCTCCCAAAAGATCTCCCATTAATCCCTCTTTTCTCCTCTGCAACTAGGGTTTTCTTATTTGATTTGTGACTGCCACAAACTCTCTAACTTAGATTTTATTAGGTGAATCCCAAAATTAAGCTTGTGGGCTAAATTAAAATGGCCCAAATACCCTCGTGTGGGCCCAATTATGCCTAAAAATGCCCCCAGACCCAATTACTATCCTAGGTACTCTTTTCCAACTATCTCGATCTATTCAGAATCAACCGTGCACTTAGAATTGCCCTCATGGTCACTTTACTAAAATCTCCAATCCCAACCTCAAACAACGACACATGTAATTTTTAAAAAATATAATCCGAATTAAATAATTCTTAATTCACTAATTTAATTAAATCCTCCAAATTAATTAAATTCTACATCCTTAAAAATACGGGGTGTTACATACTTCCCCCTTACAAAGGAATTCCGTCCTCAAAAGTAGGATGAGTCTAGTACTCCTAACCTCGAATACTTCCTTACTCACATGTCTCTAAGATCGCTTTACATATTACTACCCCTTCCAGTTACGAATTATATTTAATAGTAAATTAATTCCCCAGGGTGCCCATACACCCTGTACTCATGCTTAACCGCACAGATGTTACCCGGCTCCACTAGCCTTAAATCATAATAGAACTTTCAATTCACAATAATAACCACATATGTGTAGAATAACCAAGCTACCAAACCCGTGTTCTAATGACCAAACATTTCCCCACTTCCAGCATTGCACTAAGTTTAATGCGTGGGACGTCTCGCAAAGCGAAATCCAAACAAGAAACCCCCCAATTATACTACTATCTAACATTGTCGATCGTTGAGATCCGTTGGGCCCTCAGTACATAGTACGTACCCCCAAATTCTCGTCTCCTAACATAAAAGTATACTCATCCACTCTCATGTTACAAAAGACATCATACAATGAAGCGCCCCTTACTATCACTAGTTTCTTAGCGCGAACAAGTCACGAGTTATATCTCCCCGCTCGATAATAAAACTATCCACCCTGAATCCCATCAGACAATGTCCCTACTCCACGGGATTAAATATAACAATACAAACATTTTCTCATAAGTCTATTATGCAACACACAATATCATACATACACTTATATATAGACTAGACCCTCTTTCAGGTGATAACTAGCACAAGTAAATCATATCTCGAAACAACGGACACAAAGTCTCACCATACTATATACCATAGCCCAAATATCACAGCATATATATCACTACCGTCTCGTACGTAATATACTCATCTCAAGCTCAGCTCCTCACTCTTGGCGTGGCTATATCATACAGGTATTCTCGATTAACCCATAATTTGCAATATAATTCTTCTCGATACTGCCCACCCATTAACTTGTGGTACATAAGTTTTCTCAGTGCTTCCTTCGCAACACTCCCCGGCTCCATTGGCCATATATTGTAATAGCTCTTAGCTTAAAGTGTTTCCTTCTACACGCTCAATAATATCACATTTAAAACCGATGCACTAGCGTCCAACAATGTCCCACTACTCCTAAAGTTTATTGAGGTACATGCGTGTAACATCCCAAAACGAAGTTTAAAAACTTCCCCCCAGTGTACTATCCCGTAGCATTGTCAATCATCAAAATTCGTGGATCCAAAGCACTTAGCTAAGATATCACCAATTATGTCTCCCGACACATAAATCAAATCGTCTATGCCCATGTCTCTCAAGGCATCACACGATATGATGATTTCACTATCACTAAGTTCTCATCACGTAAACAATAATGAGCTAAATCTCTCCACTCAACGATAACCCTGATATACCCTAAATCACATCGATAAAAGTCCTTATGCACAGGGATCCAATATAACTAGACAACAGTACTCTCTGAAGTCTACTCCATAAAAATATTACCACGATCTCGACTCTCTTTCAAGTGAGACATCGTAAAAATATACATCCTGCCTCGGAATCATAAACACGATAGTTTTGCTGTAACCGCCCATCGTCGCTTAACAGTCCATAGCCGGGATAAAACCATACCTCGAATATCATCTCTCAAAACAAGCTATCCTCATAAAATATATCCTCTCAGTGTCCACCCCTGCTCCCTCGCAGATGGAACTAAATAGTTCCCGCTAACCCAATGACGAATATATACAATTATAAAAATATTAACGATACCTCAACTAAACCCGTATCACATGAAAATCTAGCACTTAATAAACTACTGTGACTAGCTCGTGTCACACAAAACAGACCCTAATCACCCCGAGATAAAACCCATACTTTCAATCATCAATAGCACTCTCAATTCAAATGGTTCCTGGACATACCATTCCCATCCCAACCGAACCAAAACTTCTTATAATTATTTCCCTTACTGGGCATCCCGTTTATGTCCCCTAATTCACTGTGGACTATATCGGCACCATTATTCCTACTCTTTACACGTAAGACATCTTTTTTTGTCATTCCCTTCCCTCTGGACCCACTGGCCATTCCAGGGTTGTCCTTCTCACGGACCTAGTAGACTTGACCCTGATTGTTACCCCCATTATCCCTTTGTCTCCACTGGCCCTGTGGGACTCGTTGTTAGCCTTGACGGCCCTAAATACATCCACCATCACTTGGTAGGAATTCTATTGATCTTAATTATTAACATGGGTCCTCTAATGGGTTTACCCTCCTATGGTTCCTCCCTAGCACTGTTGAATCCAGTCTTGTCATTTAGTTAGATTCTCTAACTCTCTTGGCTTCCTTCTCAGGGTAGCGTTGATATCAGTAACCATGGTGCCTCCTAACACGAACACCGTTCCTAGGATTTTCCATGGTTGTTGCTGAGCCTTTCCCCCTGCAATCCTTCTAACGGTCGTCGTTGGTCGTACAAAGTTGTTCCCTGTGTGAAGCCCAACTAAACTCGTATATGAATCACATCAATTATACATAATACTAGGAGAACTTAAGTCGCATACATATAGGAATATAACAACCCTACAATAAGGCTCTATATTAAAGAACGTTGTGCAGAAACATCATAAGCTGTATAGATTGTAAGGACTTTATAACATGATGCTCTCATACCATCTGTGACACACCGCCTAATAAAATACCGGGTGGCCAGTCTGTGATCAAAATAAAATGTTGGTCTCATACGGCTCATTCTCAGCATCGTTGTCGAAAACTTTTAAAGTTACTAACCACCTAGTAGTTTAATTACACTGGTGCCAAATTTTATCTTTCATTAATAACAACTTGCAAAAATAAATATTAAACCATCAACACAAACTGATAACTAAATTGAACACAGATGAATAATGTAAATAAATGTGACCGAATCAACTATCGGTTCAACAATATAATACAACAGTACACTAAAACCATAACCTGGCTGCACAAGGCCAAATAAATAATTGAATACCAGTACTGAAATACATATCCTACACTAGGAATAAATGAACAAAGTGTCTATAGAGAAGTCATGCCACTTCAACATGAGCTGCAGCTGCGCATCCCTAGATAGAATCTTCAAACTGAGAGTCCATGTGGATGGACACCTAAAAGGTTTTGAAAAATATTTTGACACGGGTCAGAGCCCAAGTAAAATATTTTGAAAATATTTAGCAAGCAGTTAAATTGCAATAATTAAATATGCATGCACACGTTTCATATTTAATCTAGTGTCGCGCACACTTGAGGTGTAGCTCACCCCTCATCTAATGTGCACACCTAACGCCTGCGTGCTACCCTTCCTAGTTAAGCTACCCCACCTAACTAGTCGTAGCACACCCCTTTCCACCACACTACTCTAACCCGAGCAATTTCACTTTGATTATGAAGTTATCTTCTCATTAACTTATTAATCGGTTCAACTATATTAAATCATATAACATTTCACACTAGTTATATAGGAAATTCCCCTTTTTAAATTATATAACTTTCACCCTAGTTATACAAGAATTCACCCTTTTAAATCATATAATTTTCACACTAGTTATATAAGAAATACATTCACATTTATGTATTAATCCCATATATAATTATCTACACACATTATATATGTACTAGTATATTACAACATTCACACACATGTCGCGTACAATAACCATCATTCCTGAGTAATAACCACCGGATGCTTTCTCTTAAATGCTATCATTTCCAAGGCATTATCACTCTAACCCAGCCACCTCAAGTCGAATTAGCTCACACTGAACTTGGGCAAAAATAATAAGCGTAGTGGAGGCGGTCATATTCCTTCATCGAAAGTGAAACTGAATCATACCCAAAGAGGTTCACCTCCGAAAATAAATCACGCAATATAAAATAGGTGATATGACGTGGGGATTATACTCTCCCTCCTCCTCAAGCCAGGGGATTCACCCATATCGTGCAACGTCCTATGATAGCAAAAGAGGGTTATGTATTCCTATAAATATTATTCACACTAATATCTATAAAGCACACAAATATATATATATACACACTATCACACTACCGTATACATACATTTAATAAAGGTCCGGCTAACCCGGGCCAAACACCGTAGCACTAGCCCAAAATACCCAAGTCTATATCCCAACTTGTAATTTAATAAATCACAGATTAATTTACTTTTTCCATTCAAGTTGTGTTACCTAACTACAATATCCCGACTCACTCATAAGCTCCGTGTCTTCACCCTTTAGAATTTATTACGCAATGTCCCACTGTTAAATTTAACATCCCTTGATAAATTTAATATTCGACAATTTATCATATACACCTATGATAAATTTAACTGTGTACTCCTTGCCTAACTCTCGTAGCATTCAGCCTAAAATAATTTGAGTCAAACCTCCGGCCCTTAATTAAATTGATTTCCATCTCAATTAATTTTTTCCAAATGGTGTCACTCAACAAAATTTCTGAACTCCCTACTTGATCCACAAATTAAATTCTTCGGAATTTATTTCAAGAAATCCCTTCAGTAATTTCACCCTTTTATTTACCCTTTAAATTTTTTACCTCCATCTACCATTTATCTAAGTATTAGTTCCTAATTATTTAACCTTTAATTAGGATACTTAATAATTTCCGCCATGTTACCAAAGCCGTAGTAAAAATATACAATGTCCTAGCTTTCTAGCCAAACTAAAAGGGGCGGATTGGGTCGATTTTACCCAACGTCGTTCGAACGACAGCTAGGGTCATTCGAATGACCGTCGTCTTCTCCCACTTTCTATTTTCTCCATGGACGACACTTCCAAGCCATATTTCTCAGCCCAACAAATCAAATCAAGCAGGCCTAGCATCTATTTGCCTCTACACAGTTTATTTTGCTCATGAAATACATCATTCAAACCATCACAGATCCTATCAAGATTAAAACATTTCAAATTCCTCGGTTATATCATTTACCATCGTGGGTTTTATAATATGAACAGTAACAAAATCTAAGTTGGTCTGCTAATACTCGGGTTTATATGTTTCCACCCGTTACCAATTTATCAGTTATGTAATTCACATCGTGGGTTTATAATCTTAACACTAACAAAATTTGAGTTGGATTTCATGATTCACCCCACGCTCGCTTTCTCCACATTAAATTTCGAATTCCAAATTAGCCATCTCGATTCCTAGTAAATTATTATCAACCGAATTCCCATGTTTTTAAATCATAATACAACAACATCCGAGTCTCTAATTCATAAAATTTGTCCAATTCATAAACACCCGTTTTCTATGCGATAACCCACCCAAAATGATTATGATTTACACCCACCATGATATGAATTACAATACCAAAAATTAAATGAAAGCAAGTTTAACTACTTTCCTGGATAAATTCGTAGGGTCTAATTTCCTTTGTTGTAGACAAGATTTGACGAAGAACACATCAATCTCTTCTTGGTTTGGCTCCCAAAAGCTCTCCCACTTAATCCCTATTTTATCCTCTGCAATTAGGGTTTTCTTATTTGAGTTGTGACTTCCATAAAGTCTCTAACTTAGATTTTATTGGGTGAATCCCGAAATTATGCCTGTGGGCTAAATTAATATGGCCCAAATACCCCCGTGTGAGCCCGGTTATGCCTAAAAATGCCCCGAGACCCAATTACTACCCATGGGTACTCTTTTCCGACTATCTCGACATATTAGGAATCAACCATGCACTCAGAATTGCCATTCGAGTCACTTTACCAATATCTCCAATTCCAACCTCAAACTACGACACATGTATTTTTTTTAAAATATAATCCGAATAAAATAATTCTTAATTCACTAATTTAATTAAATCCTCCAAATTAATTAGATCCTGCATCACCAAATTAATTAAATTCTACATCCTCAAAAATACGGGGTGTTACACCTAATAAAGACCTAATGATCCTATACGGGTTGGAATTTAAGTGAAGGTAAAGTAAGGAGTTATTCGCAGTATTTGGCTATTATAGTGGGAGACATTTTATCCAATTGATTATTGTTCTTTGATTTGACTATTTTTCATAAATAGATAGGTGTGTGGCATTTAATTTTGAATAAATTTACTCTATAGATACCTCATATTAGGAGTGATCCACATTACACCTGTTCTGAGTGATTTCATTTGATGAGTGTAATTCTAGTGAGAATTGAAGTCAAAGCATAGTTTTGAATAAGTTTGAGATGGAGTTTGTCTAATATACACAAGCACTTGAGAATTGTCATGAAAGAAATTTTCCAATGAATTCAGATATTTTTAAGATTTGGATATGCAGTGTATTCTTTATTAAAGTATATTTCATCTATTGATGTCATTGTTGAGTTTTGTGTGCATTGGTGAATGGGGAAAGTATTTTGAGAAATTTTACAAACCATAAAAATGAATTTTTTAGTATATTCACTATAAAACCCCACAATACTATTACTTGTCCACTTGGTTAATCTAGGAATTTAAATACTTATCACACGTACCAAGTACAATCGTGATTCCTATGAAAGTGAGTAGGGTTTCCTTATTTTTTTTAAATAACATATTAATTTTGCTCTAGGATGAGCAAAGTTTAGGTTTGGGGGTATTTGATGATAACGATTTTTTACATTCTAAATAACATATTATTTATGATTTATTAGTCTCATATTTTCAATAAAAATAAGTTAATTATGTTAGTTTAATAAATTAGGTGTGGTATATGAAGTTGACAAGAAAATGGCGTAAAATGGTTAAGTGGGTACTAAAAATGGCAAAATTATAATCTGATAAAAATTATATTTTATAAACTAAAATATGCTTATATGGTTTATTTTTATATTTTGTATGTGCCTCGCAAATTTTAACGATAAATGAGTTGAAATGACAAAGTTATTGGAAATGTCGCAACATGACACAATCAACACTGCAACGAAGAAAATAAATTCATAACTACGACTCAAAGTGTTCGTTTTCGACATAGATACCTTTTTGTAAAGGTCTTGAAGTATACTAAAACTTTCTAGTTGAGCAATTCGCAAATTCTTAAGCTTCGAAGGGCCAAAATTAATTTGAAAAATCTGGTACAAAAAAGTGAGAAAATCACAACAAAATAATTGAAAAAACGAGTTTTTTTGCTCCTACAATTTCATCAAAGTAAAAATTCTCTCTTTTTTACCAAATATTAAGGGTAATTTTGTATTAAGCCATCTAATTAGTCTATACACGCCAATACAAGAAAACATTAGCTCCCCATTTGTTTATCTCAAAATTGTAAATTGACCCATTTATAAATTGGTACATTTACAAATTGCTCCATTAATTGGATTTGGTTTCATTAATGAAATGATTCATTAATTGCCCCATTTTAGCTCATATGTAAAATTTTAAATTTGACAATTTCACAAAAAATATTAAATGCATCCATTGAAAATAGGAGTCATATAGTGTGAAAGATCCTCTCTCTCTTTCCCTCCCTCCCCCTCCCCCTCCCCCTCCTCTTAATTTATTTTTATCTAAGAATGCACTATCGGGATCTTAATGAATTATTTATATAATTAAATGTCGAACAAAACAAGTCTAAATTTTATCTTTTTATCCTAAGGCGTGCATTTAGGTGATAAAAGAGATAAATTAAAACATGCATTAAACAAAGGCAGTTTGAGGTAAAAAAAACATTTTATTTTCAATACTGTAGAGAGTTTACAAGACTATCGACTTAGTGACTACTTGATAATAGCCACAAGTATATGTGTAGTGTCTTCGTAGAACCTCTAAATAATACTACTCGGTGAGGAGAAGTCTACAAGCAACCTTCCACGCTCCGTATCCAGCGATCAGCCTCTGTCTTCAGCAGCGATCCCCTCGAGAATCACAATGGTCTATCGTGAAGAAACTCTCTCCAAAAGAGTTTTGTATGCAAGGATACAAATTACAAGGTTTAAATATATTCACACAAATATATTTGGGGAATGAATTTTGTGAATCAAAAATATTTTCAAAACTCAAAAGGTTGAAAACTTTTGCAAAATATGTGCAGAAACAGTTCTAAAAAATGTATTAAAAATATGAACACGAAATAGGTATTCATATGAAGTTCACAACTTTCTAGGTGGTGGCTCGTTCAAACGAATTTGAAGCTCGTTCGAATGAGAATAGTAATTCATTTGAATGAAACAATATCTCGTTCGAACGAACAAGCTATCTCGTTTGAACTAAGTTCAAATGACCTTCAAATAACCTAAAACAGTACGCCCTCGTTCGATGTTCGATCAAAGTAAACTTCTAACGAGACTTAGAACGAAATGGACCAGTTGTGAGAACAAGAATGTGCTCTCATTTGAACGAGGTTAGCAAAAAAAATTAAAAAATTTAAATAAAGAAAAATGCCTCAATTTTTTAAACAAAATGTCCTATTTGAGTTTTAATAAAAATAAAAACATCCCAAAATAAATTTAAGGAATAAATTTAAACACTTAATAGCATTATACCTTCATAGTATAGAGATCCTTAAAAGTTGGATACGTTGGATATTCGGACTTCGTGACGGATCGAGTCAAAGTGGTAATAGGATACGCCAAAATCTATGTAAGCCTAAGCTATTGAGCAATGTCAGAAAATATGCTCTCACAAATCTCCCCCTTCTGGATATTTAGATACAAACATAAAACCGAAATCTAAATTACATGAAAATTCCCAAGATAAAAATAATATCCTAATACCCTCCCAACCCCTAAAATGGATAGGTACAAGAATAATGATGCCTTCAAAAATGATGGCTTCAAGTCCCCACTTCTTCTTGGTCTTCTCTTAGACACTTTGTTTTCATCGAGTGTAATAAGAATGTGCTCTTTGCAAATGTATATACACACATAAAACAAAGAAAATACCCGTGATGCCATCGAGTTTGACATATAAAATAAAATGCATAAAAAATTCTCCCCCATAAATCAAACTTCCCCGTAATTTGTTCTCCCTCTTTTATTTATTTTGGAAATTACCAAGGAGTAAAAACTAATCACGAATATAGGTAACATCACCGAAAAGAATAAGATATCATCACAAAAAGATATATGAATGATAAACATGCAATGATAATTTCAAAGTGTAACACCCCGACTAATTAAATACCGGGTAGCTACTCCTTTATTAAATTAATACAAAATGCCAAGTTGGTTCAGTTAACAGCATCACTGTCGAAAACATTTTATTGATTACTAACCACCTAGTATTTAAAAAGTAAGTTGCCAAATTTTAAGTTAACTCTGATTAACATGCAAGGAGGGGCTAATAATAGAATAACAACATTCACCATAACGAAACTATAGAATAACCAACAACATAAATAATAAGTCCGGAGGAAAAACTCCTCACAACAATCCCACAACTGAACTAAATAAAATAAAGTATCCTGAATTAACTACATGCCAAAAGTCTGAATAACTGAAATGAAATGACTCTAAAGAAATGGGCGACATGCCCTATAACTGATGAATACTGAATATGGAGTCAAGATGAAAGAAGCGTCTACTAGCAAGGCCCTGTAGCTTCCACAAACAGCTACAGCTCGTCACCTGAATGAAAATCCTATGCATGGTGTCCTTGTGGCTGGGCACCTAAAATGGTTTTTACAAAAATAGATTTGAAAGCAAACGGGTCAGAGCCTGAAAGTGGAGATTATTTTAAAAACAGCAAGTGATTTAATAACATTAAAACAATGAATGCAAAATACATGTTAGGACGTGCACTCACATGAAATGCTCACCTCTCGACTAATTGTGCACTCCTAACGTACCGTACCCATCTAAGTGACATACATAATCTAACCAAACCGTAATAAGTTCTACCCCTTACTACTCGATTCTCATTATGCATTCTAGTGATATCAACTAAATAGAGGGCTTTGCTTAAACTCGGATTCTCAATAATTCGCATTACAATTAACTATCGGTTAACCCGTTATGTTTTCTCAAAACATTACCATAATTATGTTCACAATACCAACATGAAAGTTCCCATTAATTTAGTGTATATTATTCACGTCATGAATATACAATACAAGCACCCCGAGACTAGCTGCGGTGAACACATACTCTGCTATCCATCCCGGTACATTACGTACATAAGGATCACGCATTCCGAATCTCTCAGGAATCGTTCTCAGATAATAGCAAATCACAAACAATGGAGGCGAACACAGTCACATCACATGGGTCACGCACATACCTACGCTCCCACAATCAGCAGACTTATTAACATCCGAATAAGTCCTTCTCTGACCTATGTTCTCGAGGTACCAATCTAAATCCGGGCAACACAAGGATTAGAGGGCCCTAAGCGAACGTAAACCTCCCGTGATAGCAAGTATGGTAGGTATGTCATACACATAAAATCATATACATATACTAAGTAAACACACATCTTAGTAATCACCGTAATTTATTTGTGGTACACTTCTCATTCTCGTACCGACTTATAATGTTACACGACATACATAACCCCGGTTAATATAATTATTCAAGCCGTCAATCATTCTCACACCGTAATAGACACTCACATCCTAATCCATAATTTCCATTTGGTTCAAATCACACACCTATGGTTTACTCCTCATTATGTCCCAAAGATCCCAAATATATCAACTAATCATCAAGGAAATGTTATCTCTACGTTTGAATAAGGTTACCGGACACGCGAAATCAAAACAGGCCAAAAAGCCCAAACTGTCAGCTCGTTAGAAGTCTTATTCGAACGAGGTTGTTCGAACGAGAGTTCGTTCGAACGAAGTGGGCCTTCTAACGAGATCTCGTTCGAACGAAAGTCATCGAACGAACATCCTCTCGTTAGAAGTCAAACTGTCAACTCGTTAGAAGCTCGTTCGAACGAGCTCGTTCGAACGACCTGGGCATGTCTTCTAATGAGAGACCAGTTTCGAGCCCAGATTTTCCCAATTTCATTTTTTCAACTTTTCTTCACCTCTAACCTCATCTAAACATCAATCCAACAATTTTTCATGGTTTCTAATCATTCCTAAACATACTTAGGTCATATATTAACGTGTTTTGTGGGGTTAATACATTCTAAACATCATCCAAATATCAAATCTATACCTTTTTCCCCAATTTCAAGAACATGAACCCTAGAATTTTCTTAAATCCCAATGAGCCTAATTAAATCCGTTTTTGTTTCATCCAAAATATATTATCATCAGATTAATCACCTACATACAATTCTACATGCAATTCCTCATCAAATTACAAGTTTCTATTTCCAATTTAATGGGTTTTCATCAATCTCCCAAAAACAATACAATTTTATCAATTTCCTACGCATGGAAGAAACATTCTTTGTAATAAACGAAATCAAACCACTTGCCTTATGTATATCTCTGATTTTGATGGTGAATTGATGAAGTGTTCTCTCTCTCTCTCAGAATTCTCCTCTCTCTCTCTCTACAAGTCTTCTTCTCCAAGGTGACAATGGTGGCTAGGGTTTTGCCTTAGGAACTTTTGGGACTAATTTTAATAACCCCCGTAGCCCATTAAGTCATAAGATGTAGGTAGTGGGTTTAGTGGGTAATTACCAAATCAGATTTTTAATTCCTAATTTTCGTTGGTTTTAATTCCCAAAAATTCAAAACTACCCTTTTATGTTGCCGGTATGGCCTAAAAATTCCCCGGGACCCAAACTAAACCCCCGGCTAGTGTTTTCTGACTATTTCGACCCTTCCGGACGCGTTGGCGCACTCAAATGACCATACGATTTATAGAAATAAAATTCACTTTTTAATTAATATAATTATATTCCTGACGCGACTGTCACACGCGTCTCAACAAGATTTCCAAATTGCCGTATTTCTATCTCACGACAAATTCAATAATTCAATATTCATATAGTGCCATATATTCACATTATAGTCAAATACCAACTCACATCTCGTTAGTATTTTATCCGGATTAATTCTCAATTAATTCACATTTAATTTAATTAATCCCAATAAATTAATATCACAAAAATACGGGGTATTACACAAAGGTTCCATAAACTATTTTTGAAATTTTTCAATTTTTTTTAAGTATAAAAATTTTACAAGTACAACACACCATGGAGAAACACAAAAATAACTGAATCATGGGAATGGAATGTACGGGTGTGAACATATTTGTTACACCCCGCCTAATTAAATATCGAGTGATCAGTCCTTTATTAAATTATAATCAAGGTGAACGGTTGGATCATCCTTAGCATCACTGTCGTAAAATAAACTTTCCAATTAAAACACCCTACATAATTAAGCTAAGTGACAAAACCATTTAAATCATTATCTCCATTTATTAAATCCAATTATGAAATCCTTTATTACGTAACAGTTTAAGAATCACACAATTATTAAGACTGGAAATAAACACCCATGAATTTAATCATTCAGATAATTCAACACCAACTTTAAGACTACAAAGGAATAACCATCCTGACAGTAATTAAATCCCAAAGAGTTAAAATGCTAAAGATAAATAAACATAATCTCTGACAAGACCAACTGAATAAGGAAATGGGTGACACATGCCCTAACTAATCATAACTAGAATGAGAGTATATTCAACATCGAGGTCGTCTAAGTAATGTCCTGCATCTCCCACATAAGCTGCAGCGCGTCCGATCCAAAGAATCTTTGTAAGACGCCCTTGTGGCTGGGCACCTGAAATATATACATACATATATATAAGAGAAAAGAGATAACAGGAAACGGGTCAGAGCCCAAGTGTAAAACAGTTCAAAAATTAGTTTAACAAGTATTTAAAATGCTTACCTGCTAATTCAACAAACATGTTAATATGCGATACTCTCTTGATATTTCTCACCTCTCCTCTAATGTGCACACCTACCGTACTAATAAATCTCATCAATTTCCCTATCTTATTCTCCATAATGGCTTATCATGTGAAAAGCGAAGTTATGACATTTACTTTAGGAAATCACTCTCTTCAAGATTCCTTACATTATTTAAAGCAACTCATTATCGTTATAAAGTTCCCGAACACTTATAATAAATTTGAAGCATTTATTCATTTCTTATCTACTTATACGCACAATAGAAAGTTTCCATATAAATATACCTATATATATTAGTCACACATATAATATATATACTAACGGCACCTCACATAAGATCTAAGGTGCTGGCATACTCTTCTATCAAGTCCCCGTATCACACAGACTAACGGAAATACTAGTTCGGAATCACTCTCGAACTGTATTAACACAAAACACAAACAAATGGAGGCGAAGCATAGTTCCCAATCCTAAGAGGTCAGCACATACCCACACGTCTCTTAGGACCATCTGACTATAATTCAGATAGCCTGTAATCAAGGATACTATCTTCTAGGGTATAAGTCATTATCCCCCATAAAGGTCTAATCGAGATAAGACTGTCCCGGCACGAAAACCCCCGTGATAGCAGTAGCTCGGGTACGATTTTTACACAGATATATGATATATGCACAATCACACAGTCGTATAGATATAAATATCCACATTTCTAAATTAGGTGCGTTCATGACCCGTAATCATAATTATTCGTTATTAACACATTTTTACTCGATTATTACGCATAACAACTCGTCATTTTTATTCTCATTTAAAATGCATTACATACTCACTTCTCCTTTCTCGAAGTATTATAAGTATAATTTTAGTAGACGTACACTTACTTATCTTCTGGTCTAACTCTCTTACGAGTCTCAATATTCTTTTTAAACGTTCGCATAATCCTCGATGGTTAAATCACTCCCCGTTAACCCCTTTATTTCACTTTACATTAAATTCCCACTTATTGGGGTTTACTAAAACCCTACTGGTCCTATTTATATCCCAAAATGCTCTAACAATAATACTCAAGGGTTACTACGCATTTTAATGAGAATAAACCATTATAAGAGGAATGTGCAGCTTTCCAGGTGGGGTCGATCGATCGAGGGAATTGGGTCGATCGATCGATTAGTCGATCGATCGATCGATCAAGCAGTTATGGCGAAAACTGCATTTATCCAGTTACGGGTTTGCCTCTCCAACCTCAACCAAAACTTCATATTTGATTCCCAAACTCCCAACAAAAGTTATTACCAGTACCATACACCTAAATACACGACTCTCCATGTAAAATATGTTTCAATTCATTAATTATTACGATATAATGGGGTAAAATTTGTCTAGACTTCAAGAACCCTAATTTTTCTTTTCCTTTCAATTCTTTCCATTATTTTCCAGATTTCTTACTTCTAAATCCATACTAATTCGTGGTTTATCCTCTACATGCAAAAGAGATGTCCAAAATATGATTACTTCATCAATGAAATGTGAATTCTAGTCTCCAAACTACACCTTCTTCTATGAAACAAGTTCTAAACAACCCTAGACTAACATAATTAAGGCATTAACTAAGAATAGAGCAAGATAGATACTTGCCTGAAATTCAAGGTTCTGATTTCGTGGATGAAATGGCATGGTTTTGTTCCCCGTCGTGCGATCTACGTTTTGGTGGTGGTGGCGGTGTAACCGGATGAGTTCTTGTCCTTGGATTGCTTGGAAAGCTCTCCAACTCCTTCTCTAATGGCCGTTCTTTGCTTTTGTGTTTTCTAACCCTAAGAGACAACTCCTAAAGGTTGATATATCCTTAGAAAATTCGTGGGTTTAATTCCCCAAAAATATAAAATGTCTAAAATACCCTCCCGGGATGTCAATTAGGCCTAAAAATGCTCTGAGACCCAAACTAAACCCCGGGGTAAACTTTTCTGACTATCTCGACCCTTTTGGACACTTTGGCGCACTCAAAACGACCATACGAGTAACTTATAATTTATTCACTTTATATAATAATAATTTAGTCCGACACGACACAGGTGCATCCCGACTTAAATTTCCATAATTGCCCTTTTATTCACTCGTGACAATTTAATAAAATAAATTTCATGTATTACTTTACTCGTCTAGTAATATTCAACAATTTTCCAATAATTACTAACTCACATCATGTTAGAAGTAATATTCAACAATTTTCCAATAATTACTAACTCACATCACGTTAGTAAATAAAAATAAATAAATTTTCGGATTAATATTAAATTAATATCTCAATTTAAATTTAATAATTCCCCAATTTTAAAAGCCATAAAAATACGGGGTATTACAATATTCGTTAGATTAATCAATGTAAACAAACATAACATATGTGCACGAAGGAATGAGACACCACTAACGAAAGATCTAAAAGTCTACCTTAGGTCTAAAAATGGTGAATTCAAGTGAAATTGACTTAACCTAATCAACTAATCAAGATCGTAAGTGATTTTCACACCAATAACGTCCAAAACTATGTAATACTTTACGAGATTTTTATAGGACGTGTAAACCCATTGATCTTTGATTTAACACCCTCAACTCACATATTGAATTTTCTCTCAATTCTTTTTTAAGAAATTAATGCTCATATGTACCAAAGCATTAATGTTCTTTTTATGTGGAATCTTATCCGGTTCATTCTTAGCATCATTGTCGAAAATATTATAATTACTAATACCCTATTAGGCCTGGTGTCCATTTTAAAACTAATTAACTTGCTTACAAAAAAAATTCATTCACATAACGAACCATGCAAATAATAAAACTCACACTCACTGGCATAAATAAACTAACCGATAACTCTCGATAAAAGTTATAATACAATAATCTAACTAACTGAGGAAAGCATTGGAACAAAATAAATACTAACTAACTGGGTGACATGTCCAAAATAACTCTGAAGTATCTCATATCTAAATCTCAAGGATAGAAGCATGTACTCAATCCCTGCAGGCATCCACAACTACTGCAGCATTGTCTGACTAAAAGGATGGTTAAGTTAGACTACTTGTGGCTGAATTCCTAAAAGTTTTGAAAATATTTTGATACGGTTCAAAGCCCAAAACCTTTTGAAAATATTTTGCAAGTATTTAAAATACATTAATAAATAAGTTCTGCAATCTTTCATATTTAAACCGGTATCGCACTCGCATGAGATACCCCTCGCCCCCCATCTATATTCTAAACCTAACACATGTATTTTAAACACCCTAGTTATGCTAATCAGCCTAAATAGTACCTCCACACTAATCTTAGTCCTATACGCCACCATGTATTATGCGTATACTTTATTCACTTTAAATTCTTAGTTAACTTTCACATTCGCTTTATAATTATAATCCCCATTTATAATTTATCACTTCACTTCCTATAACTTTATTCTAGTTATAAATTCAAATTTTACACCTTAGTTTCATATACCCGTATATATATTATTCACACTTATATAAGTATTTACGCATAGCATCCCCGAGTTGTCCTCTCGGATTCATATAAATTTACTGTTCATAATATCCTTAAATACGTCCTTATATATATTTACACACATATATATATATATATGTATATCCAAATCACATCAAGTATACATATATATATATATATCGCTCATTACATAAGTATAACTGCAATCACCATAGAATTACCTCATGGATGAATTCTCTAGTATGCTACAAGGTACCAGGGATACACACCCCAACCTGGGCTACCAGGTCGAAATCAGACCACCGAACCCGAGTTGTAATGTAGACTGGAGGCGTTCATAGTCATACACCCGTGGGTCATAACCATACCACATTACCCCACTAGACCCAAAACTCACATAGGGTCGTCGTGCGATAAACCTATAATGCAAGAGCCGATACTACAGATGCTGATATTCATCAGGATAGACTGCCCACTGTGCAAAATCTCCATGGATAGCATCCAATAGAGTAGGTATGTTCCATATATATCAATCATACATAGATATATTCATACGTATATATATTGTCGCTATACTCGTATATATAAATTAAAAATCAACTAATCGTACATGTCACTCGTAGCACTAGCCTATATTTTTCGATTCTAAATTCGACTCCCAAATTCATAAGTAGTCACTTACTCATTTTTCTAGCACGGTTATATATTATTTTGGACACTAAGCCTATCTGAATTTAACTTGTGCCCCCAATTCCATCCGAAATTCCCATTTGGATCCATAAATATATTTTCAAGTGTCGTTCATCCTAAACACTCCTAACTCCATACCCCGATTTTATTCCCAACTAACCCCAAGGTAATAATATATTTAAAAAAATCTTAAAAATCCTAAATCCCCTCGACGGACCTTCTAAAATAACTCTAATCCCAACAGAATGAATAACACATCAAAAAACCTAATAAAGGCTACGCAAGGCAGCCGAACAGAGTCAAAATCCAAAATTGTAGGCCTATTATAAAAACGTAGAAAAATCATATCCAAACATTATTCAAATCTCCAATCCAACTTCAGATTTGGATTCTATATGAAAATTGAGCTAGTCAAATATATTTCGAAAGCACTCAAAAAGCTAAAACTCTCCAAAGTGACTCTTTTCATTCCTCTCGTTTTTGTCTCTTTAAGTTTCATTTTTTCCCACTCTATTTGTTCTTCTTACATTTAAAATAAGCCCTGACATACCTTATTGTGACACCCCGCCTAATTAAATACCGGGCGATCACTCCTTTATTAAATTAAAATCAAGGTGAACAGTTGGTTCATTCTTAGCATCACTGTAGCAAAAATAACTTTTTCAATTAAACACCCTAAATAATTAAGCTAAGTGTCAAAACCATTTAAAACCTTATTTCCATTTTATTAAATCCAATTATAAACCTTTTAACCAATAACCTTTTAAGAGTCACAGATTTAGTATAGAATGAAAATGAACATTCAAGAGTTTAACCATCAATAATAAATCCCAACATTCAAACACTAAAAGGGGAACATCCCGACAGTAATAAATCCCAAAGTAAAGATACTGAAAGTAAAAGAATTACAATCTCTGACAATACCAACTAAATAATCGAAAAGGGCTACACATGCCCCCACTGGATAAAACTGAACTAGAAGTAGAGTCAACAATGAGGTCGTCTAAGCAATGGCCTGTAACTCCCATAAAAGCTACAGCGCGTTCCATCCAAAGAATCCTAAGAAAGACGCCCCTGTGGCTGGGCACCTATAATACATAAATATATATACACAAGAGAGAAGAGATACAGCAAACGGGTCAGAGCCCGAACGTAAAACAGTTTTAAAAAATAGTTTAGCAAGTATTTAAAATGCTTACCGGCTAATGCAACAGTCATATTAGTATGCGACACTCTCTTGAGAACTCTCACCTCTCATATTGTGTGCACCTATATCGTACTAATGAACCCCATATATCTCTATAACTTATTCTCCATAAGACTTAGCACGAGAAATTAAGGTTAAGATATTCACTTTAGAAAAGTCTATCTCTTCAAGATTTCTTACGTTATTTAGAATCATCCCGTATTGTTATAACGTTTTCGAATACTTACAGTGAAGTTGATGAATTTCATACTTTACTTAACTACTATATTACCCAGTAGAAAGTTCTCATATAGTTACACGTATATATATTAATTACTCGTATAATATATATATACAAACAGCACCCCACATAAAATCTATGGTGCTAGACTTCCATATATAAGTATATATATACCAATCACTCATAAATTATATATATACTAACGGCACCCCACATAAAAACTATGGTGCTGGCATACTCTGCTATCAAGTCCCTGAATCACACATACTAAGGGAAATGCTAGTTCGGAATCACTCTCGAACTGCATTAACACAAACACATACAAATGGAGGCGAGGCATAGTTCCAAGTCCAAGAGGTCAGCACATACCCTTGCGTATCTTAGGACCGTGACTATCGATACGATAGCCTGTACCTAGGAATCTTATGCTCTAGGGTACAAGTCAATATCCCCCATAAAGGTCCCATCGAGATAAGACTGTCACAGCGTGGAAACCCCCGTGATAGCAAGTAGCTCGGGTACGATTTTCACACAGAAATAATATATGCACAATCACACCGTCATATATAAATATGTATTCACATCCACATTATTAAATTAGGTGCGCTCACGACCCATAATTATAATTATCCGTTATTACACAATTTACTCAATTATATCGTATAACGGCCTCATTCCTTTTATGTCCTCATAATTAATTTATTCTGAACTCACTTCTCGTCACTCGAAGTATTCTCTTTAATTAAGTACAATTTCAGTAGGCCCTCACTCGCCTTCTAACCAAACTTCTTAGACATTTAGATTATTAAAATCAACACACGTATGATTTTCTAAGTATGAATATCTCCCCGTTTACCCCTTTATTTCGCTTCATATTAAAGTCCCACTTAACGGGGTTTATCTTGACCCTACTGGTCCTCTCTATGTTCTATTATGTTCTAGCAACCCTAATCAAGGTTTTCTACGTATAAAATAGGATTAAGCTAACACGAGAAAAAAGTGCAGTTTTCCCAGGAGGGGTCGATCGATCGATGAAAGGAGGTCGATCGATCGATGCTCTGGGATCAATCGATCGATCAAGCAGTTATGCAGATTTTGCCGAAAACCCAGTTACGGGATTCTCACCCCAAACTCCTCCAAATCATCATGCTACAGTCCCAAACTCCCAACCAATTATATAAGTGTTGTATACCCATATAAACAATATCCTACGTAACACATGCGAATTCTCATCATCTATAACACGATAAAAGGGCAAAAATCTTTATAAGTCTCAAGAACCCTATTTTTTCCTTTAACTTAGTTTCTTCCATTCTTTTCTAGATTTTCTATCACTAATACCATGGAAATTCGTGGTTCAACCTCTACATGTGAAATGGATTTCCAGAAATGTGATCTCTACCTCTACAATATGCAATTTTTGTCTTCAATTAACATTTTTCTTCAAGAACACTAATTCTAATCAACCTAAGACTAATATAAAAGGATGCATTAATTTGATAAAAGTAAGATAGATACTTGCCTGGAAATTTAGTCACTGATTTGCGGAAGAATTTGGTGTGGTCAAGATCCTCGTTGCGCGATCTACCATTTGGCGGTGACGGCGGTGCAATCGGAGGTGTTCTTGGCCTAGAACTCTTGGAGAGATTCTCCTCTTCCTCTCCAATGGCCGTCATTAGTATTTGATTGTGTTAACCCTAGAAGATAACATTTGACATCTGATATAACCCTTGCAAATTCGTGAGTTTAATTACCTATAATTATGAAATGTCCAAAACGCCCTCCCGGGGTATAATTAGGCCTAAAAACTCCCCGAGACCCAAACTAAACCCCCGGGTACACTTTTCTAACTATCTCGACCCTTCCGGACACTTTTACGCGCTCAAAATGACCATACAAGCAACTTATAATTTATTCACTTTTATTAATCAACATTTAGTCCCGACACGACACGGACGCGTCCTGACTTAAATTTCCATAATTGCCATTTTATTCACACGTGACAATTTTATAAAAATAAATCTCATACATTACTATACTCATCCAGTAACATTCAACAAATAATAAATTTCCAATAATTACTAACTCCTGTCACGCTAGTAAGTATTTAAAACAACATTCCGGATTAAAATTAAATTAATTTATCTCAATTAAATTTAATAAATCCCTAAATTTAAAAGCCATAAAAATACGGGGTATTACATACTTCCCCCATAATAACGGAATTTCGTCCCGAAATTCGGAAAATAAGGCCTACCAGGTAGCACAATTCTGGATATCCTTGTCAGTACGCAAACTATCTACATAGTACGGCGTTCAGTCACTACAGTCTTTCCTCACAGCAAGTTTATTTAACATTCTCATTGGAGACACTTCACATGGTGCTCCCAACTGACAACATTCGCATAGGTCACGCCTATACATGAAAACTACTCGGATTTATCTAATCACAAAACTCTCGTTCTGGGAGAAACCATACGAACATCTGACCACTCTCATTCGTCTAAAACAATCGTGGAATTCCACTATAGTCATCATATTATTCTCGATCGATCCAAAATTTTAATTATCCACTCACCTCTAACATATGAAAGGAGAATAGTCGAGGTTCTTCCCCACCAAAACTTTAATAAGCACCTCGTACGCGACAAACAGGTGCGAGTGCTTCTACAGAGCATTCATGAAATCATCGTACCAAGATTCCAAAATCTCCTTCACGTGGCTCCACTAATCTTTAATCACCGTGCGCCTATTCCCTGGCTAAGGGTGATACGTCCTACTTGAAACGAAACCTTATCTCCACTGGTTACTGAAATCCCATATCAAAGGTGGGATTCACAAATCTCATCCTGATTCAGAAATTTATACTGCGCCGGACCATGCACTGGCGCGATCCTTCCTTCACCGGCGACTTAAATCACATGTTCGAATGAACCCTTGATTGTGTTTTGAGGATGGTAACCCATTTAAGAACATTACCGTCTTTATCGACCTCTTCCAATTTCAGGGATCGTCGATAATCACAAAATTCTCTGGTTAATTCTCCTCTTCCGACCGAACCTTACCTATGGGCGGTGCATGTAGAGACTATTCACTATGTCCCGCTAAACATCGATTTTTCCCTGAAATGTCACACGTTAAGTGACACATAATACTCCCCTTCCTTCCTTGGTGAATGCCGAAAGTTTCGACCCGCGCTCTTTCCTCCCCGATGCGCACTTCTGGATCTTTTTTACCATGTTAACATCATCACTATTTGCACGCTCAAGTCGCTCTCACACTTGACTACTAACAACTCCGCTCCGAGTGTTCTTCATAATAATTTAATTCTGCTCCATTCAAGAAATACCCCTTCTTAAATGGCTTCCCACAGCCTTCTAATCAAATTAGGGTGCGCTATTCTAATTGCATACTTATGTATGGATTATCGCCCCTCATGTGACGTTTAATCCACTCTATCACTTCCACTTCGTTATACTGGTCCCACAAACATATATTTCACACGTCTATTACCACGTCCCTTCGACTCAGACAGTTTTAACTGCAGTTAACCAAGAGGCCCACATTTTGCAACACCCCGATCGCTCTAGGAGAGCGAATCGCGTGCTACTCATCAGTGTAACTAACTAAATCCAACAAAGTATAAGGAATAGGGCATTCAAAGTCCATAATAATAAAAGAGGAATAACAAATCTCAACCTTCTTCAGATAAGTACAACAATTTTCCCAAATAGGTACAATAACCAAAATAATTCACTAACGCTCCATTCACCAAAATAATTATAGGTCATCTCTTTTGTATAATAAAGTTCTTTCCAGATAATCCATGCTAAAAATCATTCCAACTCCTTATTCACCTTGTGTTCTGAATGCGGTTACAACATTTGGGTACTCTCAATCACCCTAGAAATCGAGATTTTTTGTAAATCCTCCTTATCATCATTCCACCCCTCAACTCGTGGGGATAACTTTCAATGCTTTCTTACCACAAAATTCGGCTTCAGTGGCTTTAAAACAAAATTCAACTTCCAACTTACATACATAATTACTTGATCCCATTTCGATTGGGGTACCGAACTCATGGAATAGTGACCAAGCATCTCCCCATCTCCAACCTTACGCTAAGTTTCATGCGTGGGATGTCTCGCAAAGCGAAATCCAAACAAGGAACCCCCTCGATACACTACTACCTAGCATTGTCGGTTATTGAAATCCGTTAGGTCCTCCGTCCATAGCATGTACCCCTTTATTCCGTCCCTTGACGGAAAAGTTATAATTCCTCCTGTAATTATGCTTAACAAAGAACGTTTCACCAATTTCACTATCGTTCAGTATTGGTTGGTGGTAATTGCATTCTATAAACCTCGAATACATACGATCGGAATTTTTTAAATTTCTTTCCCTAATAATAGGGCTATAACTCTTAACTCCCACATCTCTAGAGGATAGATATAACACTGTACTCTTTCTATCACTAAGTCCGGAGTGCTAAACATAATACTGAGTCAAGTCTTTTCGCTCAACGGTAAATCCCGATACATACTGAATCATACTGACAAAGTCTATACATACATTGGCATCGAATATCTCGAGCCCACTATCTCCTCCGAAGTCTCTAGAATAGATAATATAAGTGTGAGTCCAACCTTCTTACAGGTAGAGCCTCGCCAAAACAAAACATGTTGCACTAATGAGACTACTCCGATAGCCTTGCAATAAATGCCCACTATCGTACTAACCATTTCTATAGCATTTTATCAAAGATAATACCATACTCGTATATCGCATCACTACGACGAGTAACCTTACTAAAATATGTAACACTGTTAATATACACATTCATCCTTCGCGGATAGCACTAAAGAAAAATCCCGCTACGCTAGGGAAAAATATTCACATAGTGGTAACGTTTATAATTATATGCATTAAACTCGTCTCACACGCTAATCTAGCAATGAACAAAATATGGTGACCCGCTCGTGTCACATAAACACGCTACATCCTCTGAGGATACAACTTATACTTCCACCTTAGCAATCGTCTTGACTGCACAAATGGTTTTCGGACGTAACACGTCTGCCCAAACCAAAACAAAGCTATTTTAATCGTCGTCCTTTACTAGGCACCGTATTCTTGTCCTTTTACTCACTTTGGAACATATTATCGCGAGCGATTTCACTCCGCACAAAATACCTCAACACATAATCCACTTATTACTTGTCCTACTAACCAGGTTAGGATTGTCCTTCTCTCGGTCTTTAGTATACTCGATTCCTATTAGCTACCCCGATTATACCCTTAGTCTTTTAGGTCCTAAAGAACATGTCACTAACTATAATAGTCCTTACTGGACTTACCATCTCTTGGTAAGAATTTAACTATCTGAAGCATTTAAATGGGTCCCCTGATGTGTATCCACACCCTTTTTGTGGTGCTACACCACCACTGTTGTATTCAGCCTTATTCTCGACCAAATTCTTTGATTCTTTTAGCTTCCCCCATAAAGAAACGTTATCATCTATATTGACAAAATACGACATTGTCCACCTCTAAATCGACCGTCCATCAGAATTTCCTCTTTGAGTGTTATCAACTATTATTACGAGTTGGTCTCCCACTTGGAGTCGTTTCCCCCACTTGTATCTACATCTTCCGATACAAAATTAGCTAATGGTTAAGATTCATATTCACAAATGGACCCCTGTCATGCCCTCCCACGATGAGTTCAGAACCACGTTCGCTTCTAATCCTGAACAGTTGAGGAAGGAACATACGGTCAACACTGTACCTAAGGTTCTCCTTTAGACATAGCGTTCCACTTCTAAAATTGATGGTTGACTCCCATCATTATAACTTCATCCCGAAAGCCAAGAAAATTTTCTCTAAATTTTCACTTTCAGTTAGCCACATTCCGTCCTATATCTAAACCTTTGGATACTTTACCTCCTTTGGTAAACACACACAATTCCCGCATTTCTAGAATTTCCACAGACAGTTCTCTACAAGTTTTGTAACACGTTGGGTGAGTTTACTCTCGCACCTCATTTGACTATAGTAGCATTTGAAAATCAGGGTTGCGCCCTAGTCGCCTTCCTAGTCTTGGCTTCTCATGCCATAATGGAGGATACCTCGACTACGGTCATCATCCTCGAATATATTTTACCACCTCAACTGAGCCCTGCCTCTAGATGTCCGCTTAACGGGCCTCTTCTGACATCCGTCATCGCTCGGCACACACACACATCCGAACGAAATTAGAATTCACTAATGTATACACATTATAGCAGGAGAACGAAATCTCATCAAAGAAATCGACAATCCTAAACATAGGGCTCTATATCAAATAAAGTAACGCTGAAAGCGAAGTAAGCCACACAGATCCTAAAGGATACTAGAACCTGATGGTCTGATACCACCTGTGACACCCCGCCTAATTAAATACCGGGCGATCACTCCTTTATTAAATTAAAATCAAGGTGAACAGTTGGTTCATTCTTAGCATCACTGTAGGAAAAATAACTTTTTCAATTAAACACCCTAAATAATTAAGCTAAGTGTCAAAACCATTTAAACCTTATTTTCATTTTATTAAATCCAATTATAAACCTTTAACCAATAACCTTTTAAGAGTCACACATTTAATATAGAATGAAAATGAACATTCAAGAGTTTAACCATCAATAATAAATCCCAACATTCAAACACTAAAAGGGAAACATCCCGACAGTAATAAATCCCAAAGTAAAGATACTGAAAGTAAAAGAATTACAATCTCTAACAATACCAACTAAATAATCGAAAGGGATACACATGCCCCCACTGGATAATACTGAACTAGAAGTAGAGTCAATAATGAGGTCGTCTAAGCAATGGCCTGTAAGTCCCACAAAAGCTACAGCGCGTTCCATCCAAAGAATCCTAAGCAAGACGCCCCTGTGGCTGGGCACCTGTAATACATATATATATATACACACACAAGAGAGAAGAGATACAGCAAACGGGTCAGAGCCCGAATGTAAAACAGTTTTAAAAAATAGTTTAGCAAGTATTTAAATTGCTTACCGGCTAATGCAACAGTCATATTAGTATGCGACACTCTCTTGAGAACTCTCACCTCTCATCTAGTGTGCACCTCTATCGTACTAATGAACCCCATATATCTCTTTAACTTATTCTCCATAAGACTTAACACGAGAAATTAAGGTTAAGATATTCACTTTAGAAAAGTCTATCTCTTCAATATTTCTTACGTTATTTAGAATCATCCCGTATTGTTATAACGTTTTCGAATACTTACAGTGAAGTTGATGAATTTCATACTTTACTTAACTACTATATTACCAAGTAGAAAGTTCTCATGTAGTTACACGTATATATATTAATTACTCGTATAATATATATATACAAACAGCACCCCACATAAAATCTATGGTGCTAGACTTCCATATATAAGTATATATATACCAATCACTCATAAATTATATATATACTAACAGCACCCCACATAAAAACTATGGTGCTGGCATACTCTGCTATCAAGTCCCTGAATCACACATACTAAGGGAAATGCTAGTTCGGAATCACTCTCGAACTGGATTAACACAAACACATACAAATGGAGGCGAGGCATAGTTCCAAGTCCAAGAGGTCAGTACATACCCTCGCGTCTCTTAGGACCGTGACTATCGATACGATAGCCTGTACCTAGGAATATTATGCTCTAGGGTACAAGTCAATATCCCCCATAAAGGTCCCATCGAGATAAGACTGTCCCAGCGCGGAAACCCCCGTGATAGCAAGTAGCCCGGGTACGATTTTCACACAGAAATATTATATGCACAATCACACCGTCATATATAAATATGTATTCACATCCACATTATTAAATTAGGTGCGCTCATGACCCATAATTATAATTATCCGTTATTACACAATTTACTCAATTATATCGTATAATGGCCTCATTCCTTTTATGTCCTCGTAATTAATTTATTCTGAACTCACTTCACGTCACTCGAATTATTCTCTTTAATTAAGTACAATTTCAGTAGGCCCTCACTCGCCTTCTAACAAAACTTCTTAGACATTTAGATTATTAAAATCAACACACGTATGATTTTCTAAGTATGAATATCTCCATGTTTACCCCTTTATTTCGCTTCATATTAAAGTCCCACTTAACGGGGTTTATCTTGACCCTATTGGTCCTCTCTATGTTCTATTATGTTCTAGCAACCCTAATTAAGGTTTTCTACGTATAAAATCGGATTAAGCTAACACGAGGAAAAAGTGCAGTTTTCCCAGGAGGGGTCGATCGATCGATGCTCTCGGCTCGATCGATCGATCAAGCAGTTATGAAGATTCTGCAGAAAACCCAGTTACGGGATTCTCACCCCAAACTCCTCCAAATCATCATGCTACAGTCCCAAACTCCCAACCAATTATACTATAAGTGTTGTATACCCATATAAACAATATCCTACGTAACACATGCGAATTCTCATCATCTATAACACGATAAAAGGGTAAAAATATTTATAAGTCTCAAGAACCCTCATTTTTCCTTTAACTTAGTTTCTTCCATTCTTTTCCAGATTTTCAATCACTAATACCATGGAAATTCGTGGTTCAACCTCTACATGTGAAATGGATTTCCATAAATGTGATCTCTACCTCTACAACATGCAATTTTTGTCTTCAATTAACATTTTTCTTCAAGAACACTAATTCTAATCAACCTAAGACTAATATAAAAGGATGCATTAATTTGATAAAAGCAAGATAGATACTTGCCTAGAAATTTAGTCACTGATTTGCGAAAGAATTTGGTGTGGTCAAGATCCTCGTTGCACGATCTACCATTTGGCGGTGACGGCGGTGCAATCGGAGGTGTTCTTGGCCTAGAACTCTTGGAGAGCTTCTCCTCTTCCTCTTCAATGGCCCTCATTAGTATTTGATTGTGTTAACCCTAGAATATAACATTTGACATCTGATATAACCCTTGCAAATTCGTGGGTTTAATTACCCATAATTACGAAATGTCCAAAACGCCCTCCCGGGGTATAATTAGGCCTAAAAACTCCCCGAGACCCAAACTAAACCCCCGGGTACACTTTTTTGACTATCTCGACCCTTTAGGACACTTTTACGCACTCAAAATGACCATACCAGTAACTTATAATTTATTCACTTTTATTAATCAACATTTAGTCCCGACACGACATGGGCGCGTCCTGACTTAAATTTCCATAATTGCCATTTTATTCACACGTGACAATTTTATAAAAATAAATCTCATCCAGTAACATTCAACAAATAACAAATTTCCAATAATTACTAACTCCCGTCACGTTAGTAAGTATTTAAAACAACATTCTGGATTAAAATTAAATTAATTTATCTCAATTAAATTTAATAAATCCCTAAATTTAAAAGCCATGAAAATACGGGGTATTACACTTATCATAAATATATATGTTTTCACATATAAATTGATCCAAAAAATCATCTACAACATGGGATCCAACATCAATTGTCCAGAATTAATCCACCTTAATTCTAATACCCTATCCCCCTTCACTATTTTTCTAGATTTATAATTTTAAGATCACATCTATTCATCACAATTAAATTTCATATTTCTCATCAAGATTTTACCTTTTATATGAAATAAATTCAGATTTCATATGAGATAAATAATCACTTTTATTTATATAGATTCTTCCCCAAAAATCCCATTTTTGTCGTGTGAATTCCACCCAAAAGTTCTTATTTCTTTTTCACCAATCATGATATGAACTAAAGCACAACATATAATATCAAATAAAGTTAAATACTTGCCTTAAAATTTTAGAAGATTCATAATCCTTTGTTGTGTGACGATTTTAGTCCAGAAATCCCTTCAAATTCCTCCCAACACTTGCCTTTCTTAATCTCGCCTTTGATTTTCCATCACCTTTCTCTCTTATCTCAAGCTTAAGTGATTTAAAATGAGTCATTGGTTGAATCACTCATCTAAAACACTTTGATATACTCTTAATCTCGTTTTTAGGTTAAGTTATAAGATTAAAATGACCTGAATACCCCCATATAGGTCCCATGTAGCTTAAAAAAATTGGAACCCGATTAGAACCCCCAGGTACATAATTTTGACTATCTCGACCCATTCCGAATCATCCGTGAACTCTAAATCATCATCCAAGTCACAATTATCAATTTACCATCTTATTTCCAACACGACCCCACACGCGCATCCCGAATAAAATAATGTCAACCCATCGCTTTTACCCACATACGACGTAATATAAAATAATAAAATTTCATCTACTTATCACACAAGTAATTATAATAACACATAAATATTAATCCAATATTCACTTATTAATATATATTTAATTTACTTTACTTCTCAAATTAATTAAATTATGTGTAATTCAAATTTTCCCAAAAATACGGGGCGTCACATACTTTCCCCCTTACAAAAGAATTTCGTGCACGAAATTCAAATATGCCTCATACCAAAGACTTTGGATCCTTACCTGCACAGCATTCTCACGTACTCAAAATCAAATCATGATAATATTATGGTGCATCCACTTTACACCCACTGATGGTACCCCCTGACTGAAGGTTGACTCACTACGACCCAAAACTAGCGACCAGTCAATTCAAATCACTTTATACTGATATAGTATATCATTCTTAATGTCTCACCTTGACGATGATATACAATACACATTGTGATCCTACTAAAAATACTACAATAAGACGAGCTTATACACCACTGGATCTGCCAACTTCATACCGAGGAAAGCCCCCAATATTCCTAGGTGCCAACACCCTTTTTTGCCAAACCACATAACTCCCTCTATGTGAGACATCCGCAATAACACCTAATCGCAAATGTCAGACTTCAAAAACTTCAGTTCGTGATGAAATAACTCTTACGACGTTCTTGAACTACACAAAATAATTTGTGATTATCTCAATCCATGTCGACGTACTTTAAATCATGTCCAGCCAGCGAAACTTGTTATCCCTCACCTCTAACCAACCAGAAAGTGAATGACAAGGTTTTCTGCACAAAGCCTCAAAAGGCATCTTGCCAATAATATACTGGTATGAGTTATTACACGCAAATCTATTAAATTGAATTACTCCTCCCAATTACCCTAATATCCAGAATACACATCCCTCGCATTCTCCAATATTTTAGTCACCTCCACCGTCTACTGCGCGGTCTACGGGTGACACGTCTTTCTCAATATGAAATAATTATTCCATCTCGGTCAACTAATCCCACAAGCCCAAAAAGGGAATCTTGATATTTCTATTATGTTGGTAACCTAATAATGAACTTTATCATCCTGCCTTTCCATTCCGTCACTAGAGTCACCAATTTTTGCAAAATTCTAGTTGATCGCCTCGGACCGGCCTTTTCCCATCGACGAGTGATGAACCTGAAGACAACTTCGCTATTTCTCACTCCACACTAATCTACATACTCTACATTCCACATTACGTGTACCTCTTACTCCCCTTCTTGGGGTATGTCAAATCCCGGGATCAATGTGTCTGCTCTAAAACAAAGCACTTCTTGGATCCTTTACGCCTGGTAAAAATTAGCATCCTATTTATGCGCAAGCCACCCTCAGAATTTTACTGAGCACAACTTCCCCAAAATTGTTAGATACTCTCTTAGCAAGTGTAGAAACCCCATTCTAGCACCCCCCTAACCTCTCCTTAGGTCCCCAGCACCTCCCTTCATCACTACAAACCTAAGTCATACCCCGAGTACTAACCTAGAGGCCATCGGGCACTCCCAGGATTCATTTGACCAAAAGTCAAACTCTTCATCTCGACTGAGACTGAATGAATTTTCAAAGGGTGCTAAAACCCCTTTCCAACGGTCTGTCCCGTGCACGATTCTAACTTACGGTACGAATGAATGACCTATTTTCCCTCGAAACTTGACCTAGAGGCCATCGGGGACTTTCAGGCTCTGTTTAACCAAAGTCAACTCTTTAGCTCGACCGAGACTGAATGAATCTTCAAAGGGAACTAAAACGCATTTCCAACGGTCTTCCCGAGCCCGATTCTGACTTACGGTGCGGATGAACGATCCGTTTTACTCCGAAAGGCTATCGGATGCTTCCAGGCCCCGGTTGATAAAAGTCAACTCCCCAAACCGAGTCAAACTCTTTGGAATGTCTAAGTACATCTCATAACCTTTCCAACGATCTGCCCCGTGCGCGATTCTAACTTATCATGCGGACAAATAATCTGTTTGCGTCCAACGATCCCCCGTCCAAAGGACTGATGAGCATTTTCAAGCCACATTTATCCTAAAGACAACTCCTGAACCCGAGAGCAGTCAAAAGGACTTTTAAAGGTCTCTGAAGTACCTTTCCATCGGTTTTCCCCATTCACGATTCGAATCAACGGTTTGCGTTTTAAGACCATTTTTCGAAGGAAACTGAAAGAGACTGCCAAACGGCAGATTCCAAATCCTGCCTATCGCTAGTGTGCCTAAAAACACCTTTCGATTGGCAGGACCAGGCCTATGCCGATCGTCAATGCCCTGGGCCTATAAAAAGGAGGGCCTGGAACCATTGCAAAGGGACCCAAGATCTGAAATCCATCACTTTCAGTGAACTCAGAAAACCTCTCTCGAAGTCACCGTGATTTCCACATCCAAATCCTTTTCCAATCTTAACTTGTCATTATCTTTGTCATCAAACTTGGTGAATTAACTACTCTTCATCATCACCCAAGTTCAAGGGCTACTCTCCAACACTCAAGATCAAGCTCAAGATCTTCAAGAAGGTCTAACTTTCTCAACTCTCTCTTCAAATTCTCCTAAATTCGCATTAAGTTATTTTTATTACTTAGCACTTTTATTCTCTCCATCTCACATATCCTAATATACTTTTTACTTAGTATTATTGCACATCTCTTATTTTCATGTAAATAAAATCCAAAAAATAAGAAAAAGAGGGTTTGCTCATAAATTCCAAACGGGAATTCTCACACTTTTCCCACAAATAAAACACTTTTTTACACACACGCGCATATAAAAGAAGTCCCCAATTGGATTTATGGGATAAATCCCACCCCTCATTTTGCATACGAACTACATGGATTTTGATGCCTCTATAGGCTACGTAGGCGTCTTTGGGTAAAACCCGAGACTCGAGTCCTATTTTTTCCCATTTTTTTTCTATTTTTCTAAATTCTTTAACTTAATTCTCTTAGATTCTATATATTTACATATACATATATTTGTTCTTAGTGCCACATTATTCCACATGCGTATCGTTCCATTATAACGATCAACGTAAGGATAATCGCGTAAATCATATTTTCTAATATTACTTTTAGAAATATTCCTATGAATGAATCATTTTATCTCTTCCATGATACAAGTCGATGGTTCCTATCTCCACTACATATACACATGCACACATATCACGAGGAAATAGAGGAAAATAACAACTATCCATGAGAGACCGCAAGGGCGGAATGGGTGCCTAACACCTTCCCATTCCGTAACTTAGCCTCCAAACCCTACTTGAATCGATTTTGGTTTCGTATGTATCAGTATGTCTTTGGATGTTGTCCTTCGGGATGGCTCCACCTTCTTTTGTCCGTTTTGAGTAAAATAGACTGCCGACTCCATCTCTCTACAGTTTTCACCTCACACATCGTTGACGATGGCCGAAGCTCTCCCAAGAGGGATGTGCGGTACCAAGATCCTCTCACAGTGAATATGACCCTCTTCTCTCTCTCCTCGAGGATCGGGGATGGCCACAGTGACGACTTAGTTGGTGACTTTTGTTTAAGAGGGCTAGAATCTATTTACATAGGCATTTTATTTTCTTATATACTCCCTTACTTTGCATGTTCCCTTTTTCATGTGTACCTGATGCTTATGCTTCTATTCACACACTTGTAGAAGATTCTCCATGTACACTTCGCACCACGTGCACCTAAGATCACATATGTCCACATGTTGCACGCATCACTTATCCATTCTTGGTATACTATTGGTACTTGGACTTTGCTCCCTGTTTGGCATGATCAAGAAAGATATTCTCATCATAAGATACAAATAAGAGAATCATGCATGATTCGCACGACATCACCAAAGAGCATTGTGATTTATCGAATTTTTTCCAATAACTGGAGGGTCACTTCGTGATGGACGTTGGTCCGACGGGGCGCAGTTAGCCTAGCGATATAACTCTCACCTTCCATTGACCAAGTACCTTCGACGAATATCGAACGGTTCCCCCGCATCGTACCGCTTGACTGAAGTCATGACGAGAGGTATAACGCAGGGAACTCGTTCATGTACGCCGAGTATATCGAATTCGCTCTCATACGTACCGTCCCCATGAGGTATATAATGAGGCAATTCACGTACACTCAGGCGTATCAAATGGCTTGTCCACACATACCGATTTTCCTCAAAAGCAAGACGTATATCTTGGAAGTCATGCCAAAGTGGGGAACCTTTTCCAATTCACCTAACCAACTGCATACCCACATATAGGTGTTAAGCCTAGGACACACATGTTAGATTGTCGATTTCGACCCAAAACTCTGCCGAAATTTTGGGTCGGCCTGCCACCAAAATTTTTGCGCATTTTTAAAAGGGGATCCTGCCCGTGAGCCTGGTTACAAGTCCAACCATAGCTTTACACATGTTAAAAACCCAACTTTTCCAGGCTCGGGTCCTGTTCGGCATTTCATTTTGCATTTAGGAGAATTCAATACCAGTGAGAACATAATAATCATAACAATCATGCTGAGACCCGTATTCCAAAAATATTTCTACCTTCTTTATCAAAAATCCAAAAATATTTCACCTTTCTTTATCAAAAAAAAAATCCAAAAACATTTCTCCTCTCTTTATAAAAAATTCAAAAATATTTTATCTTTCAACCTCAAAAAGGAAAAGAAAATGTCAAAAAAATTCTTTCTTTTTTTCTCAAAAATAAATCCCATTTTACGCCCTCTCAGGTCGATGGCACGCCCTTGGCCTGGCTCCTTATTGGCTTCGTTCTTCAGTCAAATCACCCCAGAGTTGTGTCTGCTCCCCTACTACTTCTTTCGAGTCCAGAATCCATTCGCTTTCCATGGAGAACACAAATCAAGTACCAGTTGTGCAGCCAGATCTGACGACAGTTTTAACTCAGCTTGTGTCCAAGATTGACAACCTCCAAACTGAGGTCTGAGAGATGTAACGAAACCAGGTTCCTATTCCTCAAGAGCCCTAGGCCCTATTCCCTCACGCTATGGGTCCACCCGATCCTATCTGGGTTCCCAAAGAGCATCAACATGCTCCACGTGCCCCTCCTGCTAATGGGCCACCGCTTGCCTAGCTTCCTATGCCAAACCTTGCCCAGCCTGGGGCTAACTTTCCTATGATCATGGATCCAAGAGAAGAAGAATTGAACAAAGTTAAAGAAGATATCAAGATGTTAACTAAGAAGTTCAACCAAGTCAGAATCTCTGGGAATTACATGGAGTACGCCCACATGTCTCCTTATCCTAAAGCGAGGTTACCTGAGAAGTTCAAGATGCTAAATATCAAGAAATTCGGAGGAAGTGGATCCCCGATTGTTCATATTCGCAGTTATCACCATTCTATGACTCTCCTAGGGGTTTCTGAAGAAGTGATGGCCCAATTATTTAAGCAAACTTTGAAGGATAGCGCCCTTTGATGGTTTTTATCTCTCGAGGAATCTAGAATCCGTAGTTGGGAGGATGTAGCCCGATAATTCATGTCTCAGTACAAATACAACAAAGTGCTTGAGGTCACCCGTCGTGATTTAGAACTTCTCAAATAGAAATCTGGGGAATCAGTCAGTAACTTCATATCCCGATGGAGGGAAAAAGCAGTCACCATGACCAATTGGCCATTCAAGGAAGAACAAGTCAACATAGTGAAGAAGAATTTCTTACCCCATGTTCGAGCAACCATGGGAGGACAATACTATCCCCTGTTCCAAGCTCTCATAGAAGCAGGAGTAAAAATTGAGTAAGGTCGTGCTAAAATAGAGGTTGAACCAAAAAAAGTGTCCGGACAGTTCACTCCGAGAAAATGTGATAAACCTGTCAATACTGAAGTCTCAACCATCAACAACATCTCTCAACCAACCAACTCGTGGGTACTAAAAAGCCGCCATGTCCCAATTTTAAAGCAATACACCGAGATTCATGCTCCCCTCTCCAAAGTTTATCAATCCCTGTAAAGACGAAACCATATCAAACCCTTGGACCCCCGTCCATTGCCAAATCCACTTCCAAGAAATTTCAAGGCAGATGCCCATTGCTCCTTTCACCAAACTGCTGGCCATACCACCGACCAATGCTTTCACCTTTGAAACATAATCCCAAGGTCTAATTAATCAGGGTACCATTTCCCCACCAGCCAATCATAAACCTAACACTACTCACAACCCACTCCCAAATCATGCCAATTCCATCTTCCTAGAAGGGAACCCGGAATTTGATCCCTCAACTCAAATCACACCCATATACTCTCCCAACCTCTCTAAACTTAATCATATTTCCTCCTACGCCCTGCTAGCCTCTCTGATCAGGCACTGTCACTCCTTACCAGAGCATGCATCGCTGTCCGTACCCTTTTTGAAAATGGAAGTATGGAATTATCAGAAGTATTAAACCAACTCCTAGAGTTCGGGATGAAATTTCCCCCACAAATGATCATTGATTTCCAAACGTTTAGTACGCTATTCTTGGAAGCACGAAAATGGTCTCGAGAGTCAGATAGTTGGGTGGTACCAACCGATGAAGTTAGCCTAGATGACGTTGTCCAGATCATGGCAGAATTATTCAGGCAAACTGATAATATTTGCAGTATGACTGAGTTACTCGATACTCTGAAGTTACAAGGGCACCTTGTCCCTTTACCCTTACACCTCCCTTTAGAATGGGAAGACTTGTACAAAGAAGCCATTGAAGTCGTGGAATACATTGACTTTACATAGAAAGACAGAATTGTTGCCACCGGATGGGGGGGAGAATTCGAAGAATCAAATAGAGAGCAAGCTCCAGAGAAAACTGGCCCGATAGCCGATATGTGTGGAATGATATCATTTGAAGAACTCCTCGAAGAAATAAATAAGGTGGCAGAACAACCCGAGATTGACGAAGAAATAGGGTTCATGTTCTTCCCTTCTTCAGTAAATAGCATGTCCTGATCAGGAAGGCATTACCAGATCCCAATACTACTACCATCCATTGACAAAAGGAAGGGTGTTGAAACCTTCCTATACTAGAGATGACCCTCGAGGATAGCAAGATCCTCGATCAACTAAAGAAAACTCAAGCTAACATCACTCTATGGGGGCTTTCCATGTTTTCCCAGCTGCACATAAATTCTTTGATCAAGTTTCTCACTCGACCCACACTTCCTCCTTCTACTACACTAGAAGAAGCCATAAATTTAGTCGAATCCCTTACCTCTACCTGAATGCTATCCTTTTCCGAAGAAGAAATCCCCAGAATAGGACAAAACCATAATCATGCACTCAACATCTCCGTCAAAGTTATGGGGAAGATCGTACCACTCTCTCTTGTCGATAATGGATCCGCCTTGAATGTATGTCCATTAAGAACCTTCAAATGCTTAGGACTAGAGGAAAGTGACCTCGCTCTAACCTCCGCTGCTGTACGTACCTATGATAATACCCGTCGGGAAGTGATGGGATCTATAAAACTTGCAATAGGGGCTGGCCCTATAAACCCTGTCATTGAATTCCAAGTTATTGACATCCCATCTTGTTTTAACCTATTGCTTGAATGACCTTGGCTCCACAGCATCAAGGGTGTGTCTTCCTCGCTCCATCAGAAATTGAAGTTCTTCCCCGACGGACGAGTCATCACCATTTTGGGTGACGACGATAATGCCGAGGTGCAAGTACCATCAATCCAATCCTTGAGATACAGCACAGGTCAAATGATATGCTCTTATCAGGATTCTGAGTTAAGCCACTTCTACTCCCAGCAGTGGACGATTTCAAAGAAAGGTTTTATCCAAAATACGACCCTCATGGCAATGTCAATGTGATTCGGATGTTTAGAAATATGCACTTCATGCCCGAACTGGGGCTAGGACAAAGATAGCAAGGGATAATTGAGCGGCTTATTGAACTGAGCGGCTCAATTTGAGCCCATTGAACTGAAAAAAGCTTTCCCTCCTTATGGTTTGGGGTATCAACCATTAGAATAAGAGATCAGAATGATCTGCCAGTCTTAACCAAAGAGAAGACTAGACTGCATCCAGACTATCCCAGGGGATTCCTTGAATAGACGATTCATTAAAGAGGACGAAGACTTCCCCTTTTGCGGCTTTCTGAAACCATGGTATGACCATACAGACAAGAAGATGAAGCCTGGAATGGAGATCTTTTTTCAAGACAGCTGCCCATGGGCCAAAAGTTCCCAACACCATGTACAATCACTCATCAAAGATACCGAAGAGACTGAGGAGAGTGACTCTGAGGATTCGTTTAACTTACATACACTAGGGCTGACATTATGCATGGTTCATTCAAGCAATACATCACTAGATCCATCCCGCCTGTTTAAAGCTGCTGGTACACCTCCCCTTAACTGTCATAATGCGCCAGTTCTACCTGTTGAAATCCCACCTAACCCCAATGTTTACCCCGTCTCTTCTTCTGTTGTCTATCCTTGCTCTAATGTAATCGAGACCTTCTTTGATGAGGTTCTTAATGATGTTTTGCCTATCCATAAAGTAAATGAAGATTTTGAGTATCTTTTTGTGACTTAAATTAATTGTTTAGATTCTAATCAAACTTTTGATGATGATGATTTTGCAAATGAATAATTCTTAACTGATCTAAATAAGGTTAATAACAAACAACATAACCGCGTTCAAGTTAATGAAGAAGAAACTGTTGTTATTAACCTCGGTTTTAGTAGCCAATTGTGCGAGATTAGGATGGGGGAAAACCCTCAACAAGCATGAGCGCGCATAACTCGAAGAATTACTGAAGGAATTTGTGGATGTCTTCACGTGGTCTTATGACGATATGCCCGGCATTGATCCTGAAATAACTCAACATGAGATCCCCACTCTCTCAGATTACAAGATGGTTAAACAAAAGTTGAGAAATCTCTGCACCGAATGGTCGCTCAGAGTCAAAGAAGAAGTGGTCAAACAGCTGAACGTAGGCTTCATTCGTGTGATCAAATATCCCACATGGCTAGCCAACATAGTGCCTGTGCCGAAATCAGGAGGGAAAGTTCAAATGTGCGTAGACTACCGGGACTTGAAAAAAGCCTCTCCAAAGGATGATTATCCGTTATCCAATATCGACATGATCGTGGACAACTCAGGGAGTCACGATCTCAAGTCATTCATCGATGGATTTGTCGAATACAACCAAATCAAAATGTACCCAGATCACCAAGAAAAAACCGCGTTCATCAGATCGTGGGGAACCTTTTGCTACACTATTATGTCATTTGTTCTCAAAAATGTTGGGGCTACCTACCAGAGGGTTGCCACAACCATCCTGCATGATCTGATTCACAAAGAAGTTGATGTCTATGTGGATAATATGATTATAAAATCCAAAACTAGAAAAGGTCATGTTCTCGCTCTCCGAAAGTTCTTTGAACAATTGCGACGGTATCAGATGAGACTCAATCCATAGAAATGCATCTTTGGTGTTACAAAGGGAAAACTCTAGGGATTCATGGTCAGTGAGAAGGGGATAGAAGAAGATCCTGCCAAGCTGAAAGCCATACTTGAGATGCCACCTCCCCGAACGGAGAAAGAAGTCCGTGGTTTCCATGGGAAATTGCAATACAGCAGTCGGTTCATCATCCAGCTAACTTCCATTTGAGAAACTATTTTTGAACTCCTCTGAAACGATTCAACTAAGGTTTGGAACGAGGCCTGCTAAGAAGCTTTTGACCGAATCAAACAATATCTGACCCAACCTCTGGTACTCATGCCACCATAGCCAGGTCTCCCCTTGCTCCTATACCTAACCGTAACTGACACTGCAACTGAGGCTTTGCTAGCCCAATTCCTTGAAGATTCCCGCAAAGAAAGAGCCATCTATTACGCCAGTCAAAAATTGACCGGATACGAAGTCAACTACACTACTTTGGAAAAGGCATGTGCCGCACTTGTTTAGGTCACCCAAAAGTTGCGACACTACATGCTTGCCTTTCCATCAAACTTGTATCCTAAATGGACCCCATCAAGTACCTTCTTGAGAAACCCGCCTTATCCAGCCGAATGGCTCGATGGTTAATGCTCCTAGCGGAGTTTGATATCGTGTACGTCATACAGAAAGCCATGAAAGGAAGAGCCATCTCTTACTACCTCGATGCTTACCCCATGGAGGAAGATGATGTTTGGATATGCAAATTCTCATATGAAAACATCCTATGTGCTGCTCAAGACAACCTTCGATGGCAAATGTTCTTTGACGGTGCTACCAACCAAAAGGGATATGGCATTAGGATACTTCTAATCGCCCCAGATGACTCCCACACTCCCATCGCTATCAAATTGGATATCCCCTTCACCAATAACATGACTGAATACGAGGCATGTACGGTAGGCCTCAAAGTTGCTCTCAAGAAAAGTATTCAATGCCTATATGTCTACGAGGATTCCTCCCTTATCATCGGTCAAGTGCTCAGAAAATAGAAAGTCAAAGACAAGAAACTCAAACCCTTTCGTGCCCACTTAGAAGAACTATCCTCCCAATTCCAAGATATCACCTTCCACTACTTACCTCGAGAAAATAATAACCTATCTGATGCCCTTGCTACCTTGGCCTCTATGGTCGACATGCCCGAAGGAATAAAAATGGCCCCTTTCCTAGTCCAAAAGCAAGATAAAACAACCCATTGCTACCACATTGAGCTCATCACCAAAGAAGATCCTGAGCTAGATAATTGCTTGCACTGTGATATCTGTCACCTCCTCAAGCATGGTAGGTATCCTGAAGGTTAAAACAAGAAAGACCGAGTAACCCGTCGAAGACTGGACGCCTAGTACATTATCTGTCACAAAGCACTATTCAAAAGAAACTTCGATGGAACCCATCCGCACTACATTGTAGGGGCTGACATTAAAGAAATAATGCAGAAGATCCACAGCGGAGAATGAGGACCCCACATGAACGGTCATATGCTTGCCAAGAAGATTATCCGATAAGTTTATTACTGGACCACCATGGTTCAGGATTGCACCGCCTATGTCCGGAGATGCCTCAAATGCCAATAGTTTTCCAACCTTCAACACCTGCCTTCACGAGAATTATATAACATGACTTCTCCCTGACTGTTCTCCACCTGGGCCATCGACATCATAGGGAAGGTTACACCCAAGGCTTCCAACGGGATTAAATTCATCCTAGTTGCCATTGATTACTTCACTAAATGGGTCGAAGACGAGTCATACACAGTTCTGAACGCCAAGAAAGTGGCTAAATTCATCAAAAAGAACATCATATCTACCGATATGGGGTCCCGTATGAGCTAGTGTCAGATAACGGGTTGCACTTCGAGGAAGAAGTCACAGAAGTGGTCAACGAATATGGGATTCAAAGACACAAATCCTCTCCCTACCAACCTCAGACCAATGGTGCGGTCGAAGCAGCCAATAAAAACCTCAAAGCCATCATCAGTAAGATGATCGAAAGCTATCGAGATTAGGCCGACTGAATCCTTTATGCCCTCTGGGGCTACCGAACCTCAATCCGAACCTCTACTGGGGCTACCCCTTACTCTTTAGTCTACAGCATGGAAGTAGTCCTACCCGTGGAGATGGAAATACCCTCGTTACGCATCATGCTTGAAAGCAAGGTCAGCGAAAAAGACTTGTACCAAAGCCGTCTTGACGAGCTAACCCTCCTAGATGAAAGGATATTGAAAGTTTTATATCACATACAAGGTTATCAACGCCTTATTGCACGATCACTCAATAAGATAATCAAGGACCACAGTGTCCAAGAGGGGGATTTAGCCCTCAAATAAATAATAGAGCCCATCTGGGACCCTGGAGGAAAATTCAAGCCCAATTAGAGCGGTCCATACATTGTGAAGAAGATCTTGTCCAGTGGCGCCGCTGTGCTTACCGAACTCGACGGGGAGGAAATGGCGCGCCCAGTCAACCTTGACCATCTAAAGAAGTTTTACCCCTAGTCCAAAATCTCGACGAGCTACGACTCTTCTAATCTCCCTTCTATTCTAAAATAAAAAATAAATAAATAAAATCTTCATTTCCCTCAACCCAGAACTACGAGAGCCTGATCCCCTACAAAAACCATTTCCAGAAAAATTAAAACTTTTTAAAACCCCAGAGGTACATGGGCAGCTCATACAGCTTGCATGAGCACGGCCCTTTATTTTTCACAAAAACTATTCTTTTCTTATCTCTGAAAACGACAGTTCATTCTAACATATACTTGGAACAAAAGGATTATGCATGCCTTAGCGATCGGTATAGATAATTCAAAATGAAAAATTCATCAAAAGGCACAGCTGGATAATCAAAAACTTGTTCATTTCATTAATAAGAGATTACAGTGCAATTACATAAGAAAGGGAACGGATAGCTCCCTTCCCCCCCTACCTTCCTAAAAAGATAAATTAATTCCCAAATTTATTCCCCATTAAAAAAAAGAGTCCTACCCACAACTACCAGAGGAGCCCGCTCCATCATCATCTACATCCTAGGGTCCCCAAGCTTCCCCTACCTGAATAGAGCTTCGTAGATGCTCCATAGACTGATAAGCTCGAGCCAGCCTCGAAAAAACTACAACGCCTCCCTCCATGGTATCGGATAAGATAAGCCACCTTTGTCCAGTCTCCACCACCAACATCTTGCTGACCACTCTTCTCCACAACCACTTCATATAATCCTCGGGGATGTGCCAGACTCTCCCAATATACTGAGAGGGACGGGTCGACGGACGCCGACTCTCCCACAAAGATCCAAGCCGCATGCGCAGATGCTCTGTTAGATCTTCTACCGAAAATAAATCTAGTGTCCGAGGTGGCACGACCTGCTCCTAACCAAATTGGCTCAGAATCCGCCAAGGGAAATAAAAAGAGGTTTGTCTGAGACCAACCAGCCGAACGTATGGGTATTCCCGTAGCTCCAGAATAGGCAGCAGTTATCCTCACCAAGACACGGACCAGTGCAGATTTAGAGCCCCATGCTCCACAAACCAGTTCTCCCAGCTCTCGATATCCAGGCCAACACTTATAGAATGGCACAAAAAGAAGCTGGGCACAACCGACAAAGGATATTTCAGAGGAGTCACCAGGCAGAATCTTTCAGACAACCACATGAACAACATCACAGGGCTACCCCTCAGAAAGCCAAAACGACCTTCTCGCCAGTCATCCAGACCATTCAAAGTCTCCGCCAGTATTACCGCCGCAGGATTACGACGGTATGACATCCATGAAGTAATAGATGCAAGTTGTGGGTCCACCAAAAGTTCCCCAGTCACTAGCAGTAATTTCAAAACCAAACCCAGAATGATGGCTCCGGCATATCCAGCATCACTAACCTCCTGCAAATGCACAGACCGCATCACCGTCGGAAAGGAAATCATTCCTCCAGTAACTAAAGATCTACCCGCCGAGGGCAAGATGTGGATAAGTCCAACCAACAACTCCCGGGGAGACCGGGAAAACTCAGGCATAGCAGCTTCCACACTAGAATTTACTCCCAACATGGCAGAAAATTCCTCATAAGTCAGACAGACTTCTTCCAAGCCAAAACAGAATATATGGTCTTTGGGGTACCAAAATTGTATCACCGACAGCAGTATGTTCCACTCTATAGGCCATTTATGCCATGAAGAGACTCGACACATGTTGAAAGCATCGTAGTCGACGTTGTAGGAGCACATCGCCTCCAAAGTCTCGAGGTAGTTGGAAAACTCAACACTACCAGGGAGAGACATCTCACAGAATAAGAAAGTTAGAATGTGAAGGTTTGATGAAAACACTCCACCCTTACCCCTTTTTATACTTGAAAACCCTCACAAAAGACACAACCCTTACAGAAATCGAAGGGAATCCTTCCCCACAAGGTAACAAAGGCTTAAGAGAGTACCAATCAAAGCCTTGATTGATTAGACTGGACTGACTTACCGATAGGCAGGACAAGGGGCTTGTCAATCGGCAACCCCCTATTTTTGGAAACTTACCTTTTTCCTCTTTTGCCAAATCAAAAAATAAAAAACTCAATAAAAATAAATTGATATTCTCAACAGAATTTCAAAATCCCCTTCCATCTTTATATAATTTCTCATTTTAAACTTTCCTTCAAAATTCAAAAATAGTTCTTTTTACGGTCTCAGCAGCAAAGTAAAAATCGCATATGCATGCATTCATTCATTACCAACAAAAGATAATAAAAAACTCCATTCCATTGCATAGATATTTTTTTTATGTTACATCAATTTTGTAGGAAATAAAGAAAAGCTGAAAAATAACGAGAATCATCCTGAATACACATTTTCTCTCTCACCTACCATTTCCCCTCTCTCTCCTAAGAGCTTCCATCCATGCGACGTGCTCTCTTTCCCCTGCGGCGAGATGACGCACCACCTCTACCCGAACCAGACTCCTCCTCGGATGAGGCAGATGGCACCAAGCAAGAAGGAACAGGAACAGGAACCGCATCCCAAATATGGGTAGTCGCCAAAGATATCCAGTCCCTCAACCAAGTGGTGAACACACAGACTTGCTGCAAGGAAAGGAAGAATCGGTATCAAGCAGAGAAGATCGAAAAGAAACCAAAAAAAAACATAATGGTTTACCATAAGACGAAGGACCTCCTCTATCAAGCCCAATTCCTCCGGGTCCATCGCATGAGGATGATGCAACATAGGCACCATCCCGCCATCAGCCCGATGAATGTTGTAGAAAGGGGTATGAAACCGCACAAAGGGAACCTCCGAGGTCGCCATCATCACAAATGATGACGGACCAGCACCGTTATGGTAGGACCCCACTGGCCGACTCAAACCCACAGGATGGAAAGCCAGCGCATCATATATGCTAGGCGCCATTATCCAACTCGTCACGAAGTCCATATAATCATACGGCACAACAGTGTCGGTATACAATAGATAGGACTCGCCAATCATCGCCGCAATCCTCGCTTCCTCTGGCAACATCCGCTCTCGACTCATAGACATAGAGGGCCTCGTAAGTGGCACCACTACCTCCTCCTTAGCAATCTACCGGACCACCCTCTCCTCGAGATACCAGGAGTGGCCAAACTTATGCGCCAGCAAAATCCTCATCTGTGCGTTCACCCCAGTCGACCCCGTGTCCTGAACAGCCGTCCCCTAAGGGTAAAAGGTCACCTGAAAAATCCCCAGCAGATATAAGTCAATATGAAATCAGAGCACACAAAGACCCAGACTGAAGAGGAAAAAGTCTTACCCTATCACTGGTCAGGCCATTCAAGACCTGATGCACCGCCTTCAGAGAAAAAGACTTCCTCAACTACCGATTGTACTTGAGCCATCGATACAACCGGCAGAAGTCCCCAACAATCTCATCCTTCAAAGCGATCAGCTGGGTATTGCACCCAATCACCTCATAGAACCATGCTTGCCAAAGACCAGAATCCGCGATCAAAAAGATACACACAAGGAAAATGCGAATACATGAAAGAAAAATGCGAAAACTAAAGAATACCTCAAGAAGATAAGTGGGTCCAGTAAAAGTCTACCGACAACACCGGTTAAATGCATCCAGAGAAAAATAAAGGGTCTCCAAAGTCAGGATCCCCCAATCATATAGAAGGATGTTCGAAAACATCCTCAAGTATGGCAAAAAACATAAGTGGACAACATCGCCGCTCGACGCCACCAGAAATCCCCCCAATACCGGAAAAACATGCGGATGAACGATCCGTTTACGTACGACGATCCCCCATCCAAATGACCAACGAGCGTTTCCAAGCCATATTTATCCCAAAGATCGCTCCCAGACCCGGGAGCAGTCCAAAGAAATTTCTAAGGTCTCTGAAGTACCTTTCCAGTGGTTCACCCCGTGCACGATTTAGATCAATGGTTTGCATTTTATGACCATTTTTCGAAGGAACCTGAAAGAGACTGCCAAACGGCAGGTTCCAAATCCTGCCTATCGTCAGTGTGCCTAAAAACATCTGCCAATTGGCAGGACCAGGCCTATGCCGATCGTCAATACCCTAGGCCTATAAAAAGGAGGGCATGGCCTCATTGCAAAGGGACCCAAGATCTGAAATCCATCACTCTCAACGAACTCAGAAAACCATTCTCGAAGTCAGCGTGATTTCCACATCCAAATCCTTTTCCAACCTTCACTTTTCATCATCTTTTTCATCAAACTTGGTGAATTAACTACTTTTCATCATCACCCAAGTGCAAGGGCTGCTCTCCAATATTCAAGATCAAGCTCAAGATCTTCAAGAAGGTCCAACTTTCTCAACTCTCTCTTCAAATTCTCCTAAATTCGCATTAACTTATTTTTATTACGTAGCACTTTTATTCTCTCCATCTCACATATCCTAATATACTTTTTACTTAGTATTATTGTACATCTTTTACTTTCATTTAAATAAAACCCAAAAAATAAGAAAAAGAGGGTTTGCTCATAAATTCCAAACGGAAATTCTCACACTTTTCCCACAAATAAAATATTTTTTTACACACACACACACATATAAGAGAAGTCCACGGTTGGATTTATGGGATAAATCCCACCCCTCGTTTTGCATACTAACTACATGGACTTTGATGCCTCTATAGGCTACGTAGGCGTCTCGGGGTAAAACCCGAGACTCGAGTCCTATTCTTTCCCCTTTTTTTCTATTTTTCTAAATTCTTTAACCGAATTCTCTTAGATTATATATATTTACATATACATATATTTGTTCTTAGTGTCGCATTATTCCACATGCGTATCGTTCCATTATAACGATCAGCGCAAGGATAATTGCGTAAATCCTATTTTCTAATATTACTTTTAGAAACATTCCTATGGATGACTCGCTTTATCTCTTCCATGATACAAGTTGATGATTCCTATATCCACTACATATACACATGCACACATATCACGGGGAAATAGAGGGAAATAACGACTATCCATGAGAGACCGCAAGGGAGGAATGGGTGCTTAACACCTTCCCATTTCGTAACTTAGCCTCCGAACCCTACTCAAATCATTTTTGATTTCGTATGTATCAGTATATCTTTGGATGCTGTCCTTCGGGATGGCTCCACCTTCTTTTGTCTGTTTTGAGTAAAATAGACTGGCGACTCCATCTCTCTACATTTTTCACCTCACATATCATCGACAACGGCCGAAGCGCTCCCGAGAGGGATGCGCAGGACCAAGATCCTCTCACCGCGAAGATGACCCTTTTCTCTCTCTCCGTGAGGATCGGGGATGGCCACAGCAAGAGATATCCTTCACCTGTGTCTCCGCAGTCTTTCAACCCCTCTCGGGTGTGATAGTTCCCCTTGTTGTACACGTATTCGAACTATTTTCCTACTCAAATGAAGCTCATACCATCTTACTATTCCAATTCTGCTTCTAACTGCCCCACAGGCATACGGCTCAACACTTTTATTTCCACATCCCCTTATCTCAGACGATACTGAATCGAATTTACCAAGGCACCCATACACCCTATATCTCGTGCGTATCTACACAAATATCACAGACGTAATATAATCATATCAAACTCGACCCCGCATGCTCATCGTGGCCATACAGTAAGGGTATACTCGATTACCCTACTAATCGCGACTTATTTGTTCTCGAGATTTCTCCACTTATCAATTAATGTTGCAAAATTCCCTCAGTGCTTCCTACACAACGCTACCCAGCTCCACTGGCCTTATATCGCATAATAGCTCTCAGCTCAAAGTGTTTTCTCCACACATACAAGAATTAAATGTTCAAAACTGGTGCCTTAATTCCCAACTACCACTAAGTCCCACCGCTAAATAAAAAACGATCTCAATATCTTCGGCTGATAGTAAGCCCGATATCCCCTGAATTACATCGGTAAAGTCCCTGAGCATCGGGATAAAATATAACAAGACAACTATACTATCATAAGTCCCCCCCTACAATATATATATATATATATATATATATATATATATATATATATATATATATATATATATATATATATATATAGAGAGAGAGAGAGAGAGAGAGAGAGAGAGAGAACGGATCTCATGAGGACCTCTGTTTGCATACCGCTGGCGCTGACCAATTTTGATAAAATAGTAAAAAAAATATTTTTGAGCTAATTTTTTTTATATAGTTTTTAAACATTTCAGTAGAGCCATATAAAAAAAATCAACTCAAAATGAATTTTTTTACTATTTTAAAAAAATCGGTCAAACTTTGTCAGTTTTTAACAACTTAAAACACAACTTAAAAACTGACAAAGTTTGACCGATTTTTTTAAAATAGAAAAAAAATTCATTTTTAGCTGATTATTTTTTTATGGTCCTATTGAAATGTTTAAAAATCATTAAAAAAAATCAACCCAAAAATATTTTTTTTACTATTTTAAAAAAATGGTCCTCATTCAGGGTCCTCAAACTGAGACCTCACTTGATCCTTTCCCTATATATATATATATATATATATATATATATATATTGGCTCGACCCTCTCTCAAGTGAGTCATCGTAAAAATAACACATCCTACTCTGGAACAGCGAATATGATAGCCTTACTGTAACAGTCCACTATCGCTCAAACCGTTGTTAACCAGTCCATACCTAGGACAACATCATACTCGAATATCATATCTCTCTAAAATCAGTAAATCTAGAAAAACATTTCCTTTCATTGTCCACACATGCTTCCCTGTAGATGGAACCAAAGAGAGCCCTCTACCCAATGGTAAATATATATTCACGTAGTAATAATACTAATGATACATCCACTAAACTTGTCTCCTGCTCGAATCTAGTGCTAACAAAATACTGTGACGCACCCGTGTAATGTAAAAATTATCCCATTTACCCGTGGATAAAACTAATACTTTCAATTTCCAATATCACTAGTTGTTTAAATGGTTCCTCGACATAATACGCACGTCTAAACTGAACCAAGTTCTTTAACACTCCATATTTTTAAGCATTATATATTTAATTAATTCGGTTAATTTATTTACTAGTGTGTCGTAATTTAATTTAATTAATTATTATGAGTTTACTTAAATATTAATCGGGAGAGTTAATGGTTAATATTTATGAAAAATAATTAGTAAGTGAATGGTAATAATTTATTTACGTCCTAACGAGTGATAGTGACGTGGTATTATTTTATCCCAACCGGGAGTCGGGGACAGACTATATTGAGGTCGAGATAGGGACTTTTAATAAAATAATTCGAATGAAAATTCTAAGTACATGGTTAATTCTGGATAGGTTGATATAGTCAAAAAAGAGTACCCGAAGGTAGTAAATGGGTCTCGGAGTATTTTTAGGCATAACTCGGCCCACATGGGGGTGTTTTGGCCATTTTAATTTGGCACGTAAGCTTAATTTCGGGATAGCTTAATAAAACCTAAGTTAGAGAGTTTGGGGCAGACACAACTCAAAAAGAAAACCCTAGTTCTGCAGAGAAGAAAAGAGGGAGAAAGTAGGGAGATTTTGAGGATCCAAATCAAAGGAGATTAAGTGCGTTCTTCTCAAATCACCGTCTACCCCAAAGGAATTCAGACTCTACGAACCAGTATAAGCAAGTGGTTAACATGATATAATTTTAAATCTGTGATAATCGATTCATATCATAGTATGTGTAATTAAAAATACAATTTTGGGGGGGAAATTGTATGAAATTGGGTTCTCCTTAAATGGGACATTTTGAGGAGATTAAAAGTGAAATTGGTGATGCTTTATGATTTTAGGATGCAGAAATCTGAATTTTATGACAAACCCAGTAGAAATTGATGACATATTTTGAATTTATAAAGTCGGATTCATAATCGGTTGAATAAATCCCGGACAAAACCCAAATTGAGAAATATGGGATTATACGTAAAGTAAGGATTCTAGGATGATTAGAGCATGTTTCTATGTATATAAAATGTTGGTTGTGATTGGGTGACGATCTAAGAGGAAAAAAAAGATTAAAGGTTTGGCAATGGGGGAAAACGAATCTGGGAAGAAGAGGTTCGTAACCCAGGTACAGCGAACCGATTCGAATCTGGGGGCAAATCGGTTCGGGGGGGTTAGGCGAACCGGCTCGGGGGTCAGGACAAATGGTTCGAGGGACCTAAATATACTATTTTCCACATTTAGTTTGGGGGTCAAAACGGAGGGGTTTCTAACGAAATTTTTAAACGTAAGGATGAGAAAAACTTGTTGGGGAGATTGTGGGACATCATTTTACCTTATCAGAATAAATTAGTGATTTAATTTATTAACGGATTAAGTGAAATAGAATTTGTATAACTTAAATTTCGGGTCGAGTGGATGTGTCCGGATATTGTAGTTGAGTGTCACTACCTAAATAAATTTAATTAAAGTGAAATTAATTAAAATAAGAGTCGGGATATAGACTCAGATATTTTCAGGTTAGTGCTACGGGAGTTAGGCACAGGTTAGTCAGGTTTATATATATATATATATATATATATATATATAGTGTGTGATTGTATATATATATAGTGTGATTGTATATATATTATTATGTGCTCATTAAATATCAATGTAAGATATTTTGTATAAATACATACCCCTCTAATGTTATCACAGGACGTTGCGTAATGTGGGTGAATCTCCTGGCTAGTGAGCGTAAGAAGCATATAATCCCCAGGTCATGGCATCCATTATTTTATATTGTGACTCTTTTCGGGGTGAGGCGCTTTGGGTATGATTCGGTGTCACAATCGGGAAACTATGACCTCCTCCGCTACGTTTATTTTATTTTTATTTTCTAATTCGATGAGATAACCATCTCGGGCTACCTGGGTGGATTGAGTATACCTAGGGTGATAGCATTTTAGAGAGAAAAATCCGGTGATTTCTTACTCGGGAGGATGGATACTATATACAACATCTTTGTGAATGTGTAGTATATTTATGCGTGTATAATAGTGCAAAAATTTATATACTGGTGAAATACCGAGAGTAAAATGGTATTGTTCGTATAACTGGTGAAATTGTTATATAGTTATTTAAAGATGATAAATTAAGTTAATGTGAGAAATAACTTGGAAATCATTACAAAATTACTCGGGTTAGAGTAAGGTGTCAAGAAGTGTTTATAACAAGGCTAAATAGACGGAGTAGTATAGCTAGAGGGTTATAAGAAAAGCGGTAGGTGTGAATAATAGTTGAGGGGTGAGTATTATCTCAGGTGAGTGCGACACTAGCTTAAATATGAAAAGCATTCATGCATTTTAATTACTACAAACTTAATCACTTGCTAAATATTTTTAAAATATTTAGGTTCTAACACTTGGTGAAATTATTTTTAAAAACTTTTTAGGTGTATAACCACAGGGATGTCAGACTTGAGATTCTATTCCAGGGATACGCAGTTGTGGCATATGTGGATGCATGCAGGAATTGGATTAGACGCATCATTTCTTCATTCCTAGATTAGGGATCCCATCTCAGTTACAATTTCATTTAGGGCGTGTTGTCCATTTACTTTCAGATTTAATTTTTGGATTATTAATTTATCTGTTGGATTGTTATGTTGGATTTGGATTTATAGCCGATGGTTTATTCAGCAAGTCTTTCAGTTATTTATTCAGTATTGCTTTAGACTCGGTGATTGTGCGCATGGATTAATTTATTTTGATTTCACGTTTATTTACCTTTTTAAAGAAATATAAAATTTGGCACCGATTTATTTAATTAATTAGCTGATTAGTAATTAATATGGTTTTCGATAGTGTTGTTAAGAATGAACCAAATGGAAATCTGGTTTTAATTTAATAAAGGACTGATCGGCCAGTATTTAACTAAGAGGGGTTTCATAGATGGTATCAAAGCATCAGGTTCTAGTGTCCATAGGATCTGTATGGCTTATTACGATTCTGCATATCGTTCTTTTGATATAGAGCCCTATTATTAGGATTGTTCCTTTTATCTTTGCATATTTGAGATATCGTGTTTCTGCTATGAAATTTTGTATAAACTGTGTACTTATACAATTCGATATGTTTTCATATTCCATCGAGAAGAGTGCGAACATCTAGGGAAGCGCCCAGGGATGAGGAGAGGGAGGCTCACCAGGAGCCACAGGTACTGCCGCCACAGCCACCACCGAAGATGATCTCGACTGCACAGGTGGCTGAGATAATGGCCCAAGCGGTTAATACAACTATGACAGTTATGGACGTTCATTTCCTACAGTCCCAGCCACAGCCGCCAGTGGAACCGGTGATCAAAATCCATCTACTTGGCAAATAGTCAAAGAGACGTTTCAGAAAGGTCAACCACCCGAGTTTCAGGGTAGCTCAAATGTGATTGAGGTGTGTCAACAGAAGAAGAATATACAGCGCCACCTGCGCAGGGTGGAATGTAGAGAGAGTCAAAAGTATATATTGCCTACTTTCAAACTAGCTGGAGCAGTATTACAGTGGTGGGATTCAGTTACCACCATCGAGGAGAGAGATATGATGACGATTGTTGAATTATGGGCGTAGTTTGACCGCAAGTATTTTCCACCAGCAATGGAGACCGAGATGCGAAAGAAGTTCAGCGAGGTGACCCAGGGTGATCGCTCCGTGGCAGAGTATAAAGAGGAGTTCACCCATTCGTCTAATTTTGTGCCTGGCGAGGTGAGCAATGAGGAGCGAAAGAAAGCGAGGTTTATAGATGATTTAGCCTAGAGGATCAGGCAGCATTTAATTGGCAACCCAGCATTAGTGATGTATACTAATGTCGTTAATGCAGCATTATTACACTGCCAGGATCATCGCTTCCACATGAAGGGAAGCAAGAGAGGAGGTGAGCCCAGCCAGCAGGGCAAGGTAGGTGAGGGTACTATTAGCAGAGCACAACAGCAGGTTGGCAAGCAGTAGGAGCAGGACTCTCGGCAGGGGGATTCTATCAATAGATTTAGATTCCGTGGCTATCAATCGGATGGTTAGGGTGGCCAACAGGGTCTTAATCAGCAACAGTAGGATCGTTAAGGCCATCAGGTCCAGGGGAACAACGGGAGAGGCCAGTAGGGTCAACATTAGGGACAGCCTCGTCAGGGACAGGGACAGTGGGCTTTTAGGGGTGATTTTTCTTATGTGGCTAGACAAATGAAGAAAGAGTGTTCACAAAGAGCTATGAGACAATAACAGGGGGCCCAGTAGGGGAAGCAAGCACATAGGCCTCCAGCACCACAGCCATAGGGGCAGATGCATTACGTGCGTGTATATGACGTCCGGGACGTGCCTATGCCACCAGCACCATAGGCGCCGCCAGCAGTTGAGGGTATGTTTCCTATTTATGGGAATGAGGGTAGGATTCATTTTGATACAGGTGCGTTGGACTCTTTTATTGCTACTATATTTGCACGAACAGTCGGTCTTTTAGAGAAAACTGGCACTCACCTTATGTGTGTAGAGTCACTGTTGGATAATGGGTCACTTATGCACTCATTATGTAAAGGTGTGGACATTATTATTGGGAGTCTAAGATTAGCAGTGAACCTTATGGTTTTAGACATGGAGAGATACGATATTATCCTAGGTATGGATTGGTTGGCGGGGTACAGGGCGACAGTAGACTGTTACGAGAGGACTATAGTGTTCTCCATTCCAGATCAGGAGATGTCCTTAGTGGCGATTCCTCTTCCCGAGGGAGGGTAGCGCACTCACTTATACTACATTGAGCAGGAGACCTCACGGGAGGTAATAATTCTGATAAACTCGATGCCAGCAGTGAGAGATTTCGAGGATGTAATTCAGGAGATACTGAGGTTACCACCCAGTCGAGAGATTGAGTTTGTTATTGACCTAACATCAGGTACGAGGCCTATTGCCCAGGCACTATATCGCATGGCTCCTTCAGAGATGCGAGAGTTGAGGGAGAAGATTCAGAAGCTATTGGGGAAGGGTTTCATTCCGCGGAGTACATCATCATGGGCTACACTGGTGTTATTTGTGAAGAAGAGAGAAGGTTCACTTCGCTTGTGTGTGGATTACAGGGAGTTGAACAAGGTCACAATACGGAATAAGTATCCGATAGCGAGGATTGATGACATGTTTGATCAGTTAAGAGAGGTTGCGTACTTCTCCAAGATAAATTTGAGATCGGGATATCACCATTTGCACATTCGAGAGGAAGATGATATAACGCAAATATTGCGTATTTCACCCGTTAACCTACGCGTTATTAGCCCCCATGGGCATCTTAATCCCTATACTTATGCTCGTAAACTAGAAAACCTCGGATTTCAATATATACATGCTTTACAGGGGTTAATTGAGATTTGTAGGTATTTGGATGCTTAGTATGAAGTTCGGACGCTTTCTGAAAATGTTTCGTCGACTTTTGCAGCTTCGGGGGTATTTTAATAATTTTAGCATTCGGTTCTGGATCCCAATCTCTTCACAGAAGTTTAAGCCCTTTGATTTCTCTTCGCGTGGCTGCCGACGGTGCATGGTTCCGAGTTGTATCGAAGGAGTTATGGCATTTTTGGATGGTTTTATCTTCTAAATCACACTCAATGTCACATTCAAAAGCATTTTAGTCATTTCATAATTTATTTTTTCGGCCTAATGTCTTCTTGGATATTGTATCCCTCTGAGTTATATTCACGTAGCCTTCGACCGTGCCTCATTCCGAGTTATAACGAAGAAGTTATGGCATTTTTCGTAAAGTTGGACAAAGTTGCAGATTGCAGACCTGTAGGTACCGAATCGATTCGGACACCCTAAATCGATTCGGCCGAATCGATTCAGACACTCCAAATCGATTCAGTTTGGACCAGTGTGATAAATTCCCTTTTACCAAATCGATTCGAACGCCCTAAATCGATTCAGTCAAACGGATTCGGACACCCCAAATGGATTCGGTCCTGCAGATAATTTTTTGTTTCTTCTTTCTATTACAAGTTTGCCATTGGGATATTTTTGTATAAATACCAACTTCCTCTCATTTTGAGAGACATACTTAGATAGGTTAGTTTAGGGCTTGGTTTTGGGATCTCTTCTTCATTTCTCTTTGGGGTATGCCCTTTTGGGGTTTAGTAAGTTGGTTTTCATTGTCCATTCCATTAATATAGTTACATTTATTTCTTATTTCCCTTCTTGTCATTTAATTCTTTGCCTAGATAATTAGTTGCAGTTATTTATTTATTGCTTTTATAGTTTAATTAGTTGTTAATTAGTTTATTCATGCTATGCCCTTAGATAAATAGGGTCGGGGTTGTTTTCCGCCATTTAGGGGTTTGGACCTCGAAAGTTAGGGTTTCGTGTAAAATTGCGTTTAATCGAAACTGCGTGTATTAAGGTTGAATTGTTATGCGTTTAACTTTATTTGTCACGCAACTTTAGTGTTTATAGCGACAATCCAAATTTAATCCGCGTGTGATCATTTTTTATTAAATGTTTAATCTCGCAACTTTGGGTTAAATTCCTTATTGTGTGATGTTTATGCTTAATTGATTATGTCGGTTAAATAGCTTTTGAGCCGGAATCTTGATTAGTAGTTGTTTCGATCCGTGTGGTAGGATGCGATCCCGATCCTCGCTTTACTTTTGTGTAGCGTAACTTATTCTTTTCTTTTTCCACCATAACCACACATTACCTTTTCTTTTATTTATTTTACACTTTTATTCTTGAAGTTTTAAAGCAATTAACATCTACAATTCAATCACTCCCTGTGGATTTCTTACGATACCCGACTTACCGCTGTGCTTGCTTGTCAAGTGTAGTTGTAGTTTAGGTTTTTGCATTGATTCACCGAACCGATTACAACGATTTGCGTATTACACGACGCACGGTTTGAGCTCGATCAAAATGGCACCGTTGTCGGGGAGTGTGTTTTAGATTGTAATTGTTTTATTATTTCGTAGTATTTCTTTCATTCATATCTCCTTTCCTTTTGACTTGTGCTAGATTGTTTCGAGAAATTGAAATTTTGGCGCTTGTTGCTTTTGTTGAATTGCCTACTTTGAAATGTCTCGCTATTACACTTTAGATAACCTTAATTGTTATGAGAATTATTTTCCAAGTTATACTCCCAAAATAATGAGAGAATGCTTACAAATTCTTGAAGATGAACGCATTAAGCGTGAAATTCAAGAGTATGTAAGTAATCCCTCATCACCTTGTAAGGGTAATTTGAAATGCGGGGAATCCGTTAGCTATGAGAAACCCGCACAAGAAGATGAAATATCTTCTTATTCGTTTGATTATGAGTTAATGATTAAGGAAATGAATGACCAATCCGAAAGTTCTCAAGCTTGGTTTCTAGAAAATGAAACCATGCTCGATGAGATTATTTCTTTACAAAACCCAGTCGAGGTTGAAACTTGCATTTCATCTCCACCCCTTTTTGTTGAAGAAATAATTGAGAGTGAGCTAAGCTTTAGAACTTTAGATTTTCAATCTCTTATTAATTCTTCTGATTGTATTGAGGTTGTTGGTCCTTCCTTTCCTTTATTCCCTACTATTCCCAAACAATTAAATTTATCATAAGAATCGGTTGACTTTGGCCCGATTCTTGAACGAGAATGTTATTTTGAGATGGTTTATCTCATGGGCTATTCACTAGCACTAGCCCCACCTCCCCTTCCAATTGAAGAACCTTGGGGATGTGATTTCCATTTTCCCGAGATCAATGTGGTCTTATCCCCCTTATTATCCAAATCCCCCATTGTCCCTCCCAAACTTTTAATTGACAATGGTTCACTTTTTCTGCCCCATACATGCCTTTCGTTGTTCAAACGGAATTCCTATTTTCCGGGAGGCATGTTTGCTTTGGAGGGTCCACAGTTTATCTTTCAAAGTCAAATCCCTTTGGGGTGGACCCTCAACTATTTAGACTTCTAGTGTATAGTTAGTGTGAAGCCTAAATAGTAGGTTGTAAATAGTTAGTTTTTATTTTTTTTATTTCTTTCTTTATTTATTTTTCTGTCCTTTTTAATTTACTCTAGTGTAATTAGTTAACTTTTTGTTATTTCTTTTCGTTATGCTCGGTACTAACTTGTTTTGTAGATTCTTTGGACTCATGCTTATTCGGGGATCGCTCCAATTTTGGGTAATATCGTTCTTTTCCTCTCTTGGTGTTGTGTTCTTAATGCGCATTGAGGACAATGCAACATTTAAGTTAGGGGTCGTAGGATATTTTATCCATTTCTTTGTTTTGTCCATGGATTTTCTCACATTTAGTTACTAAGCATGCTTTTTTTTTTAAATTGAAAAATTTTCAAAAATATTTTATTTTTTTTTCTCCTTTATTGGGCATTTTGCCCTTATTTCTGATGATAAATTTTAATAATTGCCCGATCTAATAGGCAACTGAACGATGCATGTTCTCGATTTTAGAAGTTATTAGACTTTAGTCCTCAAATCATTGATATTATGAATAACTTCATGAATTAAACTTTAATCCCATGAGCACATGCACCTTCTTGTTCTATTGATTTGGTTTAAGATTTTTATAATTCGATAATCTTTTGTTGCATTGTATATACTTACACCGAGTAAGCTTTGTACCTTTCGTCGTTTGTGAGTGTATACACTATTCTTTCCTCTTTGAAAGCGTTGAATTCGTTGGTAATCTCTCTATTCCTTCATTGATCGTTCATTAATTGAGTTTATATCTTGAAATGTGTTACTTGAGCATTGTTTTCATATATTATTTTGACTCGATAATTGCATAAACTTTATGAAATGATCATAGGCCATCTTTGTTATATTACCCATATTATCCTTGACCTCACCTTATTTTTCCCTAGTCAACCCCTTTGAGCCGAAATATAGCCTTTCGTTTCATTACCCAAAATCTCATAACCAACTCCACATTGGAGTTTTAAACCATACATATTACCTTCCTTACCTTTGTTTGGAATGTTGCTTAGGATTGAATGATGTTGTGTTGTGTGGTTGCAATTTGAGCATATGAAAAGAGTGATGAAAGAAAAGAAAGTAGTGAAAAAGAAAAGAAAAAAGTGAAAAACAAATCAAAACAAAAGAAAAAGTGAGAAAAAGAAGAAAAGAAAATAAAAGAGAAAGTTGTATATGATGTATATAGTGTATATAGTGTTCAATAAGCTTTTATTACTCTCCCATTGTCATATTTATTGCTTGATTATGGAACTTGTTTTCCATTTTTGATTTTGCCCGCATTCTTCCCATTATTCCAAGTTTTTCATTCCGAACACTTTGAATCCGTACATATATCCTTCATTTCATACCTTAACCCCAAACCTACATTACAACCTTATAAAGTCCTATGTGATCCTAAGTAGATGTAATTCAAAAGTTTAAATAGTTTTGATAATTTGTGAAAATGCATTTCACCTCTTTTAATGAGAGATATCTTTCATTGAGATTACAATTTTTTATTTTATATATAGCATTCTTCATTTGTGACATGTGCGCGGCCTAGTTTCCATTTACATTTACTCTTTATGCCCGCATGTCCCGTGTATTACCTCCCTTTTCAGAGTGAATTCATTTATTGAGCGTAATTCCCATGAGGATTGAATGTATGCACACTTTATGTTTATCCGATTTATTTAAGTTTTTACCAAATCATATTTTGCATTTGCTCTCCCCCCTCCCACTTTTAAAGTTTCAATTCCATGAGGTGCATTCAACCTGTTAATAACAACGGACTTTAGCTTAAATTCATTCAATATGCTAATAACGCGTTAAAAATCTTTTTCGTTATTGTTGAGTTTGTTGCATGTTGGGTTGGGCATATTTTAAGGAAACTGTATGATGTTTGTGGGTTTCATCCCTGAAAACCCTCACGAGACGATACTCATCCACTAGGGTAACCTAATGGTTTAACGACTTATTGCATACGCTAAATGCAATCGTGTTTCCTACGAAAGTAGCTTTTATATTTTTATGCTTTTAATCCCATTTTTGTACGTGTTTCTAGTTTTGGTTTGCTTGTAGTTCTTGTTTTTTCCTATTTCATTCCTATGGACTAGCAACGTGTAAGTTAGGGGGTATGATATGACGCAAATATTGCGTATTTCACCCGTTAACCTACGCGTTATTAGCCCCCATGGGCATCTTAATCCCTATACTTATGCTCGTAAACTAAAAAACCTCGTATTTCTATATATACATGCTTTACAGGGGTTAATTGAGATTTGTAGGTATTTGGATGCTTAGTATGAAGTTCGGACGCTTTCTGAAAATGTTTCGTCGACTTTTGCAGCTTCGGGGGTATTTTAGTAATTTTAGCATTCGGTTCTGGATCCCGATCTCTTCACAGAAGTTTAAGCCCTTTGATTTCTCTTCGCGTGGTTGCCGACGGTGCATGGTTCCGAGTTGTATCGAAGGAGTTATGGCATTTTTGGATGGTTTTATCTTCTAAATCAGACTCAATGTCACATTCAAAGGCATTTTAGTCATTTCATAATTTATTTTTTCGGCCTAATGTCTTCTTGGATATTGTATCCCTCTGAGTTATATTCACGTAGCCTCCGACCGTGCCTCATTCCGAGTTATAACGAAGAAGTTATGGCATTTTTCGTAAAGTTGGACAAAGTTGCAGATTGCAGACCTGTAGGTACCGAATCGATTCGGACACCCCAAATCGATTCGGTTTGGACCAGTGTGATAAATTCCCTTTTACCAAATCGATTCGAACACCCTAAATCGATTCAGTCAAACGGATTCGGACACCCCAAATGGATTCGGTCCTGCAGATAATTTTTTGTATCTTCTTTCTATTACAAGTTTGCCATTGGGATATTTTTGTATAAATACCAACTTCTTCTCATTTTGAGAGACATACTTAGATAGGTTAGTTTAGGGCTTGGTTTTGGGATCCCTTCTTCATTTCTCCTTGGGATATACCCTTTTCTGGTTTTGTAAGTTGGTTTTCATTGTCCATTCCATTAATATAGTTGCATTAATTTCTTATTTCCATTCTTGTCATTTAATTCCTCGCCTAGATAATTAGTTGTAGTTATTTATTTATTACTTTTATAGTTTAAGTAGTTGTTAATTAGTTAATTCATGCTTTGCCCTTAAATAAATAGGGTCGGGGTTGTGTTCCGCCATTTACGGGTTTGGACCTCGAAAGTTAGGGTTTCGTGTAAAATTGCGTTTTATTGAAACCGCGTGTATTAAAGTTGGATTGTTATGCGTTTAACTTTATTTGTCACGCAACTTTAGTGTTTATAGCTGATAAGTACTAAAAACCGTACAATTTATACCCCGAATAGACGTACTTTAGTTGCTAATTCTCGGCGATATGGGTCTTATATAATTAAATATTTATCTTGTAGGTCAAATGCACATTGCGGTGTTCAAACGCGTATTTCAAGAAAATTGTGCGCAATATGGATCTAAATACCCAATTCCCTGACCCTACCCGAGCCTAAGCCTAGCCTAAACCTACCCTAACCCCTGTGTATGTTTTGTTTGTATCTTTTTATCATTTTTCAGATTTTTAGTTTGAGTCATTTTTATTTTTAGGATTTATTTTAGATTTATTTAATATTTTCTAGGTTTTATTTTATTTTATTAGTATAATTTTATTTTATTTTGATTTTTATTAGTTTTTAGTGTAGTCTTGTTTTATTAGGATTAGTTTTTAGGAGTTTATTTTTAATTTTTTATAATTTATATTTTTTAGGACTTTAATTTTCATTTAGATTTTTTAGTTTTTATTTCTTTTGTTTTATTTTAGTTTTTAATACCTTAGGATTTTATTTTTTTTAGTTTTGATTTTTTTTATTGTCTTTAGTTTGTTTTATTTTTTAGTTAGATTTTATTTTTTATTTTTATTTTATTTTTATTTTTATTTTACTTGAGTTTTTATTATTTTAGGTGTCCAAATAAAACAAACACACACAAACTTATCATACACCCTAATACACACAAACACCCTCTCACCCACACCCACATTTCCATAAACTCACACACACCCTATCACCTCCCTCTCATCATCTCCTCCAAACAACCCACAACTTTCTCTTTCCTCCATTAACAATCAAACCAAAACACCAATATGTTTCCCATGAACCCGATCTCAACCCAGAAATCCGACCTCTACCCAGATTTTGCGGCGACGTCATCTCCTTAGCCACACCGCCTCCGACCCTTATCCGGCGGCGCCCAACCGCGGCAGCGCCCCTCCCTTCGGCGCGATTCCAAAACCACCGATCGCGTCCCCCAGCCAACTCTGGCCTCTCTCTCTTTTTGCGACCCTGTTCCCGACCCCAAACCGGAGCAGCCTCCGGCGCTGCCTCCGACGGGCTACCAACCCTCCAGCCACTTACCCGTACCTGCCCCGACATCCCCATCCCGTCGGCGTCCCCCGCTCCGGCCACCAACACCCCTCCTCCACTTCAACCCGAGACCCCAAAACGACCCTCTCACCTCCATTAAACAAACCCATCATCCAAACTCATTACCCATTTCCCACATTTCACACCCAAACCCATTTCACCATTTCTCCCATTTAAGCCACGATCTGCATAAACCACAAACCAATAAAGACCAAAGTCAATTAATTCCCCATGTGCCAATAAACCCACTTAACCCTCTTTTTACCCAAATACCCCCAACTTCCTACTTATCCCCTTTTTCCCAAAATACCCTTTTAACAAATCAGATTTTTATTCATTCTACCACTTATCCTCACACCTCACCATTTCCATGCACACTTAACCCATTCCCAAAATTACCCCTAGCTCCATGGCACCTACTATTTAAAGAGAGTTGAAGACCATTTTAAGGAGGATGGAATAAAGAGTAGAGAAACCCTAGAGAGAGAATTAGATAGAGAAACACCATTTTTATTTTTTTTTAGTAGTTTAGTTTTTTTTAGATTAGAAAAAAAGTCAATAAATTGAGTGTTGTAATTAATTGAGATGATGGAAGAATTGAAGAATTAATGCAATTGAAGGCAATTTTGGTTTGATTACTCCTCTCTAATTGTCATTTATGCTCTTATTTGATTCTAATTTTTATTGGATGATGATTATGGAGGGCTAATCACCCCATTCAAGGGATGAATTGAAACCCTCATGAATCCAATTTGATTTAATTGTCAATTCTAATTTTGTTAGTTTCCTTTGATTAGTAAATTTAATTCCTACTTATTTTCACATTGAGAAATGAAAAATCATCCTTGAGAAAGGAATGAAAATTGTATTGTCATTTGATCATTTGATTCAAACTAGAGATAGGCTTATCACTTGATTTAAATGTTAGTATAATTTTCATCCACTCTTGTTTTTACTTTGTCTAATTAAAATTAGTTTGGTAAATCGATCCTAGCGGGTGATTTATTTAATTGATGTTAATTCATTTAGAGTAGTGCTTGTGGGGATTAAACTTACTTGTCTAAAAGAATATTCAATTAATTCATAAGTGTAATGAGAATTAGCTTTTGAATTATATGAATATTTTGGAAATTGATGAAATTAAAATAGTGCAAGTTAGATAAATTTGTGTGAATTGGGGTGGATTTTCCATCCTTTGAATATTTTCTTTCGTTTAGTTACATCTCACTCACTAGTTTATATTTTTCATACTTTTATTTTCGTTTGATTACCCATTTTCATTTAGTTATTAGTTAACTCATCCTTAACCACCCTATTGTTTTAATATTGAAAAAGCTAAAAAAAATTAGAAAAAGTGAAAAACCACAAAAAGAAAATAAATAAAAATTGAACTACATTTGAATTTGTCTCTAGCTTACTCCCTTGGAAGTGGATTAATACCCTTATTTACCGCTACACTTGAGTTGTTACATTTTGTAGGTATTATAAGGTTTTGATTAGAAGGAGCTTGTACAACAACGACAAATACACCGAAAAGTTCTTTCTATCAAATGGCGTCGTTGTCGGGGATGGGAGCGTGAAGCACTTGGAGCGGATTCAATTTTGTGATTCACTTGTATTGCATTTTTTTTTCCATTTTTAGTACCATTTTTCTTTATTTTAGAAGGCTTGTGTTTAGGATTATTTTATTCTTGGCTTGTATTGCAGTGCTTAGAGACACCATTTATTTTCCATTTAAAATTGTAATAATTAAAGACAAGCGTGATAGGGAAACCGGACAAGGTAGAGAGAGGGCGTCCAAAGGCGAGGATTTAGAAGCCTCTCTATCTTGGGTCGGTAGGACTCCCGGGGACGACTAAGATAGGCGTAATCTCCCCCCGATCGACTCAAATTTATCGGCACCCCACGGCCTAAAAACCGTGGGAGGTATATTTCTCAAACACTCGCGCCTCTCTTGTTAGCGAGTCAATTATTGTGTGTGCTTGTGTGCTCTTACGTGATTTTATTCTCGCATTTATTGTCGAATGGTGTGGTGAATTAATTAATTAAGACGTACACCCGGTCACTCACAAGAAGGGATTTCATCACCCGACTCACTCGCTTACCAATTGTGTGCTACCCTAGCCATCACTAAATTTAAAATCCATTCACTAGGTAGCCCAATAGAAGAACATTTTTGCAAAGGCGATCACTCATATTATTCCGTGATTTTTTATCGCCCGCGGACTTAATTAAAATTTGACTACCCTCTCACTAAATTTTAAAGATAAAAATTTGTTATGTGCTAGTTAAGAATTCTTCTTGACATGTGTGTGTCCAATTTAATTTTTCGGTAGCCGGTTTTAGTTAGTTCGTCCAATCAAGAGTCCATATTTTTCCCCACCTTTTCTTCCAAAAAAATCCAAAAATATTTTCTTCGCTTTTCTTCTAAAAAATCCAAAAATATTTTCTTCTATTATTTTTCACAAATATACAAAAATATTTTCTTTCTTTCATTTTTAGAAAAATTCAAAAATATTTTCTTTCCTTTTGAAAAAAAAATTAAAATCAAACAAATATTGCTCTCCTCATGGCCGAAGAACGTCCTTTACGGGACAACTTTGGTCATTTTCCATTAACACGTGACACGTGTGAGAGTGATCCCGAGCCATCTCTTTATGATATTTTTAGTGGTTTCACTTCTCTCACGAGTACCCTTGATACTCGAGACCCGACCATGCACGCACCTCCTATTCCATCACCCTCGGTGTCAAGTGTTGACGTGTCTCATCCTTTGTTGTGCACCCATTGTTATTATGCCGATCACATGTCCCATGAGTATCCGTACTTGTCATATCCATCGGAACCCACCATGCAACATGTGTATCCATATGACACTGTTTCGGAACCCACCTTGGACTATTGTCATGATATACCCAATCCCGAGTTGTGTGAGTACCCGAGCTATTCGTGGAGGCCTGATCACCCTTCCACGCAATACGAATCCCAACCCGATGTTGCAGATCCTCACACATTCCCACAGTCGTCATGGCAGCCTTGTGCACCCATTCACGATCAGTTTCCTCACTACACACCCCATGAGTATCAACCAATTGTCCATCACGAAAGCGATCCTTTAGTGTATGATGAACTCGGCCCCACCCGACACACTTCATTTGAGTATTCTCCATATAGTCATGATAGTAGCGAGTTGTGTCCACCTCACCCACCTCCACCACCCGTCACTCCACCACCACCATCATCCACCTCCGCTCTCGAAAGCCTCTTGCAAAAGTTCATACTCGAGCAAGAGCCAGCCACTCAACTTCAAACTCAAGATCTCCAAAGGCTTGAACAAAGGTTAAATGAATTAGAGTGTGCAAGAGAGTCGGACATTCCCATGGCTCCACCCATCGTTGAAACCGAGTGTGAAGATGATGTGTCCTCTTGTGACATAGATTTTGAGTGTGACCAACCCTACCACCCCGAGAATCTCAAAGTTTAGACCATTCCATGGTCCGGGTCCCAAATCGACAATTGTGTTGACTTACCTTTCAATAGTGAGCCTGATCCAATCCCACCATGTCCACCTGAACCCCACCTTGAGGTTCCCACTCCCGTCATATCCAAAAATATTCTCGAGCTTTTACCTTATGCCCCAATTGCATATGTCTCTGACATGCCCATATCTTTTAGGTTAGCTCCGGCTACGAGTGCTCACCATTTTCCCGAGATAGAACCTGTGATAGTTCCTAACTATCCGGAGATGGATGATGTCCCACCATGCATGTCTCCCTTTGAGCCCGATATTTCTAGTGATTACTCTATCTTAGATCTTGGTGCCTCGTCTTACCCAACCACCACATTCACTGATGCTACTCTTGTGGAAAAGTTGACAACTCTATCTTTAGAAACCACACACCCTTGTGAGTATTCCTTTACTCCTCCCAATGAGTGTGTGTATCCCACGATTGAGTTGGATCATCTTCGTCCACCATTTATCCCACCCGACCCACCATTATCCCTTCCACCCCACCACCTGGTTTGGATCTTGATTTTGGACATTTCAAGTTTCCATCGACATTTTTAAATCCTCACCTGAAACCATCCTCCACCATCTATGAGAGTATTTGTGGTGATACTCTCCACTTCCGTGACATCGAGCTTGTTCCTCCATGCACACCACTTCCTTGTGGTGTTGATTTTTCCCATCGACAGCTCCCTGGCGTGTCACGGCGCAACTATTACCATCGCCATTTATAGAATGGTCGTGTGATTTTTCTGAGGCCCATTCGATTCAACTTAGCAAACCATTTTGCCTCCCTCACCAATTAGAGCACCATTCTTATAGGGCCCTAGTCACCCTCACCTTCAAGCTCAATAAGGCCCGTGATCGATGCTTAATCACGCAGGCCTTTTTCACCCTTTCCCTAATACCCATCCACCCATGGTCCACCGATGCTTTGCATCGCGTGATGCACTTTACTATACAAGTGCATTGACCATTCTTAGTCCTGATCCAACAAAATTGACGCTTCAGTCTTGTTTAGGGGTGATTCTCATCACCCCAATTTTTCTGTCGCCCCGCGATTTCATAGATCTTATCTTTAGGGTGAGAATGGTTCGGTCTGACTAAAGACATTAAACTTAGCTCTACTAGGAGGCAGCCCGCGTTTCTTGTACTAGTCTCATCCTGTTTGGGGGTGGTGTTTCGCATCACCCAATGCTTTATCATGCTTATAGACTTGTACACTTTTTTTTCTCACTTCTTATTCAGGTTTATTCTTGGCTACATATTTCCATTTCATTGGCGGTTCATTCTGGTACTATCTTTCCTACCTTATGCTCTCAATTTTAAAAATCATTTTACTTAACATCGAGGACGATGTTCCTTTTTGTTTGGGGGTGAGGAATTTTATCAAAATCGTACCTCTTTTGAAAAAATTTATTTTTAAACCTAATTTTTAAAATTTCGTGCAGTTTCTTGCATCTCACTCATTGATGTGAATTTTCAATCATCCATCTTTTAAGTCTAGGAATCAAGCTAGATAATATTTTTCTAAATAGCTTATGTAATACATAACAACGCATTTTTCACCATGAATTTCTAGACTCAACAAAATTTGCGCACTTATCATGTCACTACGGTTTAGAGTTGAGGAGTACTACAATTCTAAAGAAACCCTTAAGGATCACTAGTGTAGACTTTAGCTTGTGAGATTCGTGCCTTTCACCCTTTCAGAGTGTTTTACGCAATCTCCGAGTCATAAGTTGATTTAACTTCTTTTGGGTCCGCACTTTAATAGTTGTATGATCTCATTATTCATCATTTTTGGCTTGATCACTGAGAATGACATCTCTTTCGACTTGTAAGAAAAGCGTGTCTTGAAATTCGCCTCGAATACTAGATTTTAATCCATACACCTACCACTTTTCCATTTCGCATCCATTTTTCACCCATACACTCCACTCATTACATTCCCATATTTCATATATATTCCCCTCACTTTCCATATATTTCCCCACACCCCCACCTATCATCTCCATTTATATTTCATCCATTATTTTTTTGAGAAAAAGAGTGTTGTTCAAAATGTTAAATGTCTTCAGTGTTGGTTTGAAAAGAGAGAGAAAAACAAAAAACAAAAGAACAAATAGCAAAAATAACAAAAATTGGAAGAAAAAAAAGAGAGAAAAGAAAAGAAAAAGAGAGTTGTAGTTAATTCTTATGTAATAAAGACATTTGTTCTTCATAGTACACTCTTCTCAATTTTATCGCATATCCATCATACACCATCCATCCATCATATCACCATCCTACCTCATATCATCATATCCTTCCCATCTCATTTTCCCCTCACCCATTATCATCCATGTTACCCTAGGTGTTCGGGCAAATGAAAGTTGACATGGTGAATAACTCGACGTTCTCACTATAGTGATTATTATTTCTTTCATGAGATCATTTTTCTTTCTTATTGTTCGTTCTTTCTTATGTGTGTGTGAGACGTTTGAACTTGCTTACATTTACTCACCTCCTCACACACAAGAGCGATACACTAACCCATATCTCGAGAGTTCGTTTGAGAGAGAGATATCCAGTGAGATTTGAAGTTGAAGCGTTGATTCCGAAAAGGCAATCTAGGAACTACTCTTGTGATACTCGACCCGTTTTGACTGATTCACACTACACACGTTGAGTTCTAGGGAGGATGTCCCTTGAGTATTTACTTAGCTAAACTTTTTACACAATTCTAGCTTGTATTTCCGAAATCATTTATCTCATGATGGATTGTGCGATCATTTTATGTCTAATAAGAGATTGACCGCCCTTCAATAATTTTTTGCAAATAAGAATTTTGTGGGTATATTCCCTGCAAACCCTCACGAGACACAACTCGTCCTGTAGGGCAACCTATAGGTTTAAAGGCTTGTTACACTTGCCAAGTTCAATCGCAAGTGCCCGCGAAAGTAGTACACTTTTGGTTACTTATCTTTCTCTTTCTCTCTATCTTATTGCTTGAGGACTAGCAACGCTCTGTTTGGGGGTGGTGTGATAAGCACCAAAAATTGTACAATTTATACCCCGAATAGACGTACTTTAGTTGCTACTTTTCGGCGATATGGGTCTTATGTAATTAAATATTTATCTTGTAGGTTAAATGCACGTTGCGGTGTTCAAACGCGAATTTCAAGGCAATTGTGCGCAATATGGAACTAAATACCCAATTTCCTGACCCTACCCGAGTCTAAGCCTAGCTTAAACCTACCCTAACCCCTGTGTGTGTTTTGTTTGTGTCTTTTTATCATTTTTTAGATTTTTAGTTTGAGTCATTTTTATTTTTAGGATTTATTTTACATTTATTTAATATTTTCTAGATTTTATTTTATTTTATTAGTATAATTTTATTTTATTTTGATTTTTATTAGTTTTTAGTGAAGTCTAATTTTATTAGGATTAGTTTTTAGGAGTTTATTTTTAATTTTTTATAACTTATATTTTTTAGGACTTTAATTTTCATTTAGATTTTTTAGTTTTTATTTCTTTTGTTTTATTTTAGTTTTTAATAGCTTCGGATTTTATTTTTTTTAGTTTTGATTTTTTTTATTGTCTTTAGTTTGTTTTATTTTTTAGTTGGATTTTATTTATTTTTTTTTAATTTATTTTTATTTTTATTTTTATTTTACTTGAGTCTTTATTATTTTAGGTGTCCAAATAAAACACACACACACAAACTTATCCTACACCCTAATACACACAAACACCCTCTCACCCACACCCACATTTCCATACACTCACACACACCCAATCACCTCCCTCTCATCATCTCCTCCAAACTAGGGGTGTAAACGGATCGGGTCTGGATCGGGTCTGGGTATATCCAGATCTGATCCGGGTATATTTTTAGCGGATCGGGTCTTACCCGATTACCCGACGGGTCTCAGAAAATGGATCCAGACCCGGATCCGTTAAGGACCCGGAGATCCGACCCGATTACCCGACCCGAATATATATATATATAACTGTTTTTTTATTTATATATAACTTATATATATATAAGTTATATACTGTTTTTATTATATAAAACTAACTGTTTTTTTATATATAACTTATATATATATATACTGTTTTTTTTATATAAAACTAACTGTTTTTATAAACTGTTTTTATAATATAACTTATATATATATAAACTGTTTTTATAATATAACTTATATATATATAAACTGTTTTTATAATATAATTTATATTATGTATGTAAACTGTTTTTATAATATAAAACTAACTGTTTTTTTATATATAACTTATATATATATATATATATATATATATATATATATATATATATATATATACTGTTTTTATAATATAAAACTAACTCTTTTTTTATATATAACTTATATATATATATATATACTATTTTTTTTTTTCTATATACTGTTTTTACATAAATATATATAAGTTATATATTACATACATATATTAGTTATATATATATTTAGTAACTATATGTAAGACTATATATATATAATATTATATATAAATATATATTTATTATATTATATATATATACACAGTCCGGTCGGGTCCTTATCGGATCGGAGTCATGTATATCCAGATCCGATCCATTAACTAATCGGGTAATCGGGTAATCGGATAATCGGGTCTATAAAATTTGCTCAGATCCGTTAATTTAGGTCGGGTCCGGGTCCAGATCCGGTCCATTGACAGCCCTACTCCAAACAACCCACAACTTTCTCTTTCCTCCATTAACAATCAAACCAAAACACCAATATGTTTCCCATGAACCCGATCTCAACCCAGAAATCCGACCTCTACCCAGATTTTGCGGCGACGTCATCTCCTTAGCCACACCGCCTCCGACCCTTATCCGGCGGCGCCCAACCGCGGCAGCGCCCCTCCCTTCGGCGCGATTCCAAAACCACCGATCGCGTCCCCCAGCCAACTCTGGCCTCTCTCTCTTTTTGCGACCCTGTTCCCGACCCCAAACCGGAGCAGCCTCCGGCGCTGCCTCCGACGGGCTACCAACCCTCCAGCCACTTACCCGTACCTGCCCCGACATCCCCATCCCGTCGGCGTCCCCCGCTCCGGCCACCAACACCCCTCCTCCACTTCAACCCGAGACCCCAAAACGACCCTCTCACCTCCATTAAACAAACCCATCATCCAAACTCATTACCCATTTCCCACATTTCACACCCAAACCCATTTCACCATTTCTCCCATTTAAGCCACGATCTGCATAAACCACAAACCAACAAAGACCAAAGTCAATTAATTCCCCATGTGCCAATAAACCCACTTAACCCTCTTTTTACCCGAATACCCCCAACTTCCTACTTATCCCCTTTTTCCCAAAATACCCTTTTAACAAATCAGATTTTTATTCATTCTACCACTTATCCTCACACCTCACCATTTCCATGCACACTTAACCCATTCCCAAAATTACCCCTAGCTCCATGGCACCTACTATTTAAAGAGAGTTGAAGACCATTTTAAGGAGGATGGAATAAAGAGTAGAGAAACCCTAGAGAGAGAATTAGATAGAGAAACACCATTTTTATTTTTTTTTAGTAGTTTAGTTTTTTTTAGATTAGAAAAAAAGTCAATAAATTGAGTGTTGTAATTAATTGAGATGATGGAAGAATTGAAGAATTAATGCAATTGAAGGCAATTTTAGTTTGATTACTCCTCTCTAATTTTTATTTATGCTCTTATTTGATTCTAATTTTTATTGGATGATGATTATGGAGGGCTAATCACCCCATTCAAGGGATGAATTGAAACCCTCATGAATCCAATTTGATTTAATTGTCAATTCTAATTTTGTTAGTTTCCTTTGATTAGTAAATTTAATTCCTACTTATTTTCACATTGAGAAATGAAAAATCATCCTTGAGAAAGGAATGAAAATTGTATTGTCATTTGATCATTTGATTCAAACTAGAGATAGGCTTATCACTTGATTTAAATGTTAGTATAATTTTCATCTACTCTTGTTTTTACTTTGTCTAATTAAAATTAGTTTGGTAAATCGATCCTAGCAGGTGATTTATTTAATTGATGTTAATTCATTTAGAGTAGTGCTTGTGGGGATTAAACTTACTTGTCTAAAAGAATATTCAATTAATTCATTAGTGTAATGAGAATTAGCTTTTGAATTATATGAATATTTTGGAAATTGATGAAATTAAAATAGTGCAAGTTAGATAAATTTGTGTGAATTGAGGGTGGATTTTTCATCCTTCGAATATTTTCTCTCATTTAGTTACATGTCACTCACTAGTTTATATTTTTCATACTTTTATTTTAGTTTGATTACCCCTTTTCATTTAGTTATTAGTTAACTCATCCTTAACCACCCTATTCTTTTAATATTGAAAAAGCTAAAAAAATTAGAAAAAGTGAAAAAGCACAAAAAGAAAATAAATAAAAATTGAACTACATTTGAATTTGTCTCTAGCTTACCCCCTTGGAAGTGGATTGATACCCTTATTTATCGCTACACTTGAGTTGTTACATTTTGTAGGTATTATAAGGTTTTGATTAGAAGGAGCTTGTACAACAACGACAAATACACCGAAAAGTTCTTTCTATCAATAGCGACAATCTGAATTTAATCCACGCGTGATCATTTTTTATTAAATGTTTAATCTCGCAACTTTGGATTAAATTCCTTATTGTGTGATGTTTATGATTAATTGATTATGTTGGTTAAATAGCTTTCGAGCCGGAATCTTTATTAGTAGTTGTTTTGATCCGTGTGGTAGGATGCAATCCCGATCCTCGCTTTACTTTTGTGTAGCGTAACTAATTCTTTTCTTTTTCCACCATAACCACACATTACCTTTTATTTTATTTATTTTACACTTTTGTTCTTGAAGTTTTAAAGAAATTAACATCTAAAATTCAATCACTCCCTGTGGATTTTTGACGATACCCAACTTACCGTTGTGCTTGCTTGTCAAGTGTAGATGTAGTTTAGGTTTTTGCATTGATTCGCTGAACCGATAATAACGATTTGCGTATTACACGACGCACGGTTTGAGCTCGATCAGAGGATGTTCCCAATACCTCTTTCCTATCACGGTACGGGTCGTACGAGTTCAGGGTGATGTTGTTTGGGCTCACCAATGCGCCAATAGTGTTCATGGATCTCATAAACAGTGTATTCAGGGAGTTCTTGGACAAGTTTGTTATCGTGTTTATTTATGACATTCTGGTTTACTCTCGTACTGAGGAGAAGCACGCGGATCATTTGCGTAGGATCTTACAGACACTTCAGGACCACCAGTTGTATACCAAATTTGGTAAGTGTTGATTTTGGCTACGGGATGTACAGTTTCTTAGCCACATTGTGTCTGACAAGGGTATTACTGTTGACCCGAGTAAGGTATCGGCGGTGAGGGAGTGGGGACAGCCCAAAACATCGACAGAGATTCGAAGTTTTTTGGGGTTTGTCAGGTATTATCGTCGCTTTATTAAAGGATTTTCAAAGGTTGTGGCCCCGTTGACAAACCTGACTCGCAAGGGGGTACCGTTTGTGCCGAGTGATCATTGTCATCTAGCCTTTGATGATCTGAAGGACAAATTGATATCAGCACTCGTACTTGCATTGCCTAGAAGGGGGTGGAGTATTAGGTCTACACGGATGCATCCTTGCAGGGACTTAGGGGTATATTGTAGCAGGAAGATGGGGCTATAGCTTACGCGCCTCAAAAGATTAAACCTCATGAGAAGAATTACCTCACACATAACCTTGAGTTAGCAGCGGTTGTGTTTGCTTTGAGGATATGGAGACACTCTCTGTTGGGGGAGCAGTTTTATCATGGATCATAAGTCACTTCAGTATCTCTTCCCACATGACGATCTGACTATGAGGCATAGGTGGTGGTTAGAATTCATGAAGGACTATTAGTTTGATATATAATATCATCCTAGTAAGGCTAACGTGGTGGCATACGAATTGAGCCGGAGACCCATTGGGGAGTTAGTCGAGGTCTAGAAACGAGGTAGAGTGAGCTTCGACAAGATGATGAGGTTGTCAAAGTGTGCATATCAGTTTTAGCAATCACTTTCGAGATTATTATGCGAGTAGTAAAAGCATAGGCGGAGGATCAGTACTGTCAGGAAAGGGTACGTCATTTATTAGCTGAGGGCACAGAGTCTTACTCAATTAGCTCAGAGGGAGGCCTACGTTTTAATGGGAAAGTAGTTGTGCCTGAGGATGAGGATTTGAGGCATGCTGTTATGACAGAGTCCCACGATTTGAGATTTGCGGTACATCCCGGTGGGGATAAGATGTACCAGGATATGAGGAAACAGTATTAGTGGTCAAGGATGAAGCCAGACATAGTAGAGTTTGTCTCGAAGTGTGTTACCTATCAATTGGTTAAGGTGTACCACTAGAGGCCTTCAGGGATGCTACAGCCACTAGAGATTCCCATGTGAAAGTGGGAGAGTATTTTGATGGACTTTATTACAATACTGTCGACGTCTCAGAGGGGTCATGACTCTATTTGGGTGATAGTGGATCGGTTGACCAATGTGGCCCATTTCTTACCAGTTCTCATCGATTTTGAGATGATGCAGTATGCGCAACTGTTTATTGTGGAGACAGTTAAGCTTCACGGGGTACCGGTTAACATCGTGTCTGATAAAGACAATATCTTTGTGTCTCACTTCTGGTAGAGATTTCAGGAGGCCATGGGCACAAACTTATGGTTGAGTACCGCATACCATCCACAGATAGACGGACAGACTGAGAGGGTTAATCAGATGCTAGAGAACATGTTGAGGATGTGCATTCTGGATTTCGGAGGAGGATGGGAGAGATATCTTTCGCTGGTAGATTTTGCATATAATAACTCTTACCAGTTTACCATCGGCATGGCACCGTTTGAGGCATTTTATGGGAGGCCTTGTCGTTCTCCCGCTTGCTGGTTATAGGTGGGGGACAATAAGTTATTGGGTCCAGAGATGATACAGGAGACTACTGCCAAGATCGAGCTAATTCGGGGACATATTCTTATAGCTCAGGACAGGCAGAAGAGTTATGCCGATGCAAACCGGCGACACGTTGAGTTAGAGGTTGGTGACCAGGTGTTGGTTCGGGTGTCTCCCATGAAGAGGGTCATGAGGTTCGATAAGAAAGGGTAAGTTAGCGCTGAGATACGTGGGACCCTTCCTTATTATTGAGAGAATGGGTCTAGTAGCATATGGATTGGGTTTACCGGAGCATCTTTAGCGGATACATGACATGTTCCACGTGGCTTCGCTGAAGAAATATGGGAGGAGCGAGAGAGCTTTTTGGCACGTTCCACTCGAGGAGGCTGATTTACAGCCAGGCATCTCGTATGAGGAGAGACCCGTGGCTATTGGATCGTAGTGAGCGTAAGCTGCAGTTTAAGGTGGTACCACCAGTCAGAGTTTAGGGGGGACATCACAGTTTTGACCAGTCGACATGGGAACGGGAGGATGACATGCGAGAGAAGTATCCAGAGTTATTCACCGCAGGTATGAACTAATTTTGGGGACTAAATTCCCTTGTTAGGGGGGAAGTATGTAACACCCCGTATTTTTAAGCATTATATATTTAATTAATTCGGCTAATTTAAATTACTAGTGTGTCGTAATTTAATTGAATTAATTATTATAAATTTATTTAAATAGTAATTGGGAGAGTTAATGGTTAATATTTATGATAAAAAATTACTAAGTGAATGGTAATAATTTATTTATGTCATAACGAGTTATAGTGACGTGGTATTATTTTATCTCAACTGGGAGTCGGGGACAAACTATATTGAGGTCGAGATTGGGACTTTTAGTAAAATAATTTGAATGACAATTCTGAGTGCTCAGTTGATTTTGAATAAGCCGAGATAGTCAAAAAAGAGTACCCAGATGTAGTAAATGGGTCTCGGGGCATTTTTAGGCATAACCGGGCCCACACGAGGGTGTTTGGGCCATTTTAATTTGGCCCATAAGCTTAATTTCGGGATTATCTTAATAAAACCTAATTTAGAGAGTTTGGGGCAGACACAACTCAAAAAGAAAACCCTAGTTCTGTAGAGAAAAAAAAAGAGGGAGAAAGTAGGGAGATTTTGGGGAGACAAATCAAAGGAGATTAAGTGCATTCTTCGTCAAATCACCGTCTACCCCAAAGGAAATCATACCCTACGAACCAGTACAGGCAAGTGGTTAACTTGTTGTAATTTTAAATTTGTGATAATCGATTCATATCATAGTATGTGTAATTAAAAATGAACTTTTGTGTAATTAAAAATGTAAGAGGGTAGTTTAGATTAGATGGAGGCGTAACCCCTTTTGAGTACAGTAATAACAAGTTAACCAAGAACACTCCTGATTAATTACAGGACGCACAATCACAACCCAGTGAAGATAAACTCAGTTTAAACTCACAAATCTCTCGTGTATAACTCAGGAGATAATAATGAACTCAGGAGTAACTCATTTAGAGGGAGAGAGAGGTAAGCACCCTAGATACACCTTGGCAGGCACCCAAACACACCAACCCTCAAAGATCTCTAATCAAATATTAAAAGCTTCGTAATCAATGATAATGGTGGGTCAATGAAATCTCTGGTTTTGCAATAACTTATCTCTGATATCTCTTTTTCTCTAATAACTCTCTAACAAGAACACTGAAAGAACATCATCCCCTCAGAAGTGGTTGAGTCCCATAAATACCCCCCACACCACTCCCGAGGTGCCTCAGTCTTTCACAGCTGTGAAAGACATCCCTCATACTTTATGTCACAAACATTAAATGTCTGATGGACTAGTCAGCTCCACATCATAAATATTAAATGCCAAGACATGCCTTTTGCCTAACCACTGTGCTTCAGAGGGTTGTCACCACAGAGGTGGCTCACCAACTGTCTGATAGCCCCAAATACCACAGTGGTTTACTCAAGTGCAGATTTGACATTGCTTAGCTGGCTAGTGACATCACCTAAAGTATATTTGACATTAAGTAGAAGACATAAGTGGTTCACAACTCAACGTCCGATGGGACTCAAGGCTGCTCCGTCCAAGGTTCCACGATCAAGGTCTTTTGGTGTTTTACCAGGTGTATTTAAGATGATCAGGACAAGCCCCAACGGTGCCTCACTTCTCAATCCTCCAAACCAAGTCCCTCTGAAGTTCTCACGGTGAGGTCATTCGATAGAACATGAAAGCTCTCCCAGGCCCTGCCAGGCCTGGTCTCTCGTGAGTCCCGTTTGACCTCACACCGAATGACATTACAATCGTTACATCATTACAGTCGTTATAGCTCATAGTCAATGTAAACAAAATATACAACAAAACTAAGTAAAACAACAGAACTAAATGATGAGTTATCTCGGCCAGTTTCTTCGCTGGAATATCTCGCTGGCTGCCACGCTGAACTACCTCGCTTGAGCTGCCTCGCTGCCTTAATTATTTAAATTTGTTGTATTAACTGGGGGGATTATCTCTAATCTCGAGATTATCTTCACCCCCACCCACCCCCCACCCCACCGTTGTTAAGTTGTATATGTACATATATTTGATATTGGTTGGGATTTGTTTGTATTTGGGAAATTAGTTCCATTTGGTTGTATTTCAAAACAATGTTTTTTAAAGCAGCATGAGGTGAAAAGGTTGTGATACACGAGTGTTCCTATTTTGATTTGGTTTTGTTTTCGTAAATTTCTATGTGTTTATAAATGGAAATATATAGGTATTGTTACTTAGGAGAAATGTATGCAATGTTAAGAAATTTGTGTTGGATAGCGATAAAGAAACCGGAAGTGGGAAGAAATTCTGGGAAAAGAATAATTTGTTGAATGTGCAAGTTCTCATAGTATTGTAAAATCACATAAAATTACGTTTTTAAAGTAAAAGAAAATTTAAATTTATTTTTGTTGTGTTTTAAAATTTGTAATTATTGATTTTTATGGACTGTTGTTTTACTTGATTATTTTTCAGGGCACATTTTGAAGGTATATTTGTTTGTTGATCTTAGTATGATTTAGAGTTGTAAAATATTGTAATTTTTGGTGAGGAAAAAGATTGTAGCTTTTTTTTTTTTTTTGTAGGATTTATGAAATTGGAACGTTGAAGAAGATGAAGGTAGAATACGAGAAATTATTAATCAACCATGTTACTTTGGAAGGTGGTGATCCATAGCATAAGGTAGCACGCGCTTTCAATTATGAAGGATCTAAGCACTTATTTTATTAAGTAGTGGAGATTAGCATCCAAAATTAATTGGTTAGGGACTATAGCTCGCAAGCCCCTTAAAATATTTCTACCACATGCGATAGAGGAAAATTTTAAATAACTTGACTACAATATCGGTGGGCACCAACATCGCAAAATAGGGTTGCGTTTCTGTAGGGGTGGCAATTTTTGACACGACACGATAACCCGACACGAAGTTAGCGAGTTAGGGTTGACGATTTCTTGACACGAACTCGAATATGACACGACCCGCCAACACGAATAATAAACGAGTTGAGTTAGTGTCAAACACGTATAACTCGAAAATGACACGAATAAACCCGCTTAACTCGTATTTTATGGAGAATATATTAGATCATTTATATATCTTGATAGGCATTCTATAAAATTCATGGAGAATCGGATGATAAATTATTTATGTGTTGAAAGAAGATGAAATTAATTAAATTTAAGTTATTGTAGGCCTATGATTGATATGATTGGTTAAGAGAGAAGAAAAAAATTATTTTATATTTTACTTCATGGGTTATGCGGGTCAACCCGAACACGACATGATAATAAATAGGTGGGGTTAGTGTTTGCTCATTTGACACGATTAGTTAAATGGGTCGGGTTAGGATTGACTAATACTTGACACGAACCCGACATGACACAACCCGAACACGACACGACGCACACGAATTGCCACCCCTACGTTTCGGCAAAAAAAATAGTCTTAACGATTCCAATCCTGATTTTTTGAAAAAAATGGAATTTTAGCCAAAATCACAAATTTCGGGAAAATCGGAATACTGCCACGAACAAATCAGAAAAGCTTCGCTAAATGGAACAAGAACACCCCACCCCCACCCACCCACTACTTACGAAAAGATTATGCTAGTCTTCCAAATCTAGTTTTTACTGGCTGGAAAATAGAATGTCCGACACTCCAAACAGCCTGAAATTGCATGCAGATCCAAAACTAGGAGGCATAAAAGGTTGGAAACAGAATGCATGTCCAAGGTAACAAGATATTGAAATGATTGAAGAATCGCGGATAAATCATAACCTTCAGCCTTAAGCAAGAGGATCACACCCACTTTAACATGTAACTATTTACAAATACAACAAATAAAAAAACATGGGTGTATGCTTTATCATTTCAAGCAGTAGGTATAGAGGTTGAAAGAACGACATATGGTAAGTACTGGAGTCCGTCCTGAACTTTACCCACGGCTGTGGCCTGGTTGATTTGAAGATTCACGGAGAACGCTTTAGCTTTTTCCTGAATTGATCCGTGTGGAATTTCATGTAAATCAGCAGTAGCACCTTTAATGGCTGCTGCATAAGCTTCAGCTACATCTGATATGCCTGATCAATCGGTTTAAATTTAGACCATCAGTACATGTGTGAATGCGCAACTCCTTATAGGTTTCGACACGTAATTGTACTAGAAAATGCATGCGAAGAGAGGGGGGGGGGGCTGGTTACAAAGAAACGCCAAGGAAACCAAGAATAGCAAGTAAAACACTGGACAAATCTAAAACAGCCTGAAACAGCTATTTGAGTTCAGGTGAACTGTCACCTTCTTATAAGACTTGTAGTGATAAACATAACAGTGAAAAAAGCTCAAGGTAAACATGATTCATTTACACATATGGTTAACTATCTTACAGATTACAAGAATCAAAATTTTCAAGGCAGATTAATTAACATATGCATGGATATAAAATATTCAGATCACAGAACGGGGTCAGAAAAACATCTCCTAGATCAGTATGATAGATTTTTTTTCCTTTGAATCAGAAGTATGATAGTATATACGCCCAGTCATAAAACTTAGCAATTGTTCAGATGTATGTAATACTTCATACTTTTATTTTTAATTAATTTCCGTGTGCTTTATATAATAAATTTAATTGAGAAAATTAAATTGGATTTTAGTAAATTATTGGCGAGATAAAGGATTAATATTTGTTATAATTATTATTTACTTGTGTGTGATAAGTAAATAGCTGTGATTTATTATATGTCGCGTATGAATGATATCGACAGTTTATTGTTATATGTCGATAGTGTTACATCAACGGATCGGTATAATTTATGGGCGACCCGTAGGGTACGCACGTGACGGGCCGATTAATGAGATGTTAGTGTATTTGGAGTTGGGGGACTCGGATGACCTTTTTGAGTGCACCGGTGATCCCGGAAGGGTAGAAATGGTCCAGAATAGATATCTGAGTGTTATGTTTGGGTTCCGAAGACTTTTTAGACATTACGGGCCTGTATATGTATAAGGGTAGGAGAGTCATCTTACACTTGGAGCTAAAAAGAAAAACGGAATTACGTAAATTAAAGGGATATTTAAGCGATGTGAACAAGCGCTTACCGCTATACCAAAAACTAAAGCTGATAATAAAGGCGCAACTTTATTCACATATACAAGGGGAGAGTCCGCCTCATGAACTCAAGCCTAAAGAGCCTTGGCCAACCTCGGCCCACTTAGGTTGGAGTATGCATCTGCATTATTCTAGATGCTCCTCCATCAATTCCCACCCAAATAGGTTACCACTGGTTGCCACTCCTTGTGACTCGAACTCGTGATCTCGCTCTGATACTAATTAACGTAACCACACTTCTAATGGTAACTCTAAAGGCACCACACAAATTTAATTTAGAGAGAGAAATATAACTAAGCTTTTACTCCAAAAGTTCGATTCTTCTAAATGAGTACAAAAGGCTATTTATAAGGAGATGGTGGAGCACTAAAAGGAGCCACAATCAATGTGGGACAAAACTAAGCTTCACCTCTCCTCCAAATCCCTACAAATTTCTCCGACACCCTCATCTCAACCCGATCTACAACTTTTTCGAAAGAATCTCTCCCAAAATCCCCTAAAACAACCCCCACCGGCGATTCTTCCTCTAACTCCGGCGAGACATTCCGACGGTGGATCCAGTCCGAACCACCCGGATCTTGATCGCCCTTGGGAGTGTGATCGATCAATGCAACTTTAAGTCGATCGATGCCGAAAAGGCATCCAAAACTGGCTAAAACCGCCATTCTTTGACGAAGTAAGCCAGATTCCCTGGGCCACCTCCGGCAACGTTTTTCAAAAAAAAAAATTCAAATCCTTATTCTGCTCCTTCTGGCGACCCTACCCCTAAAATTTAGTCCAATTTGGACAACTTTGGTCACCGGACCGATGGAGCTCCGGCCAACCATGGGCGCCCCCCTCCCAAACCACCTTCGACTCCTTGTTTTCTTCCTTTTGCCAACACCATACCTTTTGAAATTCCCATCACCCCTTTTCTACTAATTTAAACCTCCCCCCCCCCCCCCCCCCCCCCCCGACACCACACACACACTCACTCTCTTTCACCTCCTCATCCCCTTCTTTAACTCTCCTCAACTATTAATACAATTTTAGTCCCCACCCTATCCTAACGCATTTTTATCCCTCGCCCCTCTAAAATCCCACCTCTATACCCACAACCCCACCCAATTTCACCCCTCACCCTCCATGTATGCCCCCACCCCCTACCATGACCCATTTTTAGAGTTGCACCCTCCGTATGCCCCCACGGTTAACTCGGGTTTGATCTTATTTGGGTATGATGATGGTTTTATGGTGGAAAGCTCTCATTGGATGTTTTTGGCCTCGATGCTCACTTTTCAAGCCGATATTCGAGTCGAGTTAGAGGACGAATTCCACAGAATGCGGCGGAGCACAATGGAGGATGGGTTCCTTTTGGTGGCGTTCCCCCACACGCTTGAGGAGGAGCTTTTTGGAAGACGGAGAGTTAAATTAGAATAGGCGGGTTGTCACACTGTATTGGGGGAATCGGGAATTTTATATATTTTTCTTATCCTATTCTCATGTGTAGTTTAGTAATTTTGTGACAGGTTGCGGGGTGGGCTGCAATTTTCGAAGGTTCCAGAGGTTGTTTTAGGTATTTCAGAAAATATGGGTATTGAAATTGCACTTTTGGAAAATGGGAGAGGCTATAATAATTTTCCAAACAAAGAGGGAGTATTTGTGAAATTTTGGAACCTCAGCCAGACCTGGAAGCAAAAGAGGGAGGGATAATATAAAGCAGATCAAAAGGAGTAGCACTATTCTTGCAAATTCTAGTCCTCTCTCTGTTTAGGGCAGCAGCCATGGCCAGGACATCCCTGGGAATTTTATTACTGTCGCTCAGCCATGGATGATGTCACTGGTTGCAGGACCCCTGGATCTGGGCTTTGCACCCTGCCCTTGCTGCGATGATGAATCACACTCATCCATCAAAACTTCCAGGCGAAGGTCGCCATGGCTGGGCGAAGGAGGCTGGCCCACAGTGGTGTCAGACCGAGGCTATCGGAAGCCAGAAAGAGGGCTGGGATGCCCTTGTTGCTACCGCGAAGTCAGCCCAACAGCTCCCAAGTGCTGGCAAAGCCCCTCCTCTTTCGCCTGTCACCGGAACTAAAGCTCATGCAGCAGCGAGCTCCGGTAGTGGACGGATCTGACGGATGGGGATAGATCTGTCCGGAATGAGGGGATAGATATAGGGTTTTATGGATTTTTGACACATGAAATTTGGGGTTTCAAATCTATGGTTTTGAGGTGGTGATGGAGGAGAAAGTGGTGCCGCTTGACAGCTGGCAGTGGAGAGTGAGTTCAGGAGGAGTGGCTCGCCAATTCCTCCGAGCCTTACCCATGGCTCTACAACAACCCCACATCAGGAGCGAACATCACTCTAATACCAATTTAATATGTAGTGGGAGCGGAAACAATTTCATCTAAAAACTACACAACAACATTCAAAGGCCAAAGGCCCAATTTCTAATTCTCATCCATCGCTTAGAATATAGTAGTAGTGCATGCAAAAGGAGGCCAATGGCCTTATTTACAAGCTAAGTTATCTTGTTAGATAAGATGACTCTAAAAAGTAAAATGACTAAGGGAGGCACACTCGAATATTCCCAAGGGAATACTATCCTTAGTTACCTATACTACTAAAAAAAGTAAAATTACTAAACTAGACATGAAAATAAATAAGGAAAAAGACAATAAAAATCCCCTATTTCCCAAATACATCATATTCACCCAACTAACAATAGGGAGAATAAAAACCGACACTGCTGTTTTATTACTGCAACTGACTTCACAAAAGTTCAACTAATATCTCACAAATTTTGGTAATTCAATGAAATTACTTTTATAGATTGTCTTGTTTTTTTCATAAAGACAGATACTTCTGCAAAGGAGATGCATCAGGTATGGATACGTATCCACAATTATAGATATACACTAATATACATTTTAGCATATTTATTTATGTGGTTGCTGACTATTATTGCAATTTCAAGTTATTATTTCAATGTTTTTATGACCAAAATAATATATGGTGAATATTTGATTATTTGTGATTTTTTTAAACCCCCTTTACTTAAAACAAGATTATATTTTATGTCATTACTTTGTATGTATAATAATATACATAGCATTCAATATATTCTCAATGTTTTTCTAACCTAATAATTTCTAAAAGGTCGAATTAGCATATATGTACCCTTCCATTTCGGTTTCTATGTCAGTGTTTCATAGCTTGTTTGCTTAGATCAACCCACTGGCAAGTAAAGAAGTATAGTATTGGGACACATAAATCGAACATTGCAATCCAACAACAAGAAATCTAAAAATTACATACCAGTAATAAAACTTTTGGAAACAGCCTCCACATTTCCAGTCATTGATTGTGCCTTTGTTCTGATTATCTTAGCTTTTTCAACAGAATCCACAGGCCAATCAATTTCCAACTCATCTTCAGCAGCAGCATTGTCCTGATCTTTGTTTGCGTTAGATATGAGTGACTTCCCAAGCATCAGAAGTTGAGATACCGCGAGACAGCACATTTCTGAAAGCCTCTACACAGATGGGCAATAAAAATTTCATCTCAATTACACCAACCACTTGACACAAATTCTTAATTATTTAATATTGATTCAAAAATAATAATTAAACCCCAAATATCTGTATACATGGACACCCTCCGAGTGAAGAGAATCTAGTCTGCCAGCAGTTTTTTGAATTATGTCATTTGGAGCCAGTCCTGCTAAGGCACTTGCAAAGCTGCAAAATATTACGAAAGTATAGTACTGAACATTGTAAAATGGCCCGTGCTAAGATTCCTTGATTTTGATAATAATGTCATAAGGTAATTAAAAGATATAATGAAGGAAGATATGAAAACAGTTCATGATTTTGATAGTCTTTATACGTAAATTTGAAACTGGCACGGATGTGCAGTGCGAAAAAAGGCAACTAATGCATTGGTATGAAGATGTAATTTCGTGCAAGGATGAGAGGAAGATTAAAAGGAAAAAAAGAAATGCATGGGATAAAGCCGATAGATATATGTGATTACCTTGGATATTAGTATACAACTGATGAGACAATCTTACAAAGAGCCTACTAGAGATGAAGGGTGAATTTAAGTAATTCCAAGTTGTTTGAAACCAAGGATTGTTGTGTTAATTTACAGAAAATGATGCCTAATTTATTTCATTCCGGTTAAGATTTAAAATGTGGATAAAGACTCAATTGTCTAATTATTTATGCAAATATAAATTGTTAATGGTTTGTACCTTCAGGTGAAAACTTACTTGACATGTTTACCATTTGAATCATTGAAACCTTTAAATTTCCAAGAATAAGCGGGCAATTCTTTTAGCATTGATTAATCTATGATGTTTAAAAAATAAGATATATAGGATCCTAGTAAGGAATATTACCCTGCAGCCATTTCAGCAGACTTACTGACACTTGAATGATGAAAATTATTCATCTCATCAATGGTACACTCGGCTCCAGTCTCTATCTTCTTCCCTCTTTCTAACTCTACACCACTTCCATCAAATTCAGTACTCAAACTGAAAATTTGCTGGACCTGCTTAAGCTTTACATCATAAACAGACTTTTGTTCAGATGAAAGTTTCGCTTTTCTTCGGTTGAATAACAATGCATAATGGTTGGACAATGCCTCCAGTTCCTGATAGTCATTATAGTTTAAAATCTTTAATTTACACTATCATCTCAACAGGTAATGTCATAAAAAGATTTTTAACTAAAAAGACAAGAAAGTGACCTCCAACTGCTCCGGGCCTCCATATATATAGAAGCATCTATCAAATGTGACTTCTTCAAACAATTGCTCCTCGTCTATTTGCTGTTCAGCTTCCTTGGTATTTTTCTCAACTTCAATACCAGTTTCTGAGATCAAAAGATCCATTGTTTCTTTACCAACAAGCTCAAGAACTTGAAGACCCTTAGCAGTAAAAGCTTTTCCCGTCTGTAAAATTAGAGGCAGGAATAAGCAATTACAAATGCAAAATATGTAAGAGAAATTATAGGGTTAACCAGACCTCAATAAAAGACTCAGCAGGTAGACCACCATGCTGAATAGATTCAGCAAGATTTGCAGCAGAATTCTCTAGCCTAGTGAACATCAAAAAACAAAATCATTTGATTAATAATTATATAACAACAACATGAATAAGTGTTATGTGCCCTAATCAAATAACTTTGTATCTAGAGACAGAAATTGATTTAAGCATATTGCTTGATGCAATAATTAAATGGTAGGACTGAAGTTCAAGTTCAAGTACTAGGACAACCATGTAGAGCAAATAATGGCACAATCTATATAATAAATGAGGAGGGGATTTTTGGTCTCCCCCAACTAACAATTATGACTCAAAGTTGCAAAAATATATCTGATGATCCAAAATGAGTTAACAACATGAAATGACTACTTTCTTAAAGCGGGCTACTAACATCTACCTCTGCCTCCGTCTCAAGCACAACCACAGGATGTGGCCCTTTAACTTGTGAGTTATTCCTCTCTGCCATCATATCAAACAGTACAAAAACTACTATATGATGGTTAAAAATCTACTTTATTAGAGTAAATTAGTCAATCGGTCCCTAAACTATCACAATTGTTTTGAAATGGCCCATGAGCTATCAAAAGTGTCGAGTAAGCCCTCAAACACGGTAAACGGATTCAACAAGGCCCTCCATTAGTTTTCATTCACAGTTAAGTCTGACGAAAAATAGATTTGTAAAGGGAAAAAGAGTTCTTATGAATATTTGAGGGTAAAATTGTAATTTAGCTATAATTTAATAATAAAAAATCCTTGCATAAACCACTTCCCTCTACAATTTCTTCTCCGGCGAACAACCCCCCCCCCCCCCCAACACACACACACCACCTCCCTCTCCGGTAACTCCCATCAAAAATGTTTAATTACAGGTCCAATCCCAAAAGAAATTGGAAACATTTCCACAGTTGAATACCTGTAAAATTCTCATTACCACTTTATTGGACTTCAACTAAACACTTGAATGAAATTTATTTCTTATCGGTTCTAATTTTGTTGTTGGTAGAACCCTAGAATATAATCAGCTCTCTGGAATTATTCCTCCAGAACTTGGGATCCTTTCTCGCCTAACCAATATGTGAGAACCTTTGCTGTAATGTCCTACAGTCGGATTGATGATAACCAGTTGACAGGAAACATGCCTCATTATTATTATTATGATGATGATGATGATGATGATGATGATGATGATGATGATGATGATGTTAAGATCAATTAAACCTAATACCATGCTTGAGATGGGAGGTAGCCAGAGAGAAAAGTTTTGTTGTTGTGTGTGTGTGTGTGGTTGTGGGGGAGGGGGGAGGAGATTTCGTCGGATAAGGAAATTGTAGACCGAAGTGGTTTATCCAAGGAAATGTTTTTATTTTGTTTTTTCTGTATTTTTTTTAATTAAATTATAGTTAAATTACAATTTTACCATCAAATATTCATAAGAACTCTTTTTTTCTTTAAAAAACTATTCTCCGGTCAGACTTAACTGTGGAAACTAACGGAAGGGCCTTGTTAAATCCGTTCCAATTGTTTGAGAGATTAATTGACACTTTTGATAGTTGAGTCATTTTGAAACAATCGTGATAGTTTAGGGGCAAAATGAGTAATTTACTCACTTTATTAACAACCACTCTGCGATTTTCAGATTAGAAGTTTGACTCCCACAACTTTTCCGCACCCACTCCCTGCAACTCACCAAAATTCAGCTTTCACCCTCACCCACTACATATCCATCCATCTCCCCATTCATCCATTGAACTCTCCTCTCTCCTCTCTCCTCTCTCCTCTTTGTTTACCCTCTTCAAATTGGTCTCTCTTAAGGTAAGTTTTCTATCCCACCTTCAAATCATTCTAAGTATCTTAATATTTTGTTGTTATAATTGAATCATGTTCAAATATTTAACAAGCTTTTGGCAATGACGAATGATACAGTTTATTATCATTGGCGGCTTTCCATTTTCACCACAACTTATAAATTTGATTCTATTGTTCAACTGCTAATTTCTTTTATTGTCGGTTGAGTGTTTAGGTTTAAGTTTATGTGTTCAGTTCCAGCAAGCTTCTTCCATTCCATCTTTTGCAGCTCATTAAATCCAATGTGCGCTATATTATTTTTTCAGAAAAGGATGATGAAGTGCTATCCACACAGCGCCAAACCCTTTTCACCTGACTTCTTCACTGGCGCACAGTAGTAATGGGAAGTGGTTGGGTTAGGATCGTACCTATTAAATTTAAACGCTTTTTTATCCAACAATCTATCATTTCTTCTTCTATTTTTTAGCTCTTCATTGTTGTAACTAACATTGTCGTCTATGCTCCAGTGTTCTTATGAAGTTTATTGGACCAAAAAGGCTGTGTAATTTTTTAATGTTACATATCATGTTTGTTTAAATGTTGTCAACCATTGAAATATGTTTATGATATGATGAAGTGAATGGTAAACTGATAATCCTTGATGATGTGAAAGGATCTCATTATCTGGTACTAAAATTTCTTTCATATTTATTTTTGTAGTGTACAATGTAAGTGTTTTAATATAATTTTAATTTTTTCACCAAAGTATAAATTTAAATTGGAGGTTTTAAGTTTTAAACCCAAGGCATCTTATATTCCTTAGTTCATGTGTCATTGTTAGGCCTGAAGATGCTTATGTAATTTAAGTGTGTTCATTTCCTATTTTAGTGGGCGTTTTCACCAGAGTATATCAAAAGAAAATGGAACTACTATGTTTATTTTCAATGTATAAACTGCCAGATATAGTTTGTTATAAAGTCAATAATAAAGAAGGGATTAAATTGGTTTCGGTTTTAGTTTTAGTATTTGTTTTCTTTTGTTTCTTTTTTTAATTGTTGCTGCTTTTATAGGTCACGAAGTGATGTATAGGAGTATCTAATAATCCATTTAGACAGAGTTTGAGGTGGTTAGATGCATACGGTGCTGTTGATTTTCCCATTGGTCAATGCCCAGATTTCTTAAGCTACCCTAATTTTTCCGTAGGTATATTGTCCTAAAGGTGAGGCCTTGTTAAGAGAATGGTAATGTGAGTTGGAGCAGGGCTCAAGAAATTTGGTGCAACAAGTATGGCATGTCTCTACTTCGTGAAATAATTGGAGGACAGCTTTGAGAGTTACAAGTCCTATCAATGAACATAATCATGTCAAAAAGAGTTTGTTCTTAAATTGGGCCAATGAGTGAGTTTTCACCTTAAAAATGACAGAAACCAAATTGCTTCATTTACTTGAATTATAGATAAAAACCTCGTGATCATGACATTAAAGTACCTTTTTTATTAAAAAAAAAAAGTAATTATTTAAACAAAGTTAACTAATTAATGTTTTAGTATACATTTCGCCGTTTAAAATTGTTTTCCAATTTTCAGGTTTTGAAAATTAAGTTAGGCTAAAATGTTGTGTGCTGAACTTCATCATCGTATGACATTTTGTTTTGCTGGAGTTTGTGCCAACTCCACTTAAGAAAGCAATAGGATGGTGCTACCATGTATATGGTTTTTCTTAATAAATTTATAACGCCAAGAATAAAAATTGTAGTTAGAATTGATGACTAAACCCTAAATTTAAAAATAAAAACTAAAAAATCGTAAATCCTATACCCTAAAAAAATAAACCCTAAACCCTATTTTTTTTTTTTTTTAAAAAACACTAGAAAAGACCCTAAAACTACAACCATAGAAATTTGTCATAAAATTAGACGAAATTTTCCGAGCATAATAATATAAGGTGGACTAAATGTAAAATGTATTTCTATTGTTAGACTAAACATTAATTGTTCCATAATTAATTACAGTACAAATACAAAAATGTAAGTTGAAGTACACACACACACACACTAATAAAGCCAATCAAATATTATAAAGTTACATTTAACAAAAAGTTTAGAATTTATTTTTAAATAGTTTATAGTCTATCATTTTGTTGAAGATAACTTTTATCCTTATAATGATTGCCAACATAGAAAATAAGCTCGAAGTAGGGGTGTGTCACAAAAGTCAGAAAATGTCATAAGCACAAACACACCCCTGACATCGGCACAGGCATACCCCAGTACATCTATATTCTATACATATCCCATCCCTCACAGCGCCCATGATTGATAGGTACAACACTTGGTAATGGCCCTTAAATAAAAACTAATGTTTAATAAAACTTTATCTAGAGACAAAATGGTATGAATTGCATAATGCACTTCTGCTAGAGGAGTATAAGCTTTACAAACGTAACTGTCAAAGGCACACTTGAATATGAAGGTTACTATACTATCCAGATAGAGTTAAATACGGATAGACGTAGTTCTGATGACAAGTGCATGTTATGTGAAACAGACTTACTTCAAACTTATACATCAAATAAACAACCTTCCACAAAGACCAATTTGAACTGAGGTTGTCTAGTTAGTTCATAAGTCACCGTGAACTGACGAACAATGTGAGACTTGCTTTAGGCCAATAATGTAATAAACTCCAGCGGGTCTTCACTAGCTACGCTAAATGCGGACTTCAAAAAATAAACTGTGCATCCTTGATTCCTTTGAACGCCACATGACCGTGGGTGACTCGTACACATACCCAACAGTAACATGCTACTGAGGCTAATATGAAATTGGCAAAAATGATCTCTTATTAAAGAATATACTTTCTGAGTACTCTTTTCAGTCTTGGACATTTTATACCTTAGATGAGTACAAATAGCCAAAAAATCATTATAACCCAAGATTTATTCTATAGAAACAACTTGTTTAAACAATGTAGAAACTAATACATAAGTGAACTTTCTGATAATTCTGCCATGTCCAAGATTGGGACAATTAGAGTTTCTTCCCAATCTGTTTTGGATATATTATGCATACCTCACTTAAGTTCTCAAAAATTACAACGATCTTCATTGACATTTAGGTTTGGTAACCGTGGCGTCCCCTCTGGTAAACAAATGTTAAACTAACCTCCTTTCTATTTGTGAAATTTTCTTAGTAATTTTTCAATTCAATCACATGGGAAAACTTAATTATCACTTCATATGTAAGTTGAGATTAGGTCTGAAGAGATTTTGATATGGATTCAATCCGAATTCGATCCATTTAACCGGATCCAAATATCAATTTTGAAATTCAATAATCTGATTAAACTATAACCCGTCGATCCATTTATCAAATAGTCCATTTATTGAATTGATGTTGATCGGGTCTGATTTATCCTATATGATAGATTATTATATTTGTATATATTATTGTATAAATTAAGGTATGTATATTACTGGTATATAAATATATATATATATATATATATATATATATAGAGAGAGAGAGAGAGAGGGGTTCAAAAGTGAACATTAAACGATTTTAATGAACATTAACAAAAAACACTTAACAACCCATTAATTTTAATTCCTATGTTGTAATTGGTCTGTGCCGGCGGCAACGGACACACGTGTTTTTAAATATACACCCCCCTCACCCACCATAAGCCAAAAATACCCAAACCTGCTAGGTCCATCTATGTTTATGACGCAAATGACGTCAATGGGAAGAAGAAAAGATAATTCTCTCTCAAACTCTCTCTAATCAAATCTCATAAAATGGAAGAATGCCTCAAATGGGGCTACATAAGGGGTATTTATAAGAAGGAGGTTGCTTGGCCTCTAAACTAAGAATCTAATTACAATTATATCCCTAAGACCCAATTAACCTTCCTTCCTCTAAATACTAAACAAATAGGAAAATACAATGAAATACTAAAAATAAAAGAAAGAAGAACAAATAACAAAAATACAATAAAACCCTAAAAATACTAAAAATAACCCCTAATTCTTCATTCACATCATTCTCTCCGCCTTTGAAAAAGTTCATCCTCAAACTTTAAGATTTGAGGTCAAAAGCAAAATTGCCAAAATTGCGGAAGAGACAAAACTTGAGGGGCCAAAACGTAATTTCTGAAAATGTTGAGGAAGATTCTTCAATTCTCGTGTTAATCTTCATCTTCTTCCTCATGCCACACATCAAATCATCAAAAATGATCTACCCCCGGGGTCAAAAACCATTTTCCTGGCCCCAAACCCTAGTTCTTGCACATGTCGGAGGGTTATGACCAAAAATAGGTGGTTAGGGCTAGATCGGACCAGATTTGAAAGGTTTCGGGTCAGATCTGGAAGAGAGGGTAGCAGATCTGGGAGTGGGGGACGGTCCAGGGTTCGTTTGACTATGGGGGTGGGTCGCGGTTGCTGGGGGCTTTCTCCGGTGGTTTCCGACCTCCCCAAGGCAGAACCCTAGTGGGTTAGGGTCGTCCCGGACAAGGGAAGACTTGCCGACCACCTGAGGTGTGGTCCGGCCCAAAGAGGGGAAAGTTGGGGTCGTCGGGGGTCTAGGAGGATGGTTGGGAAGGGAGCAGCAGTCTCTGGGGACTTTAGCGGGTTGGTTGGAGGTTGGATCTGAGCCGTTTGGCGACGGAAGGAGTAACCGGTGGCCGGAATTTGATTTCCGGTGGTCTAGAGTTCAGTCGAGTGTGGGGCGGGCTGTTTTGGTTCGGGATGTAGCGACTGGAGGTATTTTTGGGTATTCCGGACAATTGTTTGTGGTGGTGGGGTGGTAGGGGGTGTTTGGGTGGTGGTTCTTGATATGGTGGTGGCGTTTTGGAGATAAATGGGGCTAGGGCTAGGTCTTTTTTAGGGTAGAAGGATGCAAATGGTTGCGGAAGCGTGGTTAGATGGATTTTGTGGGCTAGGGTTTTGGTTTCTTGAATTAGGGTTAGGGTTAATGGGGGTGGGTGGTTCGAGGTGTCTTTGGGGGAGGGGGGGCGAGGTGGTTGCCGGTGGAGCCTGGAGGAAGTCGCGCATTCATCTGTTCCATTTGGGCCTTCATTTGATTGATGGCTTTCAAGATTTGCTCGAGAGGGTTTGGCGCGGAGGTGTTCATCCTTTCTTGAACCCACGTGACGCTGTTTATGAGTTTTTATTTTTTTTACAACAACAACAGGTGGAGCGACTAGGCTCTAATGCCAATTGACGTAAATGACGTCAATGGGAAGAAGAAAAGATAATTCTCTCTCAAACTCTCTCTAATCAAATCTCATAAAAAGGAAGAATGCCTCAAATGAGGCTACATAAGGGGTATTTATAGGAAGGAGGTTGCTTGGCCTCTAAGCTAAGAATTTAATTACAATTATGTCCCTAAGAGCCAATTAACCTTCCTTCCTCTAAATACTAAAGTACAAGGAAAATACAATGAAATACTTAAAATAAAAGAAAGAATAAAAAATAACAAAAATACAATAAAACCCTAAAAATACTAAAAATCACCCCTAAATCTTCATTCACATCAGTTTAACCCGGTTCCAGCCTTTCCATACCAGGAACCTCTTACCTTCCTGCTTATCCACTACCCATCAACCCGGCGACCCACTTGTTTCCTAGACTAGCCCAAACTCCGACCAAAAACTCGTCGGACCAGCTAGCCTTAGACTCATTTCCGACCACCCATTAGCCAAATACCCACACCTATACCCAAAAACCCATACCAATCCACGAACCCAGGCAACCCCGATCTCCAAAACCTCTGGCCATGAAAACCCATACTCGGCCACTGCTATACCCATTAACCCAAATCTTTAAACCCACTTCAACCCATACTGCTCCAAACCCGCGACCTCCATCCTAAGACCCACATGCCTTCCTTATTCCTCCTACCCAAACTCTGGCCAGAATACAACCGTCGGCCAAGGTTAGAGGTACAGCAGATGGGTTTAGGGGGGTGTATTAAAAAAATACGCATGCCCGTTGCTGCTAGCGCGGACCAATTAAAACATAGGAATTAAAATTAATGGGTTGTTAGGTGTTTTTTGTTAATGTTCATTAAAGTGTTCATCGTTTAATGTTCACTTCTGAACGTCTCTCTCTCTCTCTCTCTCTCTCTCTCTCTCTCTCTCTCTCTCTCTCTATATATATATATATATATATATATATATATATATATATATATATATATATATATATTTTTAACAATGTAACGGATCTGATTTTGGGTCATTAATGATTCGGATTCAGTAGAGCAGATCATTGATCTGTTGTTTAATATCTTTATCCGCCAACTGTTTAACAAATCATACTAAGATCACCCTTAATCTGGTCCAAATCCGATCCATTTACACCCCTAATTGAGATTGATCCCCAAGTATAGGAATGTTGAATTGATTAGAAATAGAACCGATAAAGAAAAATGTCAATTACAGGAAGTCACTATTATTTTTCGAAAATAAGCACGAAACACAGGGAAAGCTGTGACGTATCCGTGTTGGACACTCTGACACGCGTAGGACACAATCCCGAACACGTATCTAACACACCACATGGTGTGTCGGATTTGCTTGATATTTTAAAGGAGGTGGACACTTCACGGACATGGCTTAGACACTTTGCGAACACAAGGGAGCTCCAAAAAGTAATGAAATTTAAGCAATTCTAGTGTCATTATGTAAGTCTCTCATTCAAATACAATGCATAATTTCGACTTAGAGTTCAAGTGTTATTATGAAATATTTAACCATGTTAATTTTGATAGATTAGTTTCACCACTAATTTTGTGCAAAATAAATTATATTATATATATATAATTATAAATTTATATTTATTTGTAGTCGTGTCGTGTCCTAATTTTTTGAGATTTTCTGTGTCGGAGTGTCTGTGTCGTGTCAGACACGACATCTGTATCCGTGTTCGTGTTTCATAGGTAAAAAGACTAAAGAAGGTGCTAAATATTGTTTTAATGAAATACTATCCCATAACTAAATGAAGGAAATAAAATAAAATAAAAGAGCACAATTATAATATATTGTGATTGAACCCCTTTGCACTCTTAATTTACATCATTCTCCCCTTAATTCCTCAAGCATAGAAGCCGAAGAAGTGTGTAAACCAAATGAATAATATATTGTTTTTTTACTTTAATACATTACTCATTCTCTATTTTAGAGTTAAAAACAATTTTGATTAAATATTAGACTTTGCCCAAAATCGTCAAAAAATCTGTTAACTTTAATTGCCATGTGGCATTTAAATTAAAAATATTTTAAAAATCCTACAAACTGAATAAATTAATAAATAAAAATAAAAGAAACCACAAGGATAATTTTAAAAAAATAAAGGTTCAGCTTCTTCAATCCCAGCCACCCGCCCCCTACCCCGGCCAACCCCTTACCCCGACAACACCATCCCACCCCCGACAGCAGCCTACCCAATCCCTAAAAATCCACCTCAGCTCCACCCACAACCCAACAAAACACGCTTGCCCCTCGCAGCAACCCACCGCCCCACCCCCATTCTCTGTTGTTGTCTTAGCCCCAACCCAAAGCCACTGGTATTTCCACTTCCAGACATCACCTGGGTCACCTAAAACATGAAACGAACCAATAGAAAGTAAATCTTGACCGGAACAAATTGGAAACCCACCAACATAAGAGAGAGAAAGAGAGGCATTGTTTTGTATCAGATTTGTAATCGATTTGACCAACTCAAAACATGTTTCCAGATTCAGGGGACTATGGAGTCTTGGGAGAACGAAGGTGGGCTTTGGGGTTGGGGGCGGCCGAGAAGACAAACGGGTGAGGGTATGGGGTTTCCTGGGACAAAAGGTAGAAAGTGGGGTTTGGGGTTTGTTGGGGATGTGGTGCTGCAGATGGGGAGGGGTGCTTCCAGTGGGGAGAGGGTGGTTGCTGCAGGGAGGGAGGATGGGAGTGGGTGTGGGATTGAAGAAGATGAAGCCTTTTTATTTTTAAAAATTATCTTTGTGGTTTTTTATTTTTATTTATCAATAAATTTAGTTTTAGGATTTTTAAATTATTTTTAATCTAAATGTCACGTGGCAGTTAAAGTTAACAGATTTTTTTACCCTTCTGAGCAAAGTCTAATATTTAAAATTGTATTTAACTCCGAAACTGAGAATTAATAATGTATTAAAAAAACATAATTTTCATTAGTTCTTTTGTAAAGTAAAGACCAAAGGCCATATCTCTAAGTCAATGTTACCTAGAACGTGGGTTTACTTAAAGCGTGGAACCGGCGTTGCTTTAGCCAATACGGTGGGATAAACTTAGTTGGTTCACAACTTTGGATTATAGGGCACTTTAGAACTTCTAATAGAGTTGTTATAATATTATAATCATGTATTTTGACAAGAATCATGTACTCTGGATTCACTAAGAATGTATGTACTATGTAGTGTATAGTCTTTATATTCTACTATGTATTAATAAAATATACGTTTTTTTACTTTAATACATTACTAGTTTTCAATTTCAGACTTTAATCCAAATTGATCGGTTTATGGGACTTAAGTACATTTTTCTTCGCTAAATGTGAAAATTTCGCAAGTAAATAGTGATCTTTGGTAACAGTCAGCGACGAAAAATGTTCTAAAGCATAATAAATTGATTAATTTGGATTAAAGTCTAAAATCAAAAATTAGTAATGTATTAAAATCAAAAAAAAATTATAAAATATCGAGACACCTTTTTTTTTACCATTATTATGCTATAAAAATCAGAATTTGTATTATTGTTGACGTACTAAAATGGTACATGCTAAAATTAAGATAACTTTTGAGATTCGGCTCCTCTTGGTTTGCGGATCCGGCGGAATCTCTACCCCTTCCGGTTGATGGAGGTCCAGCGATTCGCAAGGATTACTTAGCAACATCAAATTCCCCTTCGCCTTCTCCTTCTCCTTCTCCTTCTCTCTTCGACTGAAACCAAAGCCTGTTCGGTCAAAAATAATCAAAGGGTTGTAAGATCTTAGACCGAGCCCTCCATAGCCTTTGTTAACTAGCTTGTTTGTCGTCGAAGGTCGTTGCTACCCCTAGAGGATTGTCGGAGTGGAATCGACGGTAGAGTTCGTTGATTGGACTCATCTTTTGTCCAATTCATTGTTGTTTAAGGCGCAAAGGTGTATCTGGAGCCTAGGCGCTAGGCGCAAGGCGAGGCGCGCGCCTGATTGAAGCTAGGCGCACTTTTTTTTAAATTAAAAAAAAAAAATTAAAGCAATATATTGATGTTATAATAATATCATGACATCAATGATAAACTTAATGGCATAATTAAGATTCTAAAATATAACATATTATCATGTAAAGCTAAACTTTAACCAATAAACGCAAGTCTTAAAATATATAAAATACAACCATTGCCGCCATCAAGTTTAAGTTTGAAAATAAATAACAAACTAACAAAGAGTTAAGACACAAAATAATATGAAAGAAGCAAACATCTTCTTCCAATCATCATCTAAATCTCATCAAAATCATCATCCAAATTATCAAAATCAGCTTCATCAAAGTTAGTCTCCTCCTCTTCAAACCCTTCTTCTTCTTCCTCATCAGTCTCATCTTCTTCATCTATGAGTTCAAGTGGAACACTTGAGCTTGAAGTACCACCAACTGATCTTCTCTCTCTGACTGGAACCCTTGAAGAGACTCTCGAACTCGATCCCGAAGCAACTGATCTAGAATTATAGGAAGGCTCTCCAACCCCTGCAGCACGACTAGCCATTCCCCACGTGAGTGCGTCATCATCATCAAAAACATGCTCATTATCTTCATCTGAATCTCCATCAATCCTTCCCAGCAACCACTCGTTGCTTTCATCAATGTCATTCAAGGCGATGGGGTCAATTGTATCGCGTAATTTGAACCGACGCTTCAATGCTCGATTATACTTAACGAACACCAAATCATTCAGACGAGATTGACTCAACCTATTCCTTTTCTTGCTATGAAGCTGCCAAAAATCATATATAACTAATTAGTATTCTAACACAGAATAGAAGTTAATCAAATAATACTAATGACTTACATGTTCAAAAACACTCCAATTCCTCTCGCAACCAGACGCACTGCATGTAAGGCCGAGAATCTTAATTGCAAATTTTTGCAAATTTGAGGTTGAAGTTCCATATGAACCCCACCACTCAGCTGTTAAATATAAAAAGTTCAATTAATATGTTACGTTAATTGCAATATGTGAGAAAAGAAATATCACTTGTAATTCATGAAGATTACCTGGCGCCTTCTTGGCTCTCTGCCTCACAGCCATATCTAAACCAAAGAGACCATCAGCTCTCTTATACTTCACTAACTCGTCAGTAATTATATCTTGTGTTTCAATACTTGGCACCAATCTTGCAATGCATTTATACAAACCCGACATCACCTCTTCATCTTGCTCAATGTTCGGATTAGTATAGAAGAACTCCGGGTTCAAGAAATACCCAGCTGCATGTAAGGGGCGATGAAGTTGGACATCCCACCTCCTATCAATAATCTCAAAAATTTCCTTATATCTAGCTTCATTTCCCCCAAAAGACTTCTCAATGGCTTCTTTTGCCCTATCCATTGCCTCGTAGATATATCCCATTGGAGGCTTCCTTTCACCATCAACCAATCGAAGAACACGAACAAGAGGACCCGTGGCCTTAAGACCGAACACAATATGATTCCAAAAGGAAGGCATCATTATAATTCCCCCCACCCTTTTCCCTTGTGCCTCCTTTGCCCACTTGCTAGTGTTCCATTCTTCAGAAGTGAACATTTTTCGCAAGTTGTTTTTTTGTTCATGAATTCTCGACAATGTGATAAAGGCCGTCGCAAACCTAGTTTTCGCGGGCCTAAGCAACTCCTTACGATTTGTGAATTTCCTTAACATGTTCACCACCCCCGGTCGAGTATAAATAAAGCTATTTAAGTAAATAGCTTTTGCAAAAGTCCTCTTCATATTTGTTAACTTGAATATATCCTCCAGCATCAAGTCCAAACAATGAGCCGCACATGGTGACCAATACAAGTGTGGATACTTCGCCTCCAAATAAGAACCTATCAAGAGAAAATAAATAAAATTTTATAATATGAAATTGAAATATATTTTACATAAATAATAAAAGATGTGTACTTAAAAAACAAAGATATAAAGATATCTTACCGGCTAAGACATTAGCGGACGCGCTATCCGTGACAACTTGTACCACTTTCGACTCTCCCACCTTTTCCACGAAATTCCCAAGCAATTCAAACATTTTTGTAGCATTTTTTGAATAGGCCGAAGCGTCAACGGACTCTATAAACATACTACCTTTTGGAGAGTTGACTAAAAAGTTTATCAAAGTCCTCTCTCTCTTGTCTTGCCAACCATCCGCCATAAGAGAGCACCCATTCTTCGCCCATTCCACTTTGTGATCATTCATTGATTTTTCTGTGCTTGCAACCTCCTTTTTAAGTAACGGAACCCTCACCTCATGGTAACTAGGTGGTTTCATGCCCGGTCCGTATTGTCCAACCGATTCGATAAATAAATGAAAGCTTTCATACTTAACGGAATTGAAAGAAAGCCCCGCATCATACATCCATCGAGCAAATTGGGTGCATGCCCGATTTCTCAACTCTATTTTGGCCGGATTATTATCATCCAACTTCATTTGTTTCCCCTTTCGGTTTTGCACCACAACCTCGGGATCGGGAGTGTAATATAAATCGATTGGACCTTTTTGTTTTGGGGGCTTTCTTCCAACGACTTTTGAGGGGTTATTACTTGCCCGTTGAGAACCATCAACGGAAGATCGCTTCTTACTTGTAACTTCAACAACATCATCCTCATCTTCATCATCCCCGATGTCCACAAATTCATCCAATTCCGGTATCAAATTTATTTGATCTTTTAACTGTTTTTTTCCTTCCATAAACGCCTTAATTTCTTCTCTTACATGCGCGGGACATGTCGGGCAACGTATTACATTCCTATACCCACCCACGAGATGTTGTTTAGCCCGATATATTCCCCCTTTGCTAACCTTCTGACAATATTTACAAGTCACTGCATTTTTGTCGTTAGGATTGGCCAAATAAACGTGCTCCCAAGCCGGATCTCTCACTCGTTCGCTTGCCATTTAGAAACCTAAATGAAGACGAGGTAGAAATAAATGAAGTATGAAGTATGCAGAAATAATAATTAAAAAAAAGGCAGAAATAATAATTAAAAAAAAGGCAGAAACAAAAAATTAAAAAAAAGGCAGAAAATTACAACTGATATTTTTTTTTCTGTTTTACAGAAACAATAAAAAAAGGCAGAAAATTAAATACATATTGTAAATTAGTATACTTCATATTGTAAATACATTTGAAGTATACTAATTTACAATATCTATTTAATTTTTTTCTGTTTTACAGAAACAATAAAAAAAAGGAGAAAATTAAATACATATTGTAAATTAGTATACTTCATATTTTTTGCATGTTTTGAAAATGTATTTACAATATGTATACTAATTAGTATACTTCAAAACATGAAACAATAAACAATACAATACATATTGTAAATACTAATTAGTATTTACAATATGTATACTAATTAGTATACTTCATATTTTATTTAATTTTTTTATTATATTACAAATTACAACTGATATTTTTTTCTGTTTTACAGAAACAATAAAAAAAGGCAGAAAATGGAAGAAAAAAAGAGGCATGAAAGGAAAAAAAGGCAGAAAAAAGGCCGAAAAAAGAAAAACAAGGCAGAAAATACATTTGGAAAGGGAAAAGGCAGAAAAAATGGCCGGAAATGGCCGGAAAAGGAAAAACTGGCCGGAAAAAGAAAGAAACAAGAAAAAAAAACAGAAAAAGAAAAATACCTGAGTTTGGAGAGAAGAAGAGAGCAGCCGGAGTTTGGAGATAAGAAAACAGCAGCCGGAATGGAGAGAAGGAAGGGCCGGAGTTTGTAGAATAGGGTTTTTCTCTTTTTTGAGCCGGAATGGAGAGAAAGAGAAATTTTCGGTTTGGGGTTTTCTAAAATAAAGGGTTATGTTTGGGGTTTAGCAACTAAAAAAACAGCTGGTTATGTTTTTAAGGGCACTTAAGTAAAAAAGGGCAAAGCGCGCCTGGGCGAGCGCCTCGCGCCTGAGTGCGCCTAGCGCCTGAGGCCCCCAGGCGCACGCCTTGTTAAAAACGCCTCGCCTACTACCCATCCAGGCGCCATACTTGCGCCTCATTGCGCCTAGCGCCTAGGCGCGCGCCTAGGCGCGCTTTTAACAACTATGGTCCAATTTCTTCTTGTCCTATATTCTCTTATCGTCGGAACCCTAGGTCAAGACATGAGTCTCAACCTCAAGAGATTCAAATCCTCTTTCTTCCTGATCAGTTTGCTCTTCTTTAGAGACCTAGAAGTGGGCCGCAACCTAGAGGGGGCGACTGGGTGGTACGATTTGTTAAGGCGTGAGGGAAGAGGGAGGTGGTTGCAAGGTCTGGCCAGCAAAGGTGAGGTTGCCGCCACAGGCTGGTGGTGCACGGTGGTGAACCTGCGAAACCCTTTGCTCCAATTGGGCCACTTGACTATTTATCTTCGGCACCAACTGTTTAACAAATCGGACTAGGAACGATCCTAATCTGGTCCAAATCCAATCCATTTACACCTTTAGATGATATTGATCCCCAAGTAAAGGAATGTCGATTGATTGGAACAAGATATGAAAATGAAAATTGTTAATTACACAGGGAAGTCACTATAAAATTTCAAAACTGAGGAGAGGGTGTGCAATAAGCTCGAAACACAAGGAACGCTCTGCAACATAAGCACCGTCAATGGCATCGAAAGAAGAATAGTTAGCAAACCAAATATCTAATATATCAAATGCAATGTGATGACAGTGGTTAGGCAATGGCCTTATTTTATAGGCTAAGTTATCTTGCTATCAAAGATAGCCCTAAAAGATGAAAAAAGATTAAAGAGGGCCGTAAAGAATATTATAATGGAATATTAACCCGTAATTAAAACACTACCTAAAATAAGGAAATAAAATAAAACAATACAATGGAAACAGATTGCAATATAAACCCTTTGCATTCTTAATTCACATCACTCTATCATTGTCATAATCCCCAAAGATTTCATATCTTGATTTCATATATAGAAATGCACATACCATAGCTGGCCAGAAGTAGCTACCAATTGGAACATCGATTTGATAAAAGACGGAATAAAAATTTGTTGATGGAGCATATGGATGAAGACAACCTCAAAATTTTCAATATTAAAATCAAAATTAATACGAAAAGAATCCTCCCGTTCATGGGATATAATCATAAACTACACAACAAAATTGGCAAAACCTTAGAACTTGTCTTCTTCACTGTTCCCTCTCAAATACTTCTCTCTATCTTTCTATGGTGTGGTCCTACTTAAAGAAACACAATTTCCCCAACCCCTACGTGGCAATCACTACTACTTCCAAAATCATGCCCATTGTATGAGGAGTTTTAATTAACATAAAATTAATTTGTGAGGATGTAAATCTTTTCTGACGTAAACAGCGTCAACGGAACACAAAGAAATTAAACTCAAACAAAGAGTAGTAATACTCAAAATTAACTAATACTTGAATGATTTGTCCTAATGGGGTTTACACTATTTATAAGGATAAGAGAAAGATCAAAAAAGGGCACATTGCTCGCCCACTAAGGAATTATTAGGTCATATGTGATGTCATGGGTGACAACATATGGACTAGAACATTCCCTTCGCAAAATACCTATTCTAGCCCTCTCAATAATTCACATCACTCTCCCCCACTTAAAACAAAGATCGTCCTCGAACTTTCAAAATTAGAGCCGAGTGAAAAGTACCAAAATATGTGAAACTTTGGTGTCCAAAAAATAATTTACTAAAAATTAAGGAGGCTCAAAATTTTCTCATCCAAAATTCCCCCAAAACAAGGCCATGACAGTAGTCTAAACACATGTGATATGGGTTGCTTCCATTTACTTCCTTTGTCACTGCCCAAGCTCACCTTTAACAACTCATTTAGTTGATAAAAAGGCCCAACATCAAGCTTAGGCCAAAACAAATACATGCCCCAGCTTCTTTCAGCATGTAAGTCATGGTCCAATCCCCAAGTTTGGACCCAGCAAAATGTCATTAAACCACAAAATAGCATGAGCATCTCTTCCGCACACTAAGGTTTGTGGGTACACCTTACCTGTTATGGATATATGGCCTGCAAACACACCACCATCGGAGATGGTTTCCGCCGGCAACACCAAATGGCTGACGATGCTGCGCCCTCCTTTTTTTTTCGATCTCTCTGTTCTCTCTCGGCCCAGCCGTAAACGACCTCCTCCAGGATAAACACAATCCTAGGGTTGTGAACCTCTGGACTAGCCCCTCTCTGACCATGAATGACCAGATCGAGCTTCGTCAGGGCTAGTCGGAGCACACAGAAGGTCGTCCGAGTTGAAACGACAACAGGGAGGGCAGATTAAATCCATTTTCTGCTCGTTTATTGACTCTGCTTTCTTCTCTCTCCACAATGCAGCTCTATGGCTGATTTTCAGCCCCTGTTCTTTCTTCTTCCCTTTCGATTCAGCCATGTAGGGGCTTCGTATCTATTTTTGGAGGTGAGGGTTGGATGGAGGATTAAAGCTAGGGTTTTGAGGGGTTGAGATTTGACAGAGGGTTTTTGGGTGGGGTTAGGGTTTTGTGGTGACGGTGGTGGTGGTGTATGAATGGATCCGTTGGTGGTTGGTTTGTGGGATTGTTCGGGTGCAGTGGGAGGCTTTGCAGCAGCAAGAGTGGGGGAGACAAGGGCAGGGGGTCTACGCGGGTTCGCGGAGAATGGATAGCAACGAATCGTTCAGTCTGAGCATTATATCGATAACTCCAAACCCGAGGAATTTCATCCATGTTACGTAACAATTCCTCGATCTCCATTTTGTCCATGATGTTGGTGTGCGTTTCTTGTCGATTCAAGTGCTATGACGCTAGGCTTGGGTGTTTGGGTGGAATTAGGGTTTTGTGGTGAATGGTGATGGTGGTGTATTAACGGATCCATCGGTGGTAGGTTTGCGTGGCTGTTCGGGTGCAGTGGGAGGGTTTGGAACAGCAAGAGTAGGGGAGACAAGGGTGGGGGGGGGGGGGGGGGTCTAGGCGGGTTCGCAATGAAGGGATAGCAACGAATCGTCCGGCTTGAGCATTGAATCGATAACTCCGAACCCAAGGAATTTCATCCATGTTGCTTAACAATTCCTCGGTCTCCATTTTGTCCATGATGTTGGTGTGCTTTTCTCGTCAATTCAGGTGTTACGACACTAGGCTTGGGTGTTCTTCGGCGCCATTTTTGCTTTGATTACGACTTCTACATAACAACGGATGGAGCGACTAGGCTCTAATACTAAATGATGTAAACAGTGTCAATGGAACACAAAGAAATTAAACTTAAACAAAGAGTAGTAACATTAAGAAGTAACTAATACTTGAATGATTTGCCCCAATAGGGGTATTACACTATTTATAGGAATAAGAGAAGGATTTAGAAAGGGCGTATTACTTGCCCACTAAGGAATGCTGAGATTATATGTGATAGGGTGACATCACATGGACTAAAATATTTCTTTTACAAAATACCTATTCTAACCCTCTCTAATCATTTTAACTACAACTAAAAAAATGAAAAATAATAAAGGAAAATTTACGATATTAAAAATACGGAAATGTCAAAATTGTCCTGAACTATAATTCACATATTTTCATTTTTCTTTTAAACTGGGATGTAAATGATGGACTAGTTGTCCTCCAGTGTAATTTTTAATCAAAATTTGTTTCTTTCAAAAAATCAGTGATAAACACCTTCATAAATCCCAAGATATTTAAAATAAAAAATAAATATTGTGACTTGTGAAAATAGCAAGAGAGTGATATAGTGCATGAAAACTTCCTTGCATTAAAAATTCTATGCACCAACTCAAGCTTCAAATTAAAATCTTAGGATAAAGAATTGCAAGACCATGTCTACTTGTGGATTCTCTATTTCTATAATAATACCATGCAAACCTTCTTAAATCTCTATAGGAACGCACCTCTACTTAGATGCCATAGGACTTGACAGATTCTTATCAACAATTTACTTCTAAGAGTTTAATTTTTAAAAGTACCCCAATTGATGCTTCTTCACCATGCAGCATATAAATATATATTATTGCGAGCACATAACACATAATAATTTTGTACTCCATCATAATGTTCTCAAAATTAATCAATTACCTTTTTGATGATATGTTCTTATATGATAATCTAATTGCAGAGAATTTAACCATGTCGATGAATACTTTCAACTTTCAAATTCTAATTAAGTTAGTACATTTCCAAAAGCAGACTTAAAAATGCCAACATATTATTCAAACTTACAAAAAACCTTGATTCATATCATTAAAAGTCAATATGATCCAATTTTGCTCCAAATAATACAAGCAATGAATTAATAAAAATCCAAGCACTAATTTAACAACAATCCAGAGCACAATAAAGACAACTTCTACAACAAGCAACAGACCAACTGCCTCGTGAGTCATGAGCACAATTATAAAGGACTATGTTAAAAAAGTGGGAACTTTGAAAACATACTTGTGAACTAAATTGGAACCCCCTTTCCATGCATTTCCAAATGCCTGCCAAGCACCAGAAGCTAAATTTTCCACAGAATTATCAAGAACCTTTAAACCCTGCAGACAAGAAAATAGAAAGACAAACACGAAGTGAAATCGACAATATTAAATACATAATTAGCTTATCAAATAAAGGTGAATAAATCCTATACAATTATAAATACCAATTTTACCCCTAAATGCACAAGGAAAATGATGAAAAGACAGGTTTTACATTATTCAGCATGGTCAGCATCGCCTCCGTCCACGGGGGGAGAGAGGGGGAGACCTTTTATTAGTGAACTAGAGTGGGGCACATGGCATTGAGCTCTGGAGCATTGCTTCTCATTGTTCTATTTGCAAACCCCTTGTTTTGTCCATTAGAGACTTAAGGGTGGAGAATTCCCTTCATTATCTCTATCATACACATCTCATATACGATATATACACAACTTCTGAATTTCTCTCTCTTTTCTCTCCCTGTGCAAACTGATGTAAATCTACAAATGCGGAAGCGATACTCTACACAACCTCACAACAACAACAAATAAATTAGACTAGTGAAATGAGTTTCTTTCTCTCTCTATTCACAATTCTTAATATTCAAGGTTAAATACAAATGAGGACCAAAATGAACTATTTATAGGAGGAGTTAGCTTGCTAGCCAATCTAATACCCAAAAAGACCAAAAAGGATAACTAATTATTAAAAATGACTCATTAGCCCCAAACATGCTTGGAGACTAATTAAAACACTAAAAATAAAAGAAAATGACAATAAACCCTAAACTAAAAATGCAAAATAAAAGATAGTCGTCTCCTGGAGGCACAATCACGCGCCACGTGTCGCTATAAATTCTATACACATCATTCTCCCCATTTTCGAAAAAGCTCGTCCTCGAGCTTGGAGAGGGTGACTCATCAACGTCACATGCACACAAGTCGCAACAAGTGTTAGCTTCCAAAGTAAAACCCAAATAAATTCAACACACAAATGGACCGACCGACCTTCTGTTAGACCTATATGGACCTTCAACAATAAGGCCTAATATACCCAAATCTCAACGATGCCCCACTACGAAATCCGAGCAACCAAAAACTGAGGATCATATCCACATTCTCAACACCACAAGCACATGGTTGCAATTTGGCTTGGTGGACTCTTGAATCTGACCGGACGGTAACTCCGGCTACCGCACTTTTGCGAGTACGATGGCGAAACAAGTGGACTGAAGACGGCGACATCCCAGAAAGTCGGGCCTCAAAACGGCAAATAGTCGGAAAATGAATCCCAAGTGGGTACATTTCTCATGAAAGTCATATGTTGTGTCAAAAATCAACAGGATTAGAGGTCAATCGGGAGGGTGAGATCGGCTCCAAGTAGGGCAGGCCCGTTTTAAGTCGGATTTGATTTTGTTAGGTTTTAATGAGTGGGAAAAGGGTAAAAAGAGGGGTGGGGCTGTTTTGGTTTAAGAAAAAGAGGGCTAGGGTTTTGTATTTGGGGTTAAAAATGGGGGTGGGGTAGATTAGGGTTTGACAAGGTGGAGAGGTGTGATTTTTTTTTGGCAGATCTGGGCAAGGGAGGGGGGGGGCCATTTCTAGGGGAAACCTTAGTGCATCCGACCCAGAAGAGGGGCGTCGGCCACCTGGAAAGGGTAAAATAGGGTAAAAAGAGGGGTGGGGCTGTTTTGGTTTAAGAAAAGGGGGGCTAGGGTTTTGTATTTGGGGTTAAAATTGGGGGTGGGGTAGATTAGGGTTTGACAAGGCGAAGAGGTGTGATTTTTTTTTTTTTCTGGCAGATCTGGGCAAGGGAAGGGGGAGGCCATTTCCAGGGCAAACCTTAGTGGATCCAACCCGGGGATGGTGGTCCAATGCTGGCAGAAGGTATATGGACTTCGGCCGAAGTGTTTTGCAGCAAGACTGGGCCGGAATCAAAGGCAAGTGACTCGTCGACCACCTGGATGGTGGTTTCCAACCAGTAAGGGAAGGGGGGGAACTAGATCGGGGGTTGGATGATGTGGCCGAAGGGCTAGAAAGGTGCTGGGGGCTGTTTTTTTTGGGGGGGGGAGGGGAGGGGGTTATGTCGGCGCCGAAAAAAAGCCTTGAGGGTTGAATAGTGGTCGGCGGGGTTTTTTTTAACAAGAGGGGTGGTCGGGGGAAGGGGGAAGGGCCAGAAAAGGTATCGGGGTAGGGGTAGGGGTAGGGGCTGTTTGGCAGGGGTGGGCTAGGGTTTCTTGGGTTTGGTGGGTTCATAGGTAGGGTTTGTAGGTTCTTGAGTTCTTGAGGGTTAGGGTTTCAATTTGGGATTTTGGGTTTCTTGGGCTAGGATTTGGTTAAAAATGAAGACGAGATTCATATAGATGGGGTGGTGGTTGTGTGGCGGTAGGAGATGGAGGTGAAGGAGGGAGGTGGTGGAGATGGAGGGTGGAGGTGGCTAAAAGGGTTGGTATCCCACCTTTTAGCGTTGATAGGATTTAGGGCTTTCATCCACCCGATTCTCATTTGGAGATTTATCAATCTTTCGATTGAAGGGTTGTCGGAGTTGGAATCACAACTCGTGACCCGCTTCACGCACCCCGACAAACACCAAGAACAAACCTCGCTCTGATGCCAATTTGATGTAAATCTACAAATGCGGAAGCGTTACTCTACACAACTACACAACAACAACAACAACAACAAATAAATTAGACTAGTGAATTAGGTTTCTTTCTCTCTCTATTCTCAATTCTCAATATTCAAGGTTAAGTACAAATGAGGGCCAAAATGCCCTATTTATAGGATGAGTTAGCTTGCTAGCCAAGTTAATACCCAAAAAGGACAACTAATTACTAAAAATAACTCATTAGCACCAAACATGCTTGGAGACTAATTAAAACACTAAAAATAAAATAAAATGACAATAAACCCTAAAACTAGAAATGCAAAACAAAAGATAGTCGTCTCCCGGAGGCACAACCATGCGTCATGTGTCGCTATAAATCCCATACACATCACAAACTCTCGATTCTCTTGTTTCATCTTTTCTTTCAACTTCTACTTTGATGATAGTCGACGATACAAAGTCTTCTCCACGGAAATAATCAGATCCTCCCGAGAGAAGTTTCGTATCCCTGATAATGTGGAGTTAAGGGTTCTTTATAATCTCCCTAACATGGAGATGGCTTTGCAAACAATCGCTATCTTTGACGGAAACGTAAGGTTTCCCTTCACACCCTTTCGATTGAACCCTACCTCACGATAATCTCAAACCCGCTCAATACTCTGAAATTTTTTTCAGAGTTAATTGTCGTTAATCAAGTAGCGAACACCAAAATCGATCTTACTGAGATTATTGCTACACCTTTGCTACCAATGGTTTTTCGTGGTGCCTAAGGTGTTGCGTTTTAGTGACATAGACACACGGCGTAAATAGCGTTGTGCAAGCATTTTGTGCATTTGATTTTTATTATTGAAAATATGCATAAAAAAAATAGTATAATGAAATAAAAACAATTATCCAAAATAAAGTACTAAGTCATTCAATAAAGATCGACATCATTTTAAAATAAGATAGACAATCATAAAAAACTACATCATTCAAAATAAAGCAAACATTGTTCGAAATAAAGTCGTATAAAACCCAAATAAATCCTTATAATCACATTATACACATACTTAACTAAAAGAGAGAAATAACCTAACAAGAGATGCAAATATAAATAAATAAAATTGCAATCAAATTCGTACCCTCTCATACACAATATTCTCATTCAATTTGACTTAAGATGAGTCGCATTTATCATGCGAGGTGGAGGGTCTTTGCCCAACCCTCTTTCTGTGTCTTTTTTAAGTCAACAAAGTCACTTAGGTGACCAGCTTGCACGAGATCATCCACGTGTTTCATAATGTTTGGTTTTGTGATTATGATCATTATGGTAAGTGCCTCGCAGTTTTTTATCGTGAATCTCATGGTCTCCGCCCATCTAATGAAGCCATTTAAATAATGGCTTATCCTAAATTTGGGGAAGGATCTTATAGATCTATGTTAACCCCGAGGAAGGAGCCCTCTTAGGGTTTTTCCTTGTCTTTTGCTTTCCCTTGCCAACCTTTGTATTCTTGTCATTAACGGTTGTAGTGGCCAGTCGTAACCACTCCCTTCTTATCAATCTTCCCGATATCTCCATTTTTTGCATTCTTAATGCAATTTGAGTGTTTGTCTCCCTAGAACTATCCGTCCTCAATTTTAGTGTATTTCGGGTCATCCATAGTATTTGTCGGCTTCTTGATGAAAAAGTGATACAAATCGTCGATCTTGGCCCAACCAAACTTAATGATGGAACGGCCAACGACTAGATAAAAAGTTATCTATTTCATTATAGGTTCCTCGATATTATTAAGCTTACTTCATCAAATCTTTTCCTTGCTTTCTCCCGAGTGAGATCAAGTAATCGAACTCCTTTAAAGCCCCAATGCTATTAACAAAATGAATAGTGAATTGTTCGGCACATAAAGTGAATGTAGAAATCTACCTACGGGTCAGCTTATGAACAACTTAAAGGCGATTTTCTCTAAGGGAGGATGGAAAAACCCAACACATAAAGCACATTGTTGGTAGTTATAAGAACCATGGGATTAAATTTCCTATAAAAGTATTAATCTTTAAGAAAATAAATTTCTTGTGATGCTCCAGGGTGAGGCCATTCCTACCCCTTGGCCTTTTTAGATTCAGGATTTGGAATCGAGATACGTCCGTAAAGTTCTTTCCTAATGACATTCAATATCTCGTTAGTGGGACGAATGGTTGGGACATAATTCCCCACTAGGTTGGTTATGTGACTATCGCGATGTTGCTATGGGAGCATGCAGTCGTTATTGTAGCATGACGAGGAGATGCATGCCTACCATGGACATAGTCATCACGAGCTCTAAAGTAACCCATTGTGCTCTCAAATTTCTAATAAGGATCTCAGTTTTGGGTGAATCTCAACTTTGTCGTTCGCAATTATGCATGCTGCAAGGTAGATTGACCATCCTCGAGTTCGAGGAGTCTTTTGGGGAGAACACGATTGGTTAAGGCCCAAGGTGGCTCTCTCATACCTCTCAACATAGGTCTTTGAACTGATCTTGTACCCATCATTATTAAGCCGTTTGGAAAAGCGGTTAACCGAATGATGTGCACTCACGGGTGCAAGTTTGGTAACCCAAAGGGAAATGTTCTAAAAAACACGAGGCACTAGGGGCGTATGATTGGCGCCTCGCGCCTAGGCGTTGCTTAGGATTTTTTTTTACACAACACAAATATATATACACACACACACACACACATATGATGAGATATATATTAATATATTTATATATATGATAATAGACATAATTATATCAATCTACATATATATAAATATATTTATATATAGTGGTAATTTTTCCCGCGCCTCACACCTAGGTGCGCCTTTTAGAGTGCTAAAGGATGGTGGGAGGAGGAAGTTCCCCATGGAAGGCGCCAAATTGTACGAGGAATAAATCATATTCAATAATAACTACAAACTTTAGCCCTAAATGAACAAGAAAAGGGATGAGAAAACGCAAGGCAGTGTTCTAAGAAAAAAGGCGTGGAAGGCCGCCTAGAAAGTAGAAGGTGATAGACCATGTAGTTTTATTGAAAAATGGCTAAAAAAAATTCATGGATTTACATGATCATTTAGTATGCTCGAAGTCCGTTTAATACACTAGAAGGCCAAAAGCAAAGTTGTCAAATCGTGAATCGAATCGTAAGAATCGGTATAAAACGTGAAAAATGTAATAAATAATATATAAATGCATAGAGAACAAATTATAATATGCAATAAAACATAAAACATATTTGTTACTTTTTTTAACCATTTTGATGACCAAATATTACGATAATTGTACCTACATAAAGATTAAACACAAAAATATAATAACACAACATAAATATGTCATATAATAATAAAAACAATATAATATAATAATAAAATATAAATATACATCATATAATAATGAAAACAAATCTTAATACAACCAAGAGAAACCTTTTTATCTTTCTCCAGGACAGATTAAACAACCAAAAGAAGAAGACACTCAAGAGAAGACACTCAGCCAAGAGAATAGGCAAAAAAAGTCAGCGGATAATAAATAATGACCGAGCAAAGCGAACATTCTTTTCTCTAAAACTCAATTTCGTAATGGTATCCTTTGTTGTTTGCTTCTTTTTTATTTGTTTTATTAAAACACATGTATGGTTATAAAGTAAAAAATGGCGGGAAAAAAAAAAAAGAGTGAATCGGACCCGAATCGTGAATCGCTCCCCAAATCGCCGATTCAGCCCGATTTTTTAACCCCAGACGATTCTCAACTTGAGTTGAATCGTTTTATGTGAGAATCGAATCGAATCGTACAATTCGAATCGTGAATCATACGATTTTGATAACTATGGCCAAAAGTATTTTTTTAAGCTGTTTTTTAAAAAGTTATTTTTTTAAGTTGTTTTTAATTTTTTTAGGTTGTTTTTTTTTGTTTTTCTGAATTATTTTATCTATGTGATCCTTGTAATGGTTGCATATTATTGTTATTAATGTTGCTTAAATTTTTTTGATGCTTAGACTTATTTTTGTTCTAATAAGACAATTACTAGTTGAATAATTTTGTATGAGGGTTATTTATATAAAAAAACATGTTGAAAAAAAAGCCTAAAAGGACACCTAGCCGCCTAGAAGCTATGAGGCCCTCGGACGTCCAAGGACCGCCTAGTGTTTTATAAAACATTGACACAAGGTTTACATGGTTCAGCAAGATCGGCCTTGTTTATGTTCACAATGGGAAGATAGAGGGAAATCTTTTACCAAAGTACCTCAAACTTGAGTGCTAGAAAATGCTAGCTGAGAGCCATGTCCTAAGGACTACAATGATTGTTCCACAACCTCCCCAATAAGGGAAGGTCCTAATTATAATTATAGCCTTATAAGTAATTATGGTGTACAACACTTCAACCATTTGGGGTATCGCCCACAATCATAGCTAATTCGTTGTTGGTGATGTTTATCCTATTAATGGACCGTTCCCATTCTTATTAGTTTCCTAAAATATCAAGATCCATATTGATTTGAGCCGGGCTTCCATTAATCTGTTAGGCCGTTCCCATCCTTAATAGTTTCCTAAAATATCAAGATCCATATTGATTTGAGCCGGGCTTCCATTAATCTGTTAGGCCACCTCTAAATTACAAGGTCAGGTACCGATCTTGCTAAGTGTAGTTGAGTCGTGTAGATGTGACCAACTAATCCTCCTCCAATCAATATATTATTAGTTGATGATACACCTTTTTTCTGACAATTTGATGATGATGCACTATTAAATGTTTGTAATTATTATGAATTATTTTGGTGATGACGTGACACCAATTGTTATTTAGATACTACAAAACACAAACTCGTCATACGGGATACAACACGACTCGGGACATTGAATATGCAATTTTTCCAAAATGTAAGATACGGATACGTATATTATATATATACACACAATCAGTGAGGTCCTTAAATGAGTAATGTATATATATAAATATTAATGCTTTAAGAATTCAATAAAATGAAACTAGATTACCTTAGTTTCCCTCTAAGAAGAAAAACATGGAACTAAACATGAAAAAGAAATTGAAAATTGCAGAATAAAAAGGAAACTGAATTGGGACATGTAAACTATGTAGTGTGGGAGTAAAATAACTTTAAAAGTAATTCAAAGAAATAATACGATAAGAAGAGAACAAATTCACTATTAAAAAAACAAATAAATCTCAAAGAAGTATTTACCTACCAAAGAAAACACAATGACAGTTGTGAAAAAGCTCTTCCGGCGGAAGCCCAGCATGAATGTAAAATAACTTTTAAAGCCATTTTGTTTTTTAAAGCTAATATTTTTGCAGAGTACTAAACATTTAACCCCATTTTTAATTTTCAAAATATCAAAATAGCCTCGTGTCCAAAAATATATTTTTAATGCGTCTACCATGATTCATGAGTGTCATGTCGTATTCTAAGCTGTCCCAGCATATTATGAGAGTGTCTTAGCATATTCGGGCGTGTCTCACAATCCAAGTTTGACACTTGTCAAATAAGGATACGCGGTCTCCGGAGTGTCCATGCTTGATAAAAGCTGGTGACATGGATTTTGGACCTTTTCTGTAATTATGTGATGATGATACACATACATTGTGTCGTGTCAGTAATATTGATTATGAACATTTTCTTGTGATAATAGCCACAACACATTATATTTTGGGTTCAGGATGCGCCTTGCGCCTTGCCGGTGAAAAAAGGCCTCACTCCCACCTCGCGCTTTTCAAAAAACTGACAACAACTGCATTTCTTGCAAATTGCATATGCTTCACAAATTTTCATAAGCACCTAATTTACAAGGTTATAAACAAACTATTGAGTTTTAAGGACCACAAATGATGAGCACATGCAGGAGGTTAAGAGGAAATTTAACAACAGAATGTACCCCAAAGTATCAAGTATACAACGATCCTACTTAGGATCACATAAATAAGACTTGCCTGGTCAAGGATACAACGATCCTACTTACGATCACATAAATAAGACTTGCCTGGCCAAGGACCGTATCCTCACTGACTTTTTCTAGTTTGTCTAGCGCAGCCTTGCGTAGCTTGTCATTCTCGTCTTGATTTTCCCCTTCTTTTTCAGATGTTTCTGTATCATCCTCCTTGGAAGATTCCAAATCTTCATTTTGCATATCAGCTAGGCTCTTTGCTGCTGTCTTAGCTACCTCTGAAGCCTGAATCAACAAAAGCACTACTCAACTATCCATATACAGCCATCCATTATAAAAATATATATCAAGAATTGCAATCTATTTGAGTTTCAATTCGTGATATCAAAAATATATATTATCAAAATTCAAAAGAACTAAAAAATGATTAAATGACATGAAATTTTTATATGAGCACCGAATAATAGTAGATAAATTTTTCTTATGATTCGGTACTTGAGCATACTAATCAAGATATTTTTTTAGTTCAGGATTATTAAATAATATAGGATCATCGAGTTGCACTTATTAAAGAGAGTACAGTGTGGAAATTGTAAAAATAATTCATGAGAATTTTTGTGGTTGCATGCAAAGAGGATCTTGTTTTCTTGTTTGGAAAAAAATGAAAAGTTGCAAATTGTCTAATGATTCTACAAAAATGAAAAATCAGAAATTGTGTTGCATGGACCTCAACTCAACTCAACAAAGCCTTTTCCCAATTATTTGGGGTCGGCTACATGAATCATATTTTTCCATTCCATTATGTCCGCGCAATATCTTCGGTTAAGCCACGTGATATCATATCTTTTTTTTATAATATCCCACCAAGTCAATTTGGCCCTACCTCTACCCCTTGTGTTACCATCAATACTAACTAAATCACTCTTCCTTACGGGAGCATCCATTTGTCTACGCTTGACGTGTCCAAGCCATCTAAGTCGATTTTCTATCAATTTATCTTCTATAGGAGCTACTTTTACCGTTTCACGAATTTGTCCATTTCTAATTTTATCCTTTCGAGTTTTACCACAAATCCATCTTAGCATTTGCATCTCCGCCACACTCATTTTCTACATATTTTGTTTCTTGGTTGCCCAACACTCTGTCCCATATAACATGGCGGGTCTAATGGTCGTCCTATAAAATTTCCCTTCTAACTTCCAAGGTGTACGCCCATCACACAATACGCCGGTAGCACTTCTCCACTTGACTCACACTGCTTTAATCCTATGAGTAACATCATCACTAATGTCTCCATCGTTTTGGATAATCGAGCCTAAATAACGAAAATGATCGTTTCTAAGTATCTCTTGACCCTCCAATTTCACCACATCCCCGTTTGTCCTCCTAATACTACTAAAATTGCATTCCACATATTCTGTTTTAGTCCTGCTTATTTTAAATCCTCTTATTTCTAGAGTTTCTCTCCACAATTCCAATCTAGTATTAATCTCCTTCTTAGTCTCATCCACTAAAATAATATCATCTGCAAATATCATACACTGCGGTATCTCTTCTTGTATTGTCCAGTCAACTCATTCATAATAAGAGCAAAGATATAAGGACTTAGTGCTGAACCTTGGTGTAAACTTACAATAATTGAAAATTCACTACTTTCTTCAGCTGATGTTTTTACTGTAGTCATGGCCCTATAATACATATCCTTCATCACATCAATATATCTACGAGTCACTCCTTTTTTTTATGTAGAACCCGCCACATTATATCTCCGGGTATCCTATCATACGCCTTCTCCAAATCTATAAAAATCATATGAAGATCCTTCTTTTTATACCTCTCCATTAATCTCCTCAATAAATAGATTGTTGTTTTCAATCTCAATCTATATTCAATCACTCGCTCCCAAGGTTTCATTGTATAACTCATTAACTTGATACCACAATAATTTGAACAACTTTATATGTCCCCTTTATTTTTATAAATAGGTACTAAAACACTCTTTCTCCAATCATCGGGCATCCGATTAGTCATTATAATTCTATTCAATAATTTTGTAAACCAAGATACTCCTTCCTCCCCTAAGCACTTCCAAACCTCAATAGGGATACCATCTGGTCTTAAAGCCCTCCCTATTTTCATCTTTTTTAGAGCAATCCTAATCTCTGTTGTCATAATTCTGTGAAAAAATATATTTTCTCGAGTCTCCCTAAGCTCCTTTATATCTAATCTACTCCCATTATCTCCATTTAATAACCTCTCAGAGTAATTTTTCCATTTTTGCATAATCTCATCATCATTGACTAAGACTCTCGAATCATCACTTTTAATACACTTAACGTTATTAAAATCTTTTGTTTTTTTGTCCCTAAGTTTAGCAAGCTTATAAATACTTTTTTCCACTTCTTGTGTTCCTAATTTTGTATAAAGATCCTCACACGCCTTTAACTTAGCATCTCTTACCATTTTCTTAAATTCCTTTTTAGCAAATTTATATTTCTCAAAAAAAAAATCGTTTCTAGTTATTTGCCATGTTTTAAAGCACTCCCTTTTAATTTTTACTATATTCTTCATTCCACCACCAAATTTCTTAAGATTGTGGCCCCTTGCCTTTTGATTCTCCAATAATTTCTTTTGATATTCTCCTAATGCATGTGGCCATCTTATCCCACATTATGTTAGTTTCTTCTTCGGTATTCCATGATGCTTCATTTAATACTTTATCTTTAAATAGTTCTAATTTCCCTCCTTTTAAATTCCACCACCTAGTTCGTGGGTTAATCTTCTCTTTTCGCACTCGTGATTGATATTTAATATTTATATCCAACACATTATCCTATGTTGTGAGGTTAAGCTCTCTCCCGAGATAACCTTACAGTCTTTACATGTTAATCGGTCTCCTTTCCTAGTAATGAAAAAACATATTTGACTCTTATGTGTTTCACTTTTATAAGTTATTAAGTGTTCAATCCTCTTTTTAAAACATGTATTTACTAGTACAAAGTCATAAGTCATTACAAAATCTAAGATAGACTCTCCACCGTCGTTCTTATCTCCAAAACCATATTCTCCATGCACTATCCCATATCCTACACAATCTTCTCCTACATGGCCATTAAAATCTCCCCCCATATAGAATTTCTCATCTACGAGTATTAATTAAATTTTCACCTAATACCAGTTTTACAAGTGTAAGCCTATCACCTTTCCTAATAACGGTTACGATATCATTCTGAAGGTTCTTATCTATAATTATTCCAACTCCGTTCCTATTTCTATGTTTTCCTGCCCTGCATTTTTTATTTCTCTAGCTTTCTCACCGACCCATTTAGTTTCTTGTAAACAAGCTATGTTAATTTTTCTTCTTATCATGTCTACTTATTCCATCCATTTCCATGTCATAGTCCCTATGTTCCAAGTCGCTAACCTAAGTCTATTATCCTGGACTAGCTTCTTTAGCCGCACACGTCCAGATTGTTGCAGGAACCCTTGCATATTTCTCATCGCATCCGGGCGCCAATGCGACGCCCCTTGCCTATTTTTCGAGACACACAGTGGCAGGCACAACGCCCCTTGCCTATTTTTGGAGACACCCGGTGGCAAACGCAACGCATAGTTAAAGGGGAATGCCCTAGTGATAACATGATTCGATAGGAAATAACCTAACAAGGCAAGTACTTAGCACACGTAAATATATATACTTTCAATCAACCACATGAACTATATAATGAGGGATGGTCATCCTCCTACCTATGAAGCGACGTCGTGTCTGACACGAACAATTAGTACATGACATGATAGAGACACGACAACAAATAAATATGGTTTTATTATTATATATCAAAACAAAATTTGAGGTCAAAATTAACATGGTTAAATATTTCATAATAACATTGTCAAAAGTATGACTAAATCGAGAGACTAACTTCATTCTTTTTCACTTTTCTTCTTATTATCCAAGAACCCCTAAGGGTCCGTTTGGTTGGCCAAATTTGCCTAGGCAAATGCCAAAAGGTTGACAAATATGAAAATTTGCCCACATTTTGGCTGTTTGGTTGCACAATTTGCCTAGGCATAATTTCCCAATGTACAACACCTCCTATGCACAATCTGTGGGCAAATTTTGCTTACCTATTTGAGTGGAAAATATTTGCCAACAAATTTGCCAACTTCTTAAACGGTTTTAATGTTTTAAAAAATAATTTAAAAACTGTTTTAAATAATTAAAAAACTGTTATGAATATTTAAAAATTATTTTGCAATGTTTTAAAAACTGTTTTTAATATTATAAAAAATTGTTAAGAAAATGTTTTACAATTTTTTTTTTAAAAACGTATTCACAAAATATTGTAAAAACTATTTTTAACATTTTTAAAAACTGTTGTGAATATATTATATAAACAGTTTTAAAGTTTTAACAAATAATTTTAAAAACTGTTTTAAATACTTAAAAAAACTGTTATAAATATTTAAAAACTGTTTTGTAATGTTTTGAAAACTGGTTTTAATATTAGAAAAAATTGTTAAGAAAATGTTTTACAATTTTTTTTAAAAAACGTATTATAAAAATATTGTAAAAACTGTTTTTAACATTTTTAAAAACTGTTTTGAATATATTATAAAAACTGTTTTAAAGTTTTAAAGAACATTTTTTAAAACTGTTTTAAATAGTTTAAAAAAATTGTTGAGAATGTTTAAAAATTGTTTTGTAATATTTTAAAAACTGTTTTTAATATTATAAAAATTTGTTAAGAGAATGTTTTACAAATTTTTTGAAAAACAGTAATATAAAAATATTGTAAAAATAGTTTTTAACATTTTTAAAAACTGTTTTGAATATAATATAAAAACAGTTTTAAAGTTTAAAAACAAAATTAAAAAATATTTTAAATAGTTAAAAAAAAACTGTTGTGAATATTTAAAAATTATTTTGTAATATTTTAAAAACTGTTTTTAATATTATAAAAAATTGTTAAGAAAATGTTTTACAATTTTTTTTAAAAACCGTAATATAAAAATGTTGTAAAAACTGTTTTTAACATTTTTGAATATAATATAAAAACTGTTTTTAAATAAATTAATTGGATTGACTTTAATATCGCCTAATGGTTGTTTGATAGCGTCATGTGAAAAAAACTAGGTAAAATTTGCCTTGGCAAAATTTGCCATGCCCACTCTTTTGCCTATATGCAACCAAACGGACCCTAAAAGATTTAATTTTGCATTATGACACTACAAAAATTTAATAGTTCATTAATTTTTGGCGCCCTGCCATGCCCACGAACTATCTATGCCATGTTGACGAAGTGTCTAGACTATGTCCGCCTTTTTTAAAATGTCAAACAATTTTGACCACCACGTGGTGTGTCGAACACGTGTCCTAGCCATGTCCGCAAAGTATCTAGGACGTGTCTGTGAAGTGACTACCTTCTTTAAAATGTCAATGAAGTCCGAAACTCTATGTGGCGTGTCGAACACGTGTCCTACATGTGTCGGAGTGTCCGACATAATGTTACTTGGGTCGTGAGCCTCTTTGGTACCTAGTACGTGTATGGATACGTGGTACGTTGCTTCAGCCAATACACGGTACAATGGAATATGCTTAGTTAATTCACTACGTCAAACTATAAAGGCACTTTAGAACCCTTTGTGGGTTCTTTTAATATTATATTCATGGATTCTGTCAAGATTCGTGTATTTCACCAACAATGAAATTCCCTAACAATTTATATATTGGATAATATCGATACTCTATAGTATTGTAATAAGATAGATGGATAAAGAATTATGAATATTTATTTGATGGGAAGTCTTTTTTCTTCTCATTTATTCTATTATTGAAATTAAAGGTCGTCTTCTAACTAATAATTTAAGTAGTCAATATAAAATTTGGGAACGCCCTTTTTGGAGATTTGGATCGAGAATCCATCACATTTCGGGTCGTACAACCCCAGATCGCGATATGTAAGGAGATGTAGTGATCCCGATAAATATCCGACACTGGTACATCACATCTGGAGAAGTGTTTGTTCTTCCTGTTCCTAGGCCCCTATCAACGGTATGGGAGGGCACCACATGTCTTGCTATCAAATACTTAAGTGCCCTAATCCACCACCCTAGAATGGCGAACGACTCTTCATTCGCAGATCCATGAATTGAGAGGAAAATTGGGTTTATACAGCCAATTCATTTTTTACAATCTGTGGAAACCTTGTGTTACTTATCTTCTAATGCCACATGTAGCATTCAGGGAACATGCGCTTCCTAGTCTTCTTTTTCCATATGGTCGTCCTCCTTCCATAGCCATTGAGCTCTGAATTTTCTTTTTTGGGGAGCCTTGTCTTCTTTTGAGCCAACTTGAAGTTACTTCTCTAAATATTGATTATAAATTATTTGGGGTGAAAAAAGAAAGGACTAGAGTAGTTTGTTTGGTAATTTTATTTTTGTATCTATTAGCGAGGTCACGTATAGTTATTTTTTTGTTTTTGACACAAATATATATCTAATGATTTACATAGTATTATTTAAAAAAATTTACTTAACCTTCAGTTTTTAAGGTGATATTTGATTTAACTCCCACTTTGCTAATCTCTTTGATATCCCATTGCACGAGGAGGTTATCTCAGAATATTGAATAAAAAGAAGGGTATAAGTCAAAGAATTTATTTGAATTTATCCCCTCCTTATAATGTCAAATTAAACTTAACCCCCTATGTTGGGAGCAAATTCAAAGGATCATGAAAACGAGGGTTAAGTCAAATTAGGCATTAATATTTGGGGGTCAAGTCAAAATGACCCTATTATTTATTAGCTTGCTTTGCATGATGATTGTTTTACATGATTTTATATATATATATACACACACTATTCTCTAGGAGTGAACCCTGGAACAACGGTAAGGTTGCCCCATTGTGACTTGGAGGTCAGAGGTTCGAATCGCAAAAACAGCATCTCTACATATACGGGGGTAAGGCTCCTTACATCTAACCTTCCCATACCTCGCAGTGGCGAGAGCCTCGTGCATTGGATTTTTGCCCTTTATACATGCCATTCTCTGTTGGTGGTGGTGATTTTAAGCCTATTTGATGACGATGTGATGACAACACTTCTATCATTTTTGTAAGTTATGTAACATTACTTTTGTGGTATTATTAATATTTTTTTATAATTTTTCATCGACTTTATTTTTTCAAATTTTGGCTTGCACCTCGCCTAGACTCACCTCATCTCTGCCTCATGTCTTTTTAGACATTGCTTAAAAGATAAAAGGACCGCTTTAAAATTTATACATGTAGTTAATAGGGCCCTTTCAAATATATAAGAACTCTGGAAATGCACTCAACATATTCATATTAGGCACCAAAAATTATTGATAAACAATGCATGTGATTTGAAGTGAAGTTTCAATATCAATACTAAGCAAACATTAACCATCAGAAGATCCAATAATTGCTATCTTACACCTGAGGACAATGCCAGATAGAACAATCAAACCAAATCTTCGGCTAATTAAGTGTCAAGAATAAACTAGTGAATTAATAACCAATAAATAAGTAGTCTTGCTTTGAATTAAAAAGTGGAAACCAAATAATAATAAATGTGATGATTGATAATTAAAGAGCGGAAAATGAAATGTATTGAGAGTGAGATATACGTTGCGGGAGATCTCTTGAGCAGCAATAGCAGCGGCCTTTTGAAGATCTGAGAAAACAGATCCCCAACCGCTCCATCCACCACCGCCTTCTTCTTTTGGCTCAGGTGGAACTGTTTCTCTTTCTCTCTCTCTTTCTCTTTCTTCTTCTTCGGCCATTATTTCAAATTTTATAGGATATGTGGTTTGGGGATTTTATCAATGCACGTTTTGGTTGTTGTTTTTTACTTTGATGTTGGTATTGTTTATAGTTATTGTTTTCTCTCGGAAAGGAAACAGAGGAAACTATTCTGATCTGAGACAACTTGAAGGCAGGCAACCCAAATTCATACGATGACGTTTTCATGAAAACGACGCCGTACTCTTTTGCTAGCATATAGGGTCGCGTTCTTGGTAACGAAAATATAGTAAATTACCTTTTTAGTCCCTAAACTATCACAAAAGTTTTTAAATGGTCCCCAAACCTTTATTTGCCTCGCGTTAGTCCCCGAATTATTTAATTTTTTCAAATCGGGGACTCCGTCCAAAATACAATTAAACTTTGACAAAATTTTATCAAATACCCATTTTACCCCTCATCTCTCGATCACCACCTGACCAAGCTCCTCTCCTCGTCACCACAACCCTCTTTCTCCCTCTCCCCCTCAACCCGCCGACCTCCTTCTCTCCTCCTCCACCATGTCGACCTGCTACCTCCATCTCCCTCTCCTCTTTTTTTATTTTCTTTAAATTCTACTATGGAGATTTAGATGTGTAAGTGATTGTATGTGTGTGTGTCCGAGATTGAGCCCTGACCGCCACCCTTTTCCATGGTGGTGGCCGACAGCTAGAAACCCCCAATCGGGGTGTGTGTGTTTTTACCAATTTAAATTGTTGTTCTTTTTATATATATTATACTGTAAGTATTATATATATATTATACATGGTGGTTACTGTATGTATTGTTGTTCCAATTTCAATTGTTGTTCTGTTTTTTTACCCATGGTGGTTATTGTAAGTATTATATATATTATGCATAACTGTTATTAAAAATAACTTTTAATAATTGTTTTGAAAATAAAAATTTAACTATAAAATATTTTGTAAAAACATTTATAACTATTAAGTTATTAAAATATTTTGTAAAAACGGGTATTTCTAAACATTTTGTAAAAAGAAAAATGTAAAAACATTTATTTTGTAAAAATATTTTGAAATAAAACCGTTACTTTTAATAAAAAAAACATTTTGTAAAAACACTTACATTAAGTTTTTTAAATCAATTTTTTGGAAAAATAATTATTTTTAAACATTTTGAAAAAACATTTTAAATAAAACAGTTATTTTTAATAAATAAATAAATAAAAATTTGTAAAAACATTTACCATAAGTTTTTTAAAACAGATATTTGGAAAAACAATTATTTTTAAACAATTTGTAAAAACATTTTGAAATAAAACAGTTATTTTTAATTAAAAAAACACATTTTATAAAAACAGTTACAAGAAGTTTTTTAAAACAGTTTTTTGGAAAAATAGTTGTTTTTAAACATTTTGTAAAAACATTTTGAAATAAAATAGTTATTCTTAATATAAAAAAATAGTTACACGAAGTTTTTTAAAACAGTTATTTGGAAAAACAATTATTTCTAAACATTCTGGAAAAAAAATATTTTGTAAAGACAGTTATTTTGTAAAAATATTTTGAAATAAAATAGTCATTTTTAATTAAAAAATTTGTAAAAAACAGTTACAAGAAGTTTTTAAAACAGTTATTTGTAAAAATAGTTATTTTAAAATATTTTGTAAAAACAGTTATTTTATAAAAACATTTTGCAATAAAATAGTTATTTTTAATAAAAATAAATCAGTTATTTTAAAATATTTACAAGAAGTATGTAAAAACCTTTTGATTTGATAAAAAATAGTTAATAAAAATAGTATATAAACTTTTTTCATTTTATAAAACTTTTTGATTTTATAAACAAATATTTTATAAAAAATCATAAAGATGAATTACATCATAGGTATAAAATTAAGGGGATAAGGCCATTAGAGTATAAAATTAAGGGGATATGGGCATAACAAGTATTGGGCATAAAATAAGGGAATAAGGGCAAAAGAGGTAGTTGACATAATTCTATCAACATTTAACGGCTCAAATAGACGGAGTCCCCAATTTAAAATAAATAATATACTTTAGGGACTAATATGAGGCAAATAAAAGATTGAGGACCATTTAAAAACTTTTATGATACTTTAGGGACTAAAAAGGTAATTCACTCATGAAAATATATAAGCAACTTACAATTGCATCATGTGTTTGAGACGTGTTCTCATAAAAAAAAGGGTTAACATTGCGTGTTGCGCTAAGTCCTTTATCGGTGTCGGAGCTTATAAATGTATTTTGTAGACCGTTTTGCCTTCATTTCTAGTTTTTATTCTCTTTGTATGAACTTGATACACGATTTGTAATTGATTTGTGATATACGATTTGTAATCTGAAATCAAATGTAATTACATGAGTACAGATTCAATTGATTTCATGAAATCAATCGCTTCAATCCGCGATTATATACTTTTGGTTTGAGATCATATGCAATTGAACCAAGCGCAAACGGTTGTATCTGAAATCAATTGATAATATTTCACTCGATTATACGAGTTTAATACGCGATTGTGACCTAGGTGATTTGCATATTCAATTGGTGTATTTTTTATTATCGATTGATTTCATATGCAATTGATTTGCGATAATATGTGTTTGATATGGTTTTAATTAGCGCTTGATTTGCGATTGATCTAATGTGATTATCCAATTGGTGTTTATTTATTTAATTTGTAAGTGATTGTTGATTTTTTTTCGTTTCATTTGATATTTTGATAGTTATTTCATAAGAAATTGGGCGTTAGGTTAACATTGATTTGGTATAAGCTTTAATAGATCCAAAATAAGTCGTAGTTGATCGAAAAAAAATTCTTGTTGTACATGTTTGTTAATATATGACTGAATATTTATCTGTTGTAATGTTGTAAAAAAATAAATTTTATATGTCTTGTTTTTATGAAAAAAATTGAATTTTTTGTGACATTTATCAGTCAGATGTTAATTAGAGTTGTATGTTCTTTGGTATAATTGTATAAGTTATTTAGTTTGATTAAATTTATCAGTTGGATCTTTATAAGATAGATTTTTAATTATAGTTAATTAGTTGGATTTTTTTGTTCTAATATAAGAAACAGATAAATTTTATATGTCTTGTTTTATGAAAAAAGTTGAAATTAAATGACACATATCATATCAATTTGTTATTACAATGTTCTAGATTCTTATACTATTATTTATATGATTGTATTTTTTTTAGGTATTGTGGATTCATTTGTTATACTAATGCTTAAATTTAGTGAGAACAGTTATCTAATAAAATGTTGGAGTAATACGAAATTTAAAGATTTAGTTCAACATATATATTTAAAATGGAATGAGTTATCATTTGATTTTGTCATATTATCATATACTTTACCCGATCATTCATTTTGTGCGCTTGATGGTGAAGGTGATTTAGAGAATTTATTTTGCTATTGTGAGTGTCATTCTGTATGGAGTATTGATGTTTCCATAATGAATAAGATAATTGGTGATGGTTATGATGAGTTGGCTTATAGTAGTGGGCATACGGTTCGATCTTGTGTCGAAAGTGAGAAAGATTATGAAGTTAGTTAGGTACGTTTGTTTTCAACTTATGGGGAGAAGGTGTTAATGTCTGTTGGTTGGTCGAAAGGATTATCTCATGTTGGTCAGAAATTTGAAGGAGGTGTGAGCGAGTTTCGAAAAGTGTTGTATATATTTTTTATTGAGGTTGGATTTAAGTGTCGCTATATAAAGAATGATAGAGCGAGGATTACAACTGAATGTCTTTATAAGGGCAGCAGTGGTTGGGCATAGTACGTACATAATCAAGTTGATAAGGGGAATTTTTTTTTATATATGAGACCTTGTGAATGAACATTCATATAGTTCTACATATAAGACTAGAAAACATCCAAGAATAAGTTCTGAGCTTGTAGTTTCTTTAATTATTGATCAGATTCAGGAGAGAACACATACACGTCATATTGACATCATTCACCATGTTAATAGTAGTTATGGGTTGATTGTTAGTTATCATCTTGCTTGGTGGGCTACTGAGAGAGAAAAGTAATAAATTTGTGGGAATCAATCATTATCATTTGACATGCTTCGTTGGTATAAAGAATCTTTGATGACTTCAAATCATGGTAGTCATTTTGAGATTCATTGTGATAATAAGTAGTGGCCATTTTAAGTGGTTGTTTGTGTCCTTTTATGCATGCATTTAAGGTTTTAATTATATTCTACCTTTATAGTTTATTGATGGTGCGTTCTTGAAGTCTCGATAAAGAGGAGTGCTTCTTGCTGCAACTGGAAAGAATGGAAACAAGGTATAGTTATAGTTTTTTTCTATGCGAGATAATTTATTTGTTCTTTTGTTATTATTATATTTTGTTTATTTGTTTGAAGCAACAATATTTCATGTGGCATTTGTCATTGTTAACTCAAAGACGAAAGAGAATTGGGAATGGTTTCTTGAACATTTATCACATGTTGTTTCTTCCCGGACTATAACATATATATATATCAGATGGAAACAAGAGATTGTTGAAGTCTATGGCCAAAGTGTTTCTTACTTCTTATCACTCTTATTGTTTGCAACACTTAAAAAATAACCTTAGAGACCATTTTTCGGGGTTATTTTCAAGGTAAGTGAGGGAGAAGATTATGAATGTGTGTTAGGAATTATGTATATGCATCGGTCCATGGCAAGTTCCACCATAATTTGAATTTGTTGCTTACGAAAATAGCTGAACCGATCTGTAGCTTTGTGAACAGTTTGGTAAAGGATCATTGGAGTAGTGCTTATTTTGAGGGTCAGAAGTATGGACAAATGTAGTCAAATATTGTGGAAGCATTTAATTCTTAGATTCGCGAGGCTCGTCATTTTCCAATCATGGATCTCATTGATCACATTCGAGGAAACGTTATAAAGATGATGATTGTGCGTAGGGAGATGGCAAGTGACTGGAATGGCAGATTGTGTCCTCAAATTGATCATCGGCTCAGTGAGTTGTTAAAGGAGGGATGGATGTGGACAGTTAATAAAGCATATAAATTTGTATTTGAGGTGCATAAATAACATTGTGTGGTGGTTGATTCAAACAAGATTTATTCATGTTGTGAATGGCAAGTAAATGGGTTTATTTGTGCTCATGCAGTTGTTACAATTCAGAAGTCCATGAATGATTTGAATTAATATTTTGAAAAGTACTTTATGAATGAATATTATGTGAATTCTTATTGTAAGGTTATTTATCTAGTTCCAACATTTGGTAGAGATGAACACTTTGATTCTGAAATTATTATTAGTCATCCTAGTGCTAAGCGTATGGCTGGAAGGCCAAAAAAGAAGATGATAACTTTTTGAAGTGAAGATAAAAGAAAGTTTAGGTGTGGTGTATATTGACAGGTTTGACACAAAAGAAAAAGTTGCCCTAGGGTTTTGAAGCTTGGGGTTGTTTAACTGTATAGTATTCTTCATCAACTTTAGCAAAATTAATTTGAAACCATTGTTTTTGATTTTTTTTTTCACATTTGAAATGTTAATATGTTAGTAGTTTGTTGATAGTAAGTTAAACTTGAATACTTAAATATTCAATAGGGAATATAGTAGTTTGCGTTGAATGTTCTTTATTAAATCTACGAATTTATCTAAATTTTCATTGTTCAACTCATGTTAAACAAGTGTACTGCAGTTATTGAATTTTGGATCAATTGTTTTACTCATTGTAATATATCTATTGGGGAGTTAAACAAGTGCCAATTTTAGGTTTGAATAGTATTGGCTTCTTTAGTGTTTCAAAGTTTGCTTTTTGCTATGAAATTATATTAGTATACTCATGTTTGGGAAATATGACAACATCTGGATATTTGGATATTTGGGAGTGGAAGGAAGTATGTGTGGGTGGGGATGCTTCTTATAGCACAACATTAAGTCAACATGTTATGAAACTTAGTCTGTAAGTTTGGGATGTTGCTTGTGTTATATGTAGTATATTATAATCTATAAATTTATCTGTATTGTCATTTCAAGTAAATAATATCATGTTATGAATCTTAGTCAGTAAATTTGGTGAATGAGGCAGTTTTTTATATATGGAATATATTTTTAAGGGTGAATCTTTTGGACCATGAAGAAAACCTGTTAGATTATCCATCACATTTTTTTCTCAGTAAATCGGTGAATTTATCTCTTTTGTAACAAAATCCATTGAACACTATTTATATTGTAACATTATATCATGTTGAATCGACATCTATTTTGCCAAAATAAATTTTGGTGATCATTTTTTTGGGTGTTATAAAAAGGTCAATACATGAATTTTTTACAATACATCAGATTTTATTTGCAACTGAATATGAATTACATCTATCCGAAATTGCAATCGAGCCCCACAAAAAAGATTCACATGTCAAAGATTGTCATTTTTTTCATCAATAACATTTTTCCTCTAAAAAAAGATCATTTCAATTCTTGAAAATATATAATGACTTCAAACGCCTAAAAGTTTAAGTTTTTCAAAAATTATAAAGTCAATAAGCATTTTTTTTAATTAAGGCAAAAGCTTCACAATTGTTGATCAATAAGTGTTTATTTTTAATTACCCAAAAAATATCAAACTTTTTTATTTTTATTGAATAGTAAATATAGTAGTTTGTGTTACATGTAGTGTATTAAAATATGTAAATTTATATGTATTGTCACTTCAAGTGAATGATATCATGTTATGAAACGTAGTCACTAAAATTAGTGAATGAGGCAATTTTTTATGCCTGGAATTTATTTTTAAGCCTGAATCTTTTGAGCCATGAAAAAAACTTGTTAGATTATCCATCACATTTTTTCGAGTAAATCAGTGAATTTATCTCTTATTACAACACAATCCATTGAATATTGTCCATGTTGTAACATTATATCATGTTTTGGGGGGATGATAAGATGGGCACTTTTAAATGTTCTCTCGATGAAATTATAATACCAACAACCTCAAATTACAACTAGGTATAGTCAATAAACATGTAGTATTGTTTTACACTAAAAAAATCGAACTTATTGATGAATAATCATGTAGTTTTGTATTGCACAAAAAACATCAAACATTCATTTTCACCTAACAACAATCTAGTTTTTAATTTATCCAAGAACATCAAACTATAAGTATTTTGCTATGTTACCAAAGATTAACCACTAAAACACTTGAAATGAAGTCAATAAGCATGTCTTTTTTGGATTACACAACAAACATATAACTACAACTTTTCAATTTTTCGACCTTAGGCTAGAATTTGTTTGATCATCAACAATCGAAAAAATTTCATCTAAAGATTTCATCTAATTATTTTTTAACTTGGATAGGATATACTTTCGTTCTGATATTTTCTGCATAATGTAAGAAATAAGAATACCATAGTTAAGCCTGCAACAAGAAAACATGTCATTCAATGAGTAATTTAATATTTTTTTTTGTATATATCAACTGATTTTGAAGATACATACGATCCAGGTTCTTGTTGAGGGTAGTTCAAAATTTTCTTCATTTCGCACTTGAATTTCTTAGTGATGAGGCTATTTTGCTTAAGATCCTTAAACGTTGCTTCATCTTTTAAGAGTGACCCTCTCCAATATTCTTCAATATAATTTCTCTACATCAACATGCTCTCAACACATTAGTAATTGTTTATATAAACAAATATCAGTAGCAACATGATTTAATACCAAACTACATATATCATTAGAAAATTGGTTCATTATTATTATACATATCAATAGCAAATTACTATAAGCCAAGCAAATTAGTAACATAGTACACTATTTTTTTTAAACATAGCACAACAATAAAAAGCAGTAATAAATATATCTAAGTTGAAATATAAATTTGTAATTGAGTTCCAATTTTTTTTGCTATGTTAGATGCAAGATGTACATGAATGTAGAAAAATAAATAAATTTACTGCACTATCAAATCAAAGTTGTCTTTTGCTTATGATGTCAGCACATTACTAATTGTTTATCATAAACAGATAAAATTATATTACACTATATATTTGATTATGGTTCTCTACATCAATTAAACACTGAGTTTTTAGGTTTTCAAATTGAATTGAATTTTTACAGAGAATTTATGTTTATTGTCAAAATGAATGTTACACGGATAATTTAACTGTGTTACAAAATGAAAATACAGTTATTACCACCATAAATGCATCTTGTTTGTAGTGATCTTATTCATTATTTCTAGGCACTATAAAGTGGAAATGCAGCCATTGGACTTCCTCTGTGTCCATTACAAGTAGATCCCCATAAAAACGATATTTGTCATTAATATTTTTCCCCGGGTTAATGGGGAAGAATAAATACCTAAATTTCACAAGTTTAAAAAATAAATTATTTTCCATCAAATTCGTACAACATTGAAATATGAAGGCGCGTTCTCATACAATATAATATATTTCACAATCCTTGGGATAAATTAAGTTTATACACCATGTGAGTTATGCAAGGAACTTAATTGAAAATAAAAAAGAACTAACCAAAAGTGATTTCGCCTTTACACGTAGTTTCACACACACATACACGCACATTGCACTTAGAGCTTCACACAAACACAGTTTCAGACAGTGATACAAATTGACGCATTTTACATACACACTGCACATAATTCCACACCTATGTTGTTTCACCCTCAGACAGACTCACTCATATCACATGTGCGTACTGATTGCACACAATATATTAACTTTATCCTTATCTCAAAATAAAAGTAATTAATTAGTAATGTAAGAGATATACTTGTAATTTCTTATTTTTAGTAGCATCTCATTAACAATGAATTTCTTGGATGACATGTTATCTCTAATCATGGGTTGTTTACATTATATATATATATAACAGTTTTATTGTGTGTCTTTAAGTTGAAAAATAAAGGGGAGTTACATACCCAAGCCATAACACTAAAGAAGTGGTCCCTCTCACCGAATATTGTTTGAGACGGGGACAGTTGAGTAATAGCCTCTATGATTTTCTGATCACGCTCGAGAATATGCATGTACGTATCAATGACCTGTTAATTAAAGTTTTTTCTAATTTTCAATATAATTTCATCACGATTTTATGTAATATGAAATTAAAAGCAAATTTATATGTGTTGATACATTATCTCAAAGGGCCCCCATATTGATTAATTATTATATATCTTCAATTTTTATCCATCCCAAATTGAGATCACAATATATACTTGCCCTGTAAGTTCAAAACAAAATTATATTATAAGTATCAATTTAAGTGTAAGTATTAAACAAATACGTTTATGCCCAATGAAAGCTAACATTTTATGGATTGTCAGTTACCTTGCACCCTCTTGTTAAAATATGAACTCGAAGCCACTCAAACGCTGGATTGTGTTTTGGAAATGACAGTTTCATTAATTTCGATTTCGTCGGGGTTGATGAATTTAACAAGTCAACATTAATGGAACTATTTCACTTGTCATGGCAACAATTTTACCTTTACTTGCCCTTGTGCCCCTTGTAGTGGGAAGATAATCAAATCCCTCATTTTCCCTTTTTTTCCCTACGATTTTTGCTTTTTATCTTAAGAACCATTGAGTTTGGTTTCTTTACAGAATCAACAGCTATCATGTCAAGGCCTCTAGTTTTCCTATATTTCCTTTTCTTCACACTTTTCGGAGTCTACTCAAAATTTTGTGGTTTCGCTTTTTTGGTGACAGTGGCATGAGACTTCTCATGGAAGATGGATGGATGCATCAGCCATGACAAAAATATCATGTCTATCACATTCCATTACAGACAGAGAATTTATCTATTCCGTTAACCTTACACACTTTTCTTTTTCAGAAAGAATATAATGTTTGCACTCTTTAAGTTCATTCTCATTCTCATTCTCATTCTCTTTCAATTTCATTTTCAACACCCTTTCCTTCTTTTTAAATTTTATTTTCAACTCCATTTTTTCCTCTTTTAATTTCTTATTCAATTCCCTTTTCTCATGTTTCAAAATTAATATTCTCATGCTCATTTTCCTTCAACCTTTTTAACTTTGATTTCGATACTTCCCAAAATTCAACAAGAGATTGAAGATCTACAACGGTAAAATGATGGTCAGACATATAATCTACTTCCAACTCTGCAGTTAGATCATCCAGATCCCTCGCATTTTTCGTGTCAGTGTCATTAACTTGCTCTTCATCACTTTGTCCATTTGGATCAGGTGGTGATGCCTCAAGTTCTTTTGCAGTATCTTGGATTGGTGATGATGGTACATTCCCTATTAACTTTACTTCATCTTCAGCTCGAATCAACTCTCCCTTTATGATCTGGATATATAAAATATAGTTATCCATATAAGTTAAATTATCACATATCAATATGATATAACAAGATCTTCGAAGTATATATTATTACCTCTGATGCAAGAACTATTTTAATAGGTCTGTCTTTCATTACCCTATTCAATGCAGCAAGGTTCCCTTTTACAAAACGAGGTTGTTGAGTTGAGCTTTCTGACATCAAGACTGTTGTGTGCTCACAACACCAGTACTACAAAAGTTGAAAACATAAAAAAAATTATCATTTAAGATGTACAAAATTTGTAATGAACAACGATATAAAATTGAGAATATATATTTTTATTTTTATTTTTTATTTAAGGAAAATGCTCATGATACTTACAACCATTAGTCCATAAAACATACAAAACTAAATTTATCTTTCTATTTTTATTTAAATATTTAAAATAGTAGTGGTTTTTGTTACTTACAATTAGTTGTTTTATGTTTGAACATAGCTTGCAAACAGAAATTGGGTACAATATAGCATGTAAATACTTCAAGCACTTTGTAGGACGATATTGATATTGGGGTCTATGAACATTGTGAAATGAGGAGTCGTGGAATGTGTTAATGAGAGACTTTACTAAGGCCAGAATAACTAGATGCTTGCAATAATTAAACTTGATTTACAATAGCTTGAACTTGCAGTAAAAAGGTACAACAATCACAAACAATAAATCTCATAATGCCAATAAATATAAATAAATTTCTCTCGTAATAATAAATATTGTCTCTAGTAGGATCTAAGGGCTATGACTTTGAGGGCGAAGCAATAAGTACTTCAATAAAAGAGAGAAGCTTGGGTGCATGTAAATGGTGTTTGTTATTCTTTACTACGTGAATGTATTTCTGCAACATATCAACTCTTGAGTTATGTCGGCCTCTTGAGTGTACCCCGTGAAGATTTATTTACAAGCAAATTTAAGAGGGTGTGTGTCCTTACATGTAATAAATTTTGTTTTCTATATTTTAAGTGTAATAAATGGCATTGGACATTTTGTCCCCCCCCCCCCCACTACCTATTCTGGTCACACCGTTATCACTATGAATGGATCAGAATATCTCATGACAACAACCAAAATGAAATATTGTTGGTCAGTCACTCGTTAACTTACAAAAAATGCATTTGTACCATGGACTTTAGCATTAGAGTTACTATGCATAGATATAAGTGTTAATATGGGACTTGTAGTGAAAGTATTTGGGAAAAAACTTCATTCGAGTGACCCATTGGCTACTCGTTGTTTACCGTTTGATTAATAGATTAAATATTTTGTGATCTTGTGAGTGACTTTGTGGTTCACTCGTGAACTAGTGGTATGTGCTTACGAGTGACCTTACGGTTGACTCATCAATTGTGCTTACGAAATTGTACGAGTAACCTATGGGGTTCCTCGCTAAAAGTGTCATGTGTATACGAATGACCCTCTTTGGTCAGTCATAAATTGTGTAAGCTTGAGCAAGTAGACCATAAGGATTCTCAACGAGTCTTCCTACTGAGCCTCCAAGCCAAAACCCTCAAGAAATCCCATGGACTGCTTTGGCAAACTCATTGGTCCATCGAGCCCTACTTGCACGACCAAGGCAGTCCCTAGTCTAACTTACAGTAAGAAAACCAAGATTATATTAGTAAATAAAAAATACCTGAGGACCCCTCTACCCACTTACTTTTCTAGATTTTATTCCACAAATAAAATAAAAATATTATCATTAGACTGGGCACTTGTTGCTTGTGAAAGTAAACAATATATAACGTAGTCTCTTATGTCCATAGTCTTATATAATATATTTAAGTAATAAAGTTTGAGAAGAGGTTGATCATATAAGCAAGCTGTGTGACTTTTGGTTATATGGGAGAACCGCGATGCAGGAGTATAGAGATATACGTTGGTCGTTATGCTCGGCTCCCACCGCTGTGTAAAAACCTTGACTATTGACTACATTGTTTTATGGGAGTGCAGCGGCCAGTCCGGGCATCAAAAATCCATAGAAACTAGTTACTAGAATTATATTGGTTTAATACTTTTCAATAAAAGTGTAAAAGAAAATTGTTAACAAAAAGAAAAGATAAGGCAAGGATGTTTAAACTAAGATTAATAAATTCAGAATAAAAATAATAGGTTGCGACTAATATCCCTCACCTCGGTTTAATGCGCATAAATGGTTACATGGTACTACGAATTTAGTAAGATTGAATCTCATTTCAGTAGTCAATTAAATATAGAGTTGTCACCCCCTAAATTCGCATAGAAGCCTAATATGATTTTGGCGTCAACAAATACCCCAGAAATTACACGCTCAATGTCGTAAATACGGAGCATACACGATATACCCCGTTAAATCTCCTAGGTGTAAAATCAAGGACAACCCAATCAAATTAAATGCATAAACCCATTACCATAGCAAAGTAACACATTGAAACCAAGGTGAGTTCTATTAATCACAACCCAATTTAAGCTAGCTACTAAGCATGATAAAAAGCATAAAATAAAGCAACTAATTAATAAAAGCAAATAAGAAATAAATAACTACAACAATTTATCTAGGCATGGAAATTAAATACAAAGCAAGAACAAAAGAAATAATGCATAAATAAGAGGTAGAAGACAATGAATAGTAGAAAGAAACTTACATATAGGTATACACCCAAAGAAATGGAGGAGAGGGGAAAGCTCCACAAAAAACTCGAAGTCTCTAACCCTAGGTTCTAAACTAAAAATGAGATAAAAATAAGCAGTCCTACAAATAAAACAAAGTTTTGCTATTTATATTAAGTTACAACTAAAATAAATCAAAAAGAAAAAGAAAATAAAGAAACAAATTCTCGGCCAAAACAGAGGACCGGTCGACCGGGGTGGTGGCCGGTCGACCGATCGTATCGAAAAGAGCACACTTCATTCGCTGTAGGCTAAAAACTGAATCACCGATTGACCGATGGGTCAGGGCAGATTGACCGGGTGTGCCGAACCTACTCTAACTTGTTAAGGCCGAGACCTGCTGCTATTTTTCTCAACAATATCCAAGAACTCCTCTAATTCGTGTGTGGCCAAAGACCAATCTTCATTTGTTTTCATTTGGGCAAAGACTAACTATGAATCTTTAATGGCCAAAATGTCCAAAGACCCGATGCAATCGCTTTTGGACGAGATCTGCTTGCTACAATTTTGGGGACAAGACATAAGCGTCATTTATTGAATTCTTTATTATTTGTAAATTCCCTTATATTTCTTCCCCATTTAAAAACCCGTAACATATTCGTTAGGACTTGGATTCGTGCACCGTTAGTGGCCATGCAAAGCATATTCTGAGAACCTCAACTTCCGTGAAGACTTTGGGCAAAAATTCCAAAGTGTGAAATGGCAGATTTGCCCCTGAACGTGCGATAGTCGACGACGCTTTTTCGAATTGCAACCAAACTTCATACTAAGCACCTTAATACCTACAAAAACTAAAAAATACCTCATATAACTAGTTATCATATAAAAAAGGGGGTGTCTGCTTATCGAGCATAGTTATAGGATTTAAAGTACTCGAGAGGGCTAAAATGCATAAGTATAGAGGGTAATAAGTGCCATGATTCGGGACGAATCACACCCCCTAACTTACACATTGCTAGTCCCTAGCAATGAAATTTAAAGCAAGAAGAACTATAAGAAAACCAAAAGAGAGGAGATATATGCAAAATAGATAAAATCCACTTTCGTTGGTGAACGATTGCATTTAACGTACGCAATAAGACGCTAAACCTCTAGGTTACCCTTGTGGAAGAGTATCGTCTCGTAAGGTTTTTCAGTGATGAAACCCACAAACATCGTATGGTTTCCTCAAAATGTATACCCAATCACATGCGACAAACCCAACAATAACGAAAAAAATTCAAACGCGTTATTAACAAAGTGAATAAATTCACACAAAAAATCTGTAGTTATTATCATTATAGAACGAACTTCATAGAAGTGAAACCTTAAAATGTGGGAGGGGAGCGAGCACATTCAAAGTATGATTTGGCAAAAACTTATATAAACCGGATAATAAACATTAAAGCGTGCATATAAGTTAATCCTCACCGGATATTACACTCAACAAATGAAATCACTATAAAATGGGAGGTAATACATGGGACATGCGGCATAAAGAGTAAATGTAAATGGGAACTAGGCCGCGCACACGTCACTAAAGAAGAACGCTATATAAAAATGAAAAATATGTAATCTCAATGAAAAATACCGTCATTAAAGGAGGCGAAATGCATTTTCACAAATTATCAAAACTATTTAAACTTTTGAATTGACTTCACCATAGGATCATGTAGGACTTTATAGGGTTGTAATGTAGGTTAGGCTCGGGTTATGAAACGAAGGAAATATGTACAGATTCAAAGTGTTCGTAGATGAAAACTGGAGAAAATGGAATATGTGGGTCAATATAAAATTTGAAAAAATAACTTCCATAATAAGCATTGAATATAGCAACGGGGAGAGTAAACAAATCTTATTGAACACTATACACAACATATACAAATTTCTCTTTTTTTCTTTTCTTATTTTTCTATCTTTTTCTTTTCTTTCATTTGTTTTCTAATTTCTCTTTTTCTTCTCTTTTTCACTTCTTTCTTTTCTTTACTTTTCTCACTTTCACATGCTTAATTACAACCACATAACAAGAACATCATTCAATCCCAAGTATCATTCCAAACAATGGTACGGAAGGTGATATATATGGTTTATAACTCCAATTTGGAGTTGGTTATGGGATTTAGGGTTATGAAACGAAAGGCTATATTTAGGCTCAAAGGGATTGATGAGAGAAAACATTTAAGGTGAGGTCAAGGTCAATATGGGTGATATAACAAAAGATGGCCTATGATCATTTCCTAAAGTTTACGCAGTTCCCGAGTCAAAACAAACTTTGAAAATCATGTGCAAGTAACACTTTTTAAGATATAAACTTAATTAATGAACGATCAATTAAAGAATAGTGAGATTACCAACGACTGTAACGTTTTCAAAGAATAAAGAGAAGTGTATAACACTCAAAAACGAAGAAAATCCAAAAGTTGACTAGGTGTAAGTATATACAATCCAACAAAAGATTACCGAGTTCTAAAAATCTTAAACCCAATCAATAAAGCAAGAAAAGTGCATGTTCTCATGGGATTAAAGTTTAATTCATAAAGTTATTCATAATATCAATAATTGAGGACTGAAGTTTAATAAATTATAAAATTGAGAACATACACCATTGAATTGTCTATTGAATCGGGCATTTATTAAAATTTATCATCGAAAACAAAGGCAAAACTCTCAGCAAATGAGAAAAAAGAAAGAAAATATTTTTGAAAATTTTAAATTTTTACAAGAAAAACATGTTTGGACATATAATTAAATCAAAGAAACTATCAATGAATGGATAGCATATCCCACACCGCCTAACTTAAAACCTGACATTGTCCTCAATGTAAATTAAGAACCAAGTTAAAGAGAGAAAGAGAGCGATATTACTCACATTGGAGCGATCTCGTGAAAGTACAAGTCCAATGACTCTACAAAACATGATATTACCAAGCATAGCAAAAACAAATAACAAAAACTTAACTAATTACGCTAGACAATAAGTAAGAATAAAGAAAAATAAAAACTAACTATTTACATCCTATAATTTTAACTTCTAACTAATTGTACACTAGAAGTTGAAATTTTTGAGGTTCCACCCAAAATATGATTTGACTTTGGAGGATCAGTGAGGGACCCTCCCTTTCATGCATACCTTTCAAAAAATAAGAATTCCGTTCAAACAATGGAAGGCATGTGTAAGGCAGAAGAAATGAACCATCACCAATTAAATTTTTTGGAGGGATGAGGGGATTTGGATAAAATGGGTGACAAAAATATGTGGGATAAAAAAAAGAATTTGTCGCATATGGAGGCAAAGATGCCTTCATGGAAAGTAACTCAAGCAAGTACTCCTCATCGGTGAAAGGGTTAAATGTTTTAAAGTTCGAAACTGATTCATCGGGTACTCTCATCGGTTTGATAATATAGAATAAAGATGGGGATGAAAGAAATTCAAACTCAAGAGATGATTCATCATCGCTTAAAGATTGAGTTTCGATGTAATAAGATCATTTTCAATGAAATATTCTTATTTGGGGGCCAAAGAAGAAATTATTTCATTACAAATGGATACTACGTCCATTTCTTCCTCATTTTCTTTCTCTATTATACCATGGGCCAAGTCAAGAATGGTTTGTTCCAAAGTAGGCACAAGATTCTCATTTTGTTCAAAACATATATCGACTTCGAAAGTCTCAGAAGAAAAATCATTGTCGGATTCAAATAATAAATCCAACTCATGCTCCCAATAACAATTTTCTTCCCGATAACGGTTTTCAAGATTTTTATTTTCAAGAAGGCACAAGCCCTCCCCGAAAGTCATAGACGGAGGGGCGAATTATTGCAAATGAAAACTTTGAAAATCATCCTCGAAACTATTATCAAAATCATTACTATAAGAATTTTGAAAGATATTACAAATCGTTTCAACATTCTTATCATAAGGATCTTGTGGACCAAAATTGAAATAATCATTCTCAAAATTCTCGTAATCCATAACTTGACTTTTGTAATACTCACCCAAAGACATTTTAGATGTTTTAATTTTTTGGGTTTGTAAGTATTGACCAAAAGTCATGGGTGTAGGGGATTTTGAGAATTATCATTACGATTACCGAAAAAATTGGAATAAGACATGCTTACCCCAAAAAAGGCTTGAGATGGAAAATTCCACAAAGGGATGTGCGATCGAAAAGTTCAAGCATTTCTGGGTGCTCAGATGTAGAAGTCCTACAAAAAATAGTTAACAAAGAATAAAAATTGAAAGAAAAAATACAACGAAATACTAAATCAATTAAATTCTAAAACTAACAAGTCCCTGACAACGGCACCATTTTGGTCACAGGGGAGAACCACGACGTAAGAGTATAGAGATATACGCCAATAGTTATGCTCGGCTCCCACCGCTGTACAAAAACCTAGACTATTGACTACACTCTTTTAAGGGAGTACATCGGTCAATCCGGGTATCGAAAATTCACAAAGACTAGTTGCTATAATTATATTGGTTTAATACTTCTCAAAAGTGTAAAAGATAATTGTTAACAAAAAGAAAATATAACTAGGCATGGGTATTTAAATTAAGATTAATAAAAGCGGAATAAAAACTATATGTTGCGACTAATATCCCTCACCTTGGTTTAATGTGTATAAATGGTTACATGGGACTATGAATTTATTAAGATTGAATCTCATTTCAATAGTCAATTAAATCTGGAGTTGTCCCCCCCTAAATTCGCATAGAAGCCTAATATGATTTTGGCGTAAATAAATACCCCAAAAATCACACGCGCAAGGTTGTCAATACGGAACATACATGATATACCCCGTTAAATATCCAAGGCATAAAGTCAAGGACAACCCAATCAAATTAAATGCATAAACCCATCACCATAGCCAAACAACACATTTAAACCAAGGTGAGTTCCATTAATCACAACCCAATTTAAGCTAACTACTAAGAACGATAAAAAGCATAAATTAAAACAACTAATTAACAAAAGCAAACATGAAATAAATTAACTACAACAATTTATCTAGGCATGGAAATTAAATACAAAGCAAGAACAAAAGAAATAAAGTATAAATAAGAGGTATACGATAATGAATAGTAGAAAGAAGCTTACAAATGGGTATACACCCAAAGAAATGGAGGAGAGGGGAAACCTCGACAAAAAACCCCTCAAAGTCTCTAACCCTAGGTTATAAACTAAAAATGAGATAAAATTAAGTTATCCTAAAAATAAAACAAAGTCTTGCTATTTATATTAAGTTACAAATAAAATAAATCAAAAAAGAAAAAGAAAATGAAGAAACAGATCCTTGGACAAAACAGAGGATCGATCAACTGGGGTGGTGGCTGATCGATCGCTGGTATCGAAAGGAGCACACTACATTCGCTGTAGGCCAAAAACTGAATCACCGGTTGACTGGTGGGGCAGGGCCGATCGACCAGGTGTGTCGAAACTGCTCCAATTTGTTAAGGCCAAGACCGGATGCTATTTTCCTTAACAAAGACCACGACCTCCTCTAATTCGTGTGTGGCCAAAGACCAATATTCATTTGGGCAAAGACTAACTATGAATCTTTAATGGCTAAAGATGGACAAAGGTCTGCTGAAATCACTTTTGGACGAGACCTGCTTGTTGCAATTTTGGGGCCAGGACATAAGCGTTTTTTATTGAATTCTTTATCATTTGTAAATTCCCTTATATTTCTGCTCCACTTAAAAACCTGTAACATATTCGTTAGGACTCGGATTCACGAATCGTTCACGGCCACGCAAAGCATATTCTGAGGGCCTCAACTTCCGTGAAGAATTTGTGCAAAAATTACGAAGAGTGAAATGGTTGATTTGCCCCTGAACGTGCGATAGTAGATGAAGCTTTACCGGATTGCAACCAAACTTCATACTAAGCACCTTAACACCTACAAAAACTCAATAATACCTCATATAACATGTTAACATATAAATAAAGGTTGTCTGCTTATCGAGCATAATTATAGGAATTAAAATACCCGAGTGGGATAAAATGCATAGTATAGAGGGTAACAAGTGCCATGATTCGGGAAGAATCAACTTTGCATTAAGTTGGATGATAATTATTATGTTTACCTGTGAAAACAACTATGACAAATAAAAATAAAAATAAAACTCTTCCTCTATAAATGTCTTCCCAAGGTGTTAAGATTTCTCTCTCCAAGACTATCACAAATTTTATTAGAAATGAAGAAACCATACCGCGTCTGGTGGATCATATGTTTACTTTTATTGTATATCCTATTGCATGTAAAAAATAAATTGGTGTTTCATTAAAGTTGTTGCAATGAAGGATAAAAATTTCATCGATGACAAAACAACCAATATAACTTCGATATTTCTGCTAAAGGTGAAGGTGACACTTCCCATGAAAATAATATTTAGAGATAACGCCACTGTTGTATAATAAGTATGATCTAACATAGATTCCTCAGCATTCAAAACTTAGGCTTGGTGAGGGTGTAATAATCGAAATATTCTAAGATTAAGCTGATAAGTTCAAATATCAGGATATACAAATTGCTTATAGGATATAAATATCCTTCTCAGCATGTAAATAAAGAAATAGAATAATGATGCATCAAAGTAAAGAGTGCGATAAGATAAAATCCTCAATTGATAAAATTCAATCTTCACCCATCTGAAACTAAAATAATAAGAGTCCCAAACATCAATAGTCTCAACATCAACAATATCCACTAATGGTACATATAACAAGAGTCATAAGTCTCAACTACAATATCAAATATTGAAATAGAGTAGGTCTCATCCACACACAACCGAAATAAAATAATAGTCATTAAACAACAACATTTCAAAACTCCTGAAAAGGGTAATGACTCGTAATATAAATAATGTCTCCATGCTAAGCTGGAAGGAGCATTAAACTTATAATCCAACTTGAGCACCCGAAATTGTTCAATAATAAGAATGGGTTAGGCCCATGCAAGATAATGAAAATACGCAACTCAAATCAGTCATATATGTAAATGATATCTCCATAGCTGTCTACCCTGTAATAACGTGTACAACATATAAACCGCAACCTCATAGTCCATTTTAATTACTTTTAAGTTCCATAATTAATTAATTAAAAATTATAATTGCGTCCAACTAGTCCCATCGGACCGAGGCCACCATCACTCGAGACACATACATAATAACCATCACCATATTCAGTCCTACCATCAATAATATGGAGCCACCATCACATGGGACGTACACATAATAAATGTCACCATATTTTAACACCCCGTATCTTTTAATATTAAAGCTGATCGAGCCCAAATACTAAAATACGCAAAATGCTATAATTTAAAATATCATTCTTAGCATGGGACAAAATTATGAGACATTTAAAACTTTTTCCAACAAGAAGAAATACGAAATATAACAAATGGAATGATCACCAAAAATAAAGTCTAACTACAACATCCTCCCAAAGTACAAAAATATATAAAAGTCTAATGACAAAATCCCAATTACAAAAGTGGAGTCGCAAGTACTCATAATCCAAATGTTGTCTCATATAAAATATGCAACGAAAAGGAAAACGAAACAGTACATAAAGTATATCTCCCAAAATGCGGACTGATTTCCAAGAACCAATCCACTTCTAAAGACTCTAGCCTAACCTGAGAGGTTAGTCAACGTAATGAGTTAGGGGGCCATTACAAGAATAGTAGCTACATTTCCCAATATGGCTAGTGTAACCCAACAAAAGTACTAAAGAAATAAATACCATAATAGAGTAGTTTAATAATGATAACAATCAATATCAATATCTTTACCAATGTTCGACAGAGAATAGAACATATTCAACTATAAGATTCATAACATGATTTATTAGTGTTTCAAGTCTTTTATTCACTTTCCAATTTCATATTTAGTTAATTTCATCATTTTGCTTTCAGTGGATCACATCATTTCATACTTCATTTCTATTCTAGCCAAGCGGCATTTATAATATCACGTTTAAAGAATCATTAACCTTTTATCTTTTTTCTTATTTCATTTATTCCATCTTTATCTAAATATATTCATTCTAGTTTACCGACCTCCCTCACGGCTCCAATTATCATAATACATTTATTTTAACTCGTTAACATCATCAATTAATAAAACCTCTTAATTGGTTAAACTATAACTGACATGCACTCCTTTTCCTCGATCATCTCAAGACATGCAATACGCTTATATAAAACCATCATACAAACTTGTCACTTTCTGGTATGCAATGCCAAAAATCCAGTCGCCAGCTTCTATGCAATGCCAATAAAGAACCGTCACATAGATCCTTAGTTGATTGCTTCACAGTGCCAAAAAAACTGTAGCCACCCTGCTGCGCAGTGCCAGAACTCCTCAACACCTTGTGGCGCACAAATAACCCATCACATCCAAGCGCCACTTGTTATATGCATAGTCGAAATTATCAACACCGTGTCATATGGTATTCTTATAACCGAAAATATCAATCAATTATCACAATAACCCATCGCCATCTCTTTCGCAATGTCAAACTATATGAAACCATTACATCAAAAGTTCGCATTCAACTGTACTCCTCAAGGATGCCAGTACAAAAGAGTCCCCTCTCTCATCATACACCATATGCACTTTCAACACGGATTAATCAACATTTATTTAACCCTGAGATACCGACTTCTAACCTTTTCTAGACACCATGCGTGGGACGTTTCATAAATGAAATCCAAAAAGCCCCCCCCCCCCTTGATACACTTCTATATGGATTAGGTAGTCATCGAGAGCAAATAACTACCAACACACCAATATAAATACCAAGGAATCTAACTCAATTCATCAATCTCATTACATGTAGAAACCACAAAAGAACCACTTTAGTACATTTTCCCCTATTTTTACTCTCAAGGCGCTTCACATGTTCCTCAAACATCACATCAAATATAAAGAATGCTTGCCCCTAAGCCATACATGACAATATCAAACATGCAAATCATACATCTCAATACTTAACTAACAACTCATATGTTTCAATACCCAACTCACATGTCATATATTTCAATGACCACTTACCCAGAATTCATAGCCTCACAATTAGAATTACGTCCAAAACTTACGAATTCTAATCTCCAAAATCCTACCTTCTTTAGACCCCGTGCGTAGGATGTCTCATAAATGAAATCAAAATAAGGAACCCCCTACACTATTATTTAGATTAGGTAATTCTTAAGAGGGGACAACATTATTCCTAACCTGCCCAATCCATCCATCTAATCAGTCCAAAATACACATTAATCTTGTAAAACTCTCTGCTCATCCTATGATTACCCAAATATCTGATTACATATCCTAATAATCCTCATAAATAACAACTACTACTACTACTAATGTCTCAAATCAATTATTTAACTCTAATAATAATATTCTCAAACACAATCTCATTCATTTCAAACTCTATATGTACACAATGCAAGTATTATTACCCTAAATCTCAACCATAAGAAATCCAAAAATTCTTATCCCTCATATAAACATCGTATACCCATCAACATAAACTGCATAACAAAATCTCACCGCGGGTAACTATCATTTAATTACCAAAGCCTCATCGTTAAATAAGAATCCGTGACCAATTCACAAATCATCGATACCACATTTTTACTTAATAATCCTTTTACCTCACAATAGCATAACCAATATCGCATTAATCATTCAAAGGCACCAAATATTTCACCATTAGTATACGTATTACAACGTTAATAACCTACAGTAACGAACTAACAATACATATCCCCCATAAACTATCCACAAACATCATAATCTCCATATTAATACACTAATGTCTCTTAAATACTTAAATACATCAAATAAATAACCCTTTTATTCCTTACAAGAAGAATCCATGACTCAGAATAATTAATCCCTAACAATTACAATTAATTAACTTTTAGATCCTAATATTAAACTACATAGGACCGAGAATAATAATCCTATTGATAAACGCAGACAGCTCATAATCTCAAATAATGCCCCCACTTATTTCCCAACATTTATTATTTCAATTTCCCAAGTGGAGTTTCTTGATTTCCACGAATATAATTTCCAATTCATAAAATAATGATTTATACGCATTTTAAGTGAGGTCATAATATAATTCTCAATAATGAAATAAATTTCACGAGACAAGTATACTCACATATCATATTTCAAATCTCAAAGTTCATAAGACATATAACTCACTTTCGACCATTTAACATATTAATAATATGAGCTTTGTAATTATTACAACACTTAACTCACATAAGCATTTTCTAAGTATTCTCATCATAAAAGGGGGTTAACACAATTTATAGAGGAAATAATTAACAATGAGGAATTAATTAGGTTAATATTACTCTAGTTAAACATATAATCACTTATATTAAACATTAAACATCAAACATTGTTTAGACAATATTTAAAACATTGTACTAAAGGAGAAGAGTAGAGTATTAATAAGCACCCCAAAGTGAACATTTTATATCCCGAATAGACGTACTTTATTTTTTAATTCTCGAAAATATGGGTATTATGTGCTTAAATGTTTATCTTGTAGGTTAAATGTCCTTTTGTAATGTCAAAAGCTATATATCAAGGCAAATGCGCGTTGAATGGAGCTAATTCCCTCTCCCGTAACCAAGCCCGAGTCTAAACCTAGCCCAAATCATCACCCCAAGCATGTGTGAGTTTAGTTTGTGCCTTTTTATATTTTTTATATTTTTAGTTTGAGTCATTTTTATTTTTAGGATTTTTTTTTATTTATTTAGGATTTCTAGGTTTTATTTTCTATTTTATTTTTATTTTTATTTTTATTTTTATTAGTTTTTAGTTTTATTAGGATTAGTTTTTAGGATTTTATTATTAGTTTATTATATTTTATATATTTTTTTAGGACTTAAGTTTTCATTTAGATTTTAAGTTTTTATTTCTTTTGTTTTATTTTAGTTTTTATATAGCTTAGGATTTTATTTTTTAAGTTTTAATATTTTTTATTTTGTCTAGTTTGTTTTATTTTTAGTTAAATTTTATTTTTTTCAGTTTTATTAATTTTATGTTTTTAGTTTTACTTGTTTAGGGTCACAAACTAACACACACACCCCACATCTCCTACACCTCCCATAAACTACACTACACACAACACAAAACCTCACCCTCATAGAACCACCCTACACCCTCAAAACCCGAACGCCTCACCTCCATCTTCTTCCTTTCACCCAACCACTTTCTCTCTTTTCTCTCCAACCTCCATAACCAACAAACAACAAAATCAATCTCCATAACCTCCCTCTCCACTATCTTCCATATCCATCCCATCCACCTCTTTCCCCTTACCCCCGATTTTGACCACCAACCCGGATTCAACCCATATCCAGCGCACTCACAATCCGTCGGCCACAACCTTAACCCCCTACCAGCGATCTCCTGCGCGTCCCTACTGGGAGCCACCAAAAGCGAACTCGCTGCCTCACCCTTATCTCCGGCGGCCTGACCCGAACCACCGTTGCCCCTGTGCTAACCTGCTCCGTCCACCTGCACCTGCCCCCATCGACCCCTCAACCGCGACCTCCCTCACCCCGTTGACCCCCATCTCCGGCCATGGCGGCTGCCACGTGACCCGTTGCCGCCAACAGCAACACCTCTATACCCATATCGGGCTGTCCAACTACAAAACCCACTACCCATCTCCATACCCGAGTTCAAATCCCTTAGACCCGGTTCCAACCCCCTTCAAACTCATTTGAATGAAACCACGATTTTAGCTGCCAAGTCAAGGTCTCAATACCAACAACTCAAAGACAAAATAAAACCCACATGTATAAAACCCATTTAAACCATTTACCCCACTTATACCCATTTTACCCCCAACCCCTTTTTAATCAAATCAGATTATTATCTCCACGACCCCACTTCCCAAATATCCTCACACCTCTTCCACATGTTCACCCTAACCCATTACCAAAAATACCCCTTAGCCCATGTGTGCCATGCATCTACTATAAAATAAGACTCAAGACCCCATTTGAGGGGGATATCATCAAATGGAGAGAGAAAATTCTAGAGAAAAGTAGAGAGTTAGGTTAGAAGAAATTAGGTTGAAATATTTGTAAATAGTTTTATTTTTTTATTATTTTTTTTTGTTAGATATTTGTGAGGTTAAATTTTGTAAGAGATTTAATTGAGTGGATATTTAATTGCAAATCACTTGGATGCTCAATTAGAGGGATTGTATGCTTCAAATTGAAAGATTAGAGCTCAACTTTCTCAAAGAAATTTAGTTTGCTTGTTCAATTCCCTTTTATTTTATTTTAGTAGCCTTGATTATTTGTTCATCATGTTTAATATCATGTTAGGCTAAATCCCCTTTCAAGGGGTGGAGGGAAACCCTTATTTTCCTTTGAATGTTAATTTTGATCCCTCACCCTTAAATTTACACCTCGAGAGTGGGTAAATGATTTTCGAGAGAAAATCGAAATTCTATTTATAATACCCATTTTAGATTCGAACTAGAGATAGGGATTTCTTCAGTGGGGTATTATTCCTTGAATTTTAACTCTACATTTATTTTCTAAGATTTACATAAATTTTAATTAATCGATCTTAGCGGGTGATTAATTAAAAGGAGTGTAGATCTATTTTCTAGAGTTGTGGGGTGTTAAACTTAATTTTCTAAAAGGTTACTATTAAAATTGCATTTGCAACGAGAGTTGATTTGTAAGTTTGATATTAATTTGGGAGAATTCAATTAATTAAATTAATTAATTAGAATAGCCAAAATTTGTGGTGTAATCCCAATCCTTGATCGTTCTCACTATTATTTACCTCACTTTATCTCTTATTTTAGTGTTAGACTTTATTTTTCACTTTTAGTCACTTTCTAGTTAGTTGTTTTCATCTCACATTTTAGTTTAGTGTTATTTTACCTCACCTCACCTAATTGTTTTAATATTTGAAAAAGCTAAAAAAAAAATAGATAAAGCAAAGGCCAAAAAATAAAATAAAAATTGAATTACAATTGAGTTTGCCTCTAGCCTACCCCTTTGATGTGGATTGATACTCTTACTTACCTCTACACTTGAGATTGTTATATTTTGTAGGTAATTGAGGATTTTGATTAACTTGACTTTCAATAATGACATACACACAAAAAACAAGTTATCAAAGGGCACCGTTGCCATTCTTGGGAGCGTGAAGCACTTGTAGCGGATTTCATATTGTAGTTCATTTATTTTTCACACTTTGTTATTTTTTGAACCATTTTTATATTTTTAAAAGGCTTGTATTTAGGATTATTTTATTCTTAACTTGTATTGCGGTTCTTAGAGACACCATTTATTTTTCATTTAAATTTGTAATAAATCGAAGACAGGCGTGATAGGGAAACCGTACAAGGTAGAGAGAGGGCCTCCATTGATGAGGATTTATAAGCCTCTCTACCTTGGGTCGGTCGGACTCCCGGGGCTGAGTGAGATAGGCGTGATCTCCCCCCGGTCGACTCAAATTTTTCGACACCCCACGGTGTAAAAACCGTGGGAGGTACATTTCTAAACCCTGGCGCCTCTCCTGTTAGCGAGTCAATTCTTTTGTGTTCTTTGTGTGCTCTCACTTGATTTTATTCTCACATTTATTTTCGAATGGTGTGATGAATTAATTGACTAAGACCTACACCCGGTCACTCACGAAAATGGATTCCATCACCCGACTCACTCGCTTACCATTTGTGTGCTACCCTAACCCTCATTAAATTTAAAATCAATCAACTAGGTAGCCCACTAGGAGAACATTTTTGCAAAGGCGATCACTCAGATAATTCCGTGATTTTTTATCGCCCGCGGACTTAATTATAATTTGACTATCCTCTCACCTAAATTTAAAGATAAAAATTGGCTATGTGCTAGTTAGGATTTCTCCTTGGCTTGTGTGTGTCCAATTCAATTTTTTTGGTAGTCGAGTTTTCGTGAGTTCGTACAAATTCAAAGAGTCCACCTATTTTTCCCACTCTTTTCTTCCAGAAAAATCCAAAAATATATTTACTTTCCTTTTGAAAAAAAAATAAAAAAATCCAAAAATATTTTCTTTCCTTTGAAAAAAATTTAAAAAATCCAAAAATATATTTTTTTTCCCGCTATTTTCTTCCAAAAAAAAATCCAAAAAATTATTTTCTTCTCTTCATTTTCAGAAAAAATCCAAAAATATTTTCTTTATTTCCTTTTTAGAAAATCCAAAAATATTTTATTTCCTTTTGGAAAAAAATTAAAAAACTAAAAAAAAAAAATTCTCTCCTCATGGCTGAAGAACGTCCCTTACGGGACTACTTTGGTTATTTTTCATTGTCACGCGACACGTGTGAGAGTGATCCCGAGCCGTCTCTTTATGAGATTTTTCGTGGTTCCGGCTCTATCACGAGTACCGTTGGTACTCTTGACCCATTTATGCACTCACCTCATATTCCATCACCCTCGGTGTCAAGTGTCGACATGTCTCATCCTTTGTTGTGCACCCACTATTCTTATACCGATCACATGTCCCATGAGTGCCCATACTATTCATATCCGTCCGAACCCACCGTGGAACATGTGTATCCATATGACACTGTTTCCGAACCATCTCGGCCTATTATCCCAATGTATCTCATCCCGAGTTGTGTGAGTACCCTAGGTATTCGTGGAGGCCTGATCACCCTTTCACGCAATATGAATCCCAACCCGATGTTGTGGATCCTCACACGTTCCAACAGTCGTCATGGCAACCTTGTGCACCCGTTCACGATCAGTTCCCTCACTATGCACCCACTGAATATCAACCATTTGTCCATCATGAAAGCGATCCTTTCGTGTATGATTAACTTGGCCCCACTCCATACACTTCATACGAGTATTCTCCATATAGTCCTATCCATAGCGCGTTGTATCCACCTCACCCACCGCCACCACCCGTCACCCCACCAACACCACCCACATCCGCTCTCGAAAGCCTCTTGCAAAAGTTCATACTCGAGTAAGAGCAAGCCACTCAAATCTAAAATGAAGCCCTCCAAAGGCTTGAATAAAGATTAAATGAATTTGAGTGTGCGAGAGAGTCGAAAATTCCCATGGATCAACCCATTGTTGCACCCGAGTGTGATGATGATGTGTCCTCTTGTGACACAAATTTTGAGTGTGAACAACCCTACCACCCCGAGAATATCAAAGTTGAGACCATCCCATGGTTCGGGCCAAGTCAACAATTGTGTTGACTTACCTTTCATTAGTGAGACTGATTCTCTCCCGTCAAATCCAAAGGAACCCGCACTTGAGATTCCCACTCACTTTCCCATAGAATCCAAAAATATGCCCGAGCTTTTACCTTATCCCCCAATTGCATATGTCTCTGGCATGCCCATATCTTTCAGGTTAGCTCCGGCTACGAGTGTTCACCATTTTCCAGAGATAGAATTCGTGATAGTTCCTATCTATCCAGATATGGATGTAATACCCCGTATTTTTTTGTGATATTTATTTATGGGATTAATTGAATTAAATGTGTATTAATTGGAAATTAATCCGGATAAAATACTAACGAGATGTGAGTTGGTATTTGATTATAATGTGTATATATGGCAATATATGAATATTGGAAATATTGAATTAGTCGTGAGATAGAAATACGGCAATTTGGGAAATTTTGTTGGGACGTGCGTGACAGTCGCGTCAAGAAAAATATTTAATTTAAGTAAAATGTGAATTTTATTTTTATTAACCATATGGTCATTTTGAGTGCGCCAACGTGTCCGGAAGGGTCGAAATAGTCAGAAAACACTAGCCGGGGGTTAAGTTTGGGGTCCCGGGGCATTATTGGGCCATACCGGTAACTTAAAAGGGCATTTTGGTAATTTCGAAAATTTGGGAATTAAAACCCACGAAAATTAGAAATAAAATCTGACTTATTCTTTATCCACTAAACCCACTAACTACACTTAATGACTTAATGGGCTACGGGAGTTATTGGAAGAAATAGAAAATAAGTTCCTAAGGCAACCTCTAAACCTCCATTGTCATCATCCTTAGAGAAGAACTTGTAGAGAGAGAGGGAGAAGAGAATTCTGCAGAGAGAGAGAGAGAACAATTCAACCTTCAAGATTCAACATCAAATTCAGAGAAAGATTAGAGGCAAGTGATTTAATTACAATTGATTCAATGTTATGCTTTTCCATGTTTAAGGAAATTATCGAATTTATCTTGGAAGATTGATATAGACCCGTAAATTTGAGGATTAAAACTATGAACTATGTTAGGAATTGCATGTAGAAACATTCTGGACGAATTATGAATTCAAAAATATAACCCTTGATGATCTATAAACGGATTTAAGAAGAGGTTTATTAATGTTCTTGAAAGAAATAGAAAAATAGTGTTCTTGATGAAGTTTTGATCCAAATAAAGCCCTTGGTTGATGAATTATTGGTTTTAAATCGTTAACAATGTTGTAGGATGGTTGTATGATGATATTATAACATTATATTAGAGTTTCATGCTTTATAATGGAGGTTTGGAACGATTTGAGGACTGCAAAACGAAGCAGTCCGTAGCCTACCTGGTGCGATCGATCGATCGACATTCATCAGTCGATCGATCGACCACCATCGATCGATCGAGGTTCAAGGTCGATCGATCGACCTTCCCAGAAAGAGTAAAATTTTCCTAGTTAAATTTTAATGATGTTAACCCTTAGAAATTATTATTGGAGACTTTATGAATATCCTTAGACTTAAGGAAGACCAGTAGGTATGGTTATAAAATTTGGACCTTAATTAGAATTCAAATTGAGGAATTATTCTAAAAGCTAATGAAGCTCGATGAGTGAGATAATATTAGGGTTAAAAGAGTAATTTTGAATAAATTGATGAATTGAGGTTTGGGGCAGAAGTAAGGACCTTAAGAATTATGATGTAATATGTGGGAATAATAGGAAACTTAATAACCCCTTTGAGATAGGTTTTAAGTACAAGAATCTATGACGTGAGATGTGTCGAAAGTCTACATTATATATTATCGGAAGACTTAAATTGTATACAATTGGAATAATGGTATAAGGACGTAGAAAATACCTGTAATAATATTGAGATATCTAAGATGTGTGCATGCTTAGTATATGTATATGATTTTTATGTGTATGACATACCTACCATACTTGCTATCACGGGAGGTTTACGTTCGCTTAGGGCCATCTAATCCTTGTGTGCCCAGATTTAGTTTGGTACCTAGAGGACATAGTTCAAGGGAATGACTTAATTGTGAGTTATTAAGTCAGCTGACTATGGAGCGTAGGTATGTACGTGACCCATGGATATGTTGAATTATGTTCGCCTCCATTTTTGTGTGTTGTGCTTATTCTAACAATTCCTGAGAGATTCGAAATTTGTAATCCTTATGTACGTGATGTACCGGGATGGATAGCAGAGTATGTGTGCACCGCAGCTTAGCCTCGGGGTGCTTGTATTGTATATTTATGATGTGAATAATATACGGTTAAATGAAAAGGAATTATTATGTTTAATTATGAGAATAATTTATAGTGACTCCTTGAGAAGATAAATAAGGGGATAACCTCCAGTAAACGGAAATGCTAATAATTGAGAATCCGAGTTTAAGTAAAGCTATTTATTTAAGTGATAACTTTGAGAATTCATATTGTGAATCGAGTAGTTGGGTTAGAACTTATGATGGTTTAGTTAGATATAAATAACACATGAATGGGTACAGGAACGTTAGGAGTGCACAGTTAGACGAGAGGTGAGTATTTCATGTGAGAGCACGTCCTAACATGTATCTTGCATTCATTGTTTTGAATGTTATTAAAGCACTTGCTGTTTTTAAAATACTCTCCACATTCGGGCTCTGACCCGTTTGCTTTCAAATCTATCTTTTTGTAAAAACCATTTTAGGTGCCCAGCCACAAGGACACCATGCATAGGAATTCTATACAGGTGACGAGTTGTAGCTGTTGTGGAAGTTACAGGGCCTTGATAGTAGACGCCTCCTTTTCTTGTCTTGATTCCATATTCAAATTCATCATTTGTAGGGCATGTCGCCCATTTCTTGTAGAGATACTTTACATTTCAGTTATTCAGACTTTTGGTTTGTAATTAATTCAGGATGCAGACTTGTTTTATTTTTCCATACTGTGGGATTGTTGTGAGGAGTATTTCCTCCAGAATCTTTATTACTTGTTGGTTACACTATTGAGACTTTATTGAGAATGGTTATGTTATTCTTTCATAAATTCATTTATTGCATGTTAATCAGATTTAATTTGAAATTTGACAACTCACTTTTTAAATACTAGGTGGTTAGTAATCATTAAAATGTTTTCGACAGTGATGCTATTAACTGAACCAACTTGGCATTTTGTATTAATTTAATAAAGGAGTAGCTACCCGGTATTTAATTAGTCGGGGTGTCACAGGTGGTATCAGAGCATCAGGTTCTAGTGTCCTTTATGATCTGTACGTCTTATTATGTTTCCGCTGAGCTTTCTTTGATGTAGA